>VXBC01004469.1:0-253326 GCA_013399945.1 Ploceus nigricollis | reverse complement strand
TCCGCGCCCGCGGCGCTGGTGTGACAGCTCCGGCCCCGGCTGCCGCCCCCCGGCCGGGAAGCTGCCACGGGCCTGTTGCTCCCCTCTTCCCACCCGTTTCCGCCACCGCCGCGCCGCCCCGCAGTGTCCTGCGGGATACGGCCGCAGTTTCGGGAGCGCTGCCCTTCCCCTGGGGACCCGTCACCGCCCCAGTCGGGGCTGGGGGCTCCGGGCAGTGCCGCGGCAAGTCTGGACTGTGTCTAGTCTGTACCTCAGTTTCTTTCTGCCACAAAGCAAACATTATCACACCTTCCTCCCTCTCAGGGACACTGCCAGGAAAAATCCACTAATTTACAGAAGATGTCCGGGAAGGATAGATAAGGGACACAGAAAAGCTACTAAGTGCCAGAGAAACAGTTCTTTCCTTTCCCCTCCCTGTAATAGGATAGCGTGGAAGAGAGACTTAAAATCTCAAGGGTTTTTACCTCATTACCAAGTGCCTGACTTGACACTTGCATTAAATCTACATTTCACATTATGACAGATGTTGTGTTTTCTTTGAACTGAAAGGGAAGGACGTTGTTTTGGCATTAAAAGTTACTCTGAAAGTGTTAACATCGAACTTGAAGAAAGGTTTGCAATTGTGAAAAGACACACTCTGCCCAGCTATATGAAAGCCATATGAGAGTCTTGAAATGTTGATTTGGCTTACTTGTTTTTTAATACCTTACACAAGGCTGTTTCTGAAAGACTAGTGGCAAAGTGAGTACTTAATAAAATGTGAGATTCAAGAGCTGGGGTCTGAGCCCAGATAGCTGTTAGCAAAGCTGACCTGGAAAAGAAAGGAAAAAGAAGAAACTGTAGTCACAACCGTATTTGCCTAAATTCTTCCCCAAAGTGATGATACAGTGTCTATTTCAGCCTATTCCCCTGAAACTGCTATCACAGATGTTTGGTATCCACTAAAACACTACTCCCTAATCTGCTAATTCCAGATAAATAAACAGCTGAATAATATTTTCAACAATAATATGTGGTGAAGTAGAGACGCAACTACTGTCCCTGGGGTATTGTAAGATTCTTAATGTTGCCAATTATATCTTCAGGGCAAGGGTTTGGTTTGATTTTGTTTCATTCTAGCAGACTGTGATCTGTAAACAGGCTGGATAACCTTACATACTCAAAAAGCTCTGGAGATTTTATTGAGCTCATTTGCATTTTCTTTAGCTGTACTTCTTACCAGTATTGTACAGTAACTGCATTAAAAATCTATAGAGATCAAAGATGTGGAATATCAAAAAGCCCCTCAAATTGTGCTGCATCATCCTGTGTACTGACTCATTTTCTAAAATGCAGCTCACCTCAGATGTTCTATGTTTTATTGGTCAGATGAGAGGCAAATTCAGCAGGGTTCAACCTCTAACCAACATGAATGACAGTCATGTGCATACAATTATTTTATGTTGTGATGTGGTATATGCTTATCCAATGTTGGTTATTATATCTGAGTATAAATATACATAAGCAAGTTACTGAGCATTTGTGTGATGCAGAGGCCCAGATCTGTTGGGTTTTTGCCTGTGTAAGTCAGGGATGCCTCTGCTGATGCCTGTCAAGTCACAATACTCTAAAATTTACATGTTTAAAAGGTCCCCTAGTTTAGTGTTTTGTATACAGAGACACACACCCCCCTACATTTCTCTTCTAGACTCTGCCATGACTTGAAATACAAATT
Source organism: Ploceus nigricollis (assembly GCA_013399945.1). Lineage (NCBI taxonomy): Eukaryota > Metazoa > Chordata > Aves > Passeriformes > Ploceidae > Ploceus > Ploceus nigricollis. Next base: position 251,612 of record VXBC01004469.1, on the reverse strand, counting down.
TTGTCTCTATTATCAATGTTAGTAATAGCCCTCAAACATCACGCATGATCGTGTTTTCACTTAAAAGCTACTGCTGATGTTGCGGGATAATTTAACTGCTACTTGTGTGACTACAGCCAGGTTTAGTTTGCTGTGACAGCTTATAACAGACTTTTCCACCACTTCTCCTCTATGCACACTGCCATCTGCAAAGAGTTTAGGTTTTAAAGGCTGAAATGAAAGCTGCACTGAAGAGCCATACCGAAATGCTGTTAAAATTATGCATCATAAAACAGGTTCTCAAGTTGACTGTCAAACCCTTGAACTCTTGCTAAGGCCAGGCTGCCCCCACTCACATAAGACTGGTAGCAAAGTGAATAATGCTTTATGCAAATAACTCAGGACATCCTAATATGCAAGATTAATTGTAGGTAATTGTGATATTGAGAAATAGTCACTCCTGTTTTGTTCCCACAGATAACATGTCCCTCACACAGTAGTTCCAATTGGTTTCCATGGTAGCCAACAGCATCTTTAAGCCAGGGCACTGAGGTTCACTCTGTGTTGCCTAGACTTTAACTCACCACCTTTCCTCCAGCACAGATGGCCTTGGAAGTTTTGTGTGTCGGTGTGGAACATATGCACATAATCACACACGTGCACCTCTGCTCAGGAACCTCATGTAATTCTCAACTCTGGCATTTTCAGCTCTCAAAAATAATTAAAGGGGATTTTTCATGATTCCTGCAGCAACCTCAGTCTATCACTCCTGCCAATATGAATGGAAGATGACTTTTTATTTCCTTGAATCATTTTATGTCTACCCTGAATTCAATTATTTTTGAAGAGTTTATATAGGAACAGAAGAGGTTCTGGAACATGACTATAAATCTACAGACAAGTTTACTGTTAAATTCTAGCTTGAAATGCATGCTCATGCATGAATAGCATGCTCATGCTCCTGTTGAGTTTCAATGATATCTCGTCAAAAATTAGATATAATAAAAAAGCCTTTGAAATCCTGAATTGCAAAGAAAAGCTAAATAATTAAACCCCAATGTTTCTTTCTAAAGATCCCAGCAAACAGCAGGTTCCAAGAAGCACAGGAAGATATGCTTCTTCATGTGGAGCACAGTGAAACCTTGGAGCTACTTGCTGCAGGATGCAGTGGGGATAAAATGAGATGTATTCAAGTGTTTGGACAAGTTCATGAACAAAAAAAATTACTCACAGCAATTACATGCAAATATATAGCTTCTGGTACAGGGAATCCCTGAATCACCTGGAGTGGATCCCGGACAAATATTCTGTGCTTGTCCTATTCTTACGCTTTATCCCAAGTATCCACTGTTTTCCACTACTGGGGGTGCCAAGCCTAGTATACCCATGACTTAGCGTGGCACAGCTGCTCTTTCTTTCTTAAAGAATTTGGCAGTTTTGGGGCCTCATGGTGGGTAGTATAAGAGAGGTGAATTCCTTTTAAGAACTTCAGCCAAGATTTTTAGAGGTTGGCTCATAAATCCATGTTCAGGAGCCTTAGTAAAAAAGATCTGATCAAAAGTATTGAGTATACAGCAGCTGCTAGTGAAGCCAGCCTTTCATTTTCTTTTTCTCCGTATGTGGGCATTCCAAAGTCAGACATAGGCTCATGTAAAATTTTTGAGCTAAATGCCAAACTACATTCTGTTCAAAAGTCTGCTCAACTGTTTCTTAACCTGGAGTCATCTAAATTTCAGAAACACATGGTCTTTTAGAAGTGTTTCCTCCACGCTGAAATCCAGCGCCACGCAAGACTCAGGAGTCAGGCACCCCTTCACTACAGTCATCTAAATTGCTTTAGTGGGCTCTCAGAACTCATCTGCCAAACTTGGAGACATTTGAGTGGCACAGCTAAAGATCAAAAACCTGGCCAGAGGAAGAAGAAATAAATAACTTTTAGGACATGCAACCAAATACCTGCTGGGTAGCTTTCTTCTCACTGCCCCTGCTCAAACCCATTCAACTGAACAAAATATTCCAACAATGATTATTCTGTGTAAAAACACAATAGGATTAATGTACAAAAAATATTGAGAAATTTGGTGAGTTGCATATGCAGAATTCTGTATCCTAAAAGTGTGGATGTTAATCCAGGCATCCCAGAACAATTTCTGTATTTTCTGGGGTAATGTGCATAGGCCTATACACGTACTCTCTTAGTATGAAACCATACATGTGCTAGCTACAAAAGGACTGCTTTAGAAATGCATTAAGGGCACAGTTCCAGAATCAGGATTACCTGCCTGTGCATAGCTCTTGTGGTATGGAAGGATATAGACTTCAATTTTTTAAGGAAGTTCTTCTGCCCTGCTCCATTTTCCCTGCAATGGAATCAGATGGTATGGGAGTTATACTGAGCTACAATCTGTCTTAGGACTGCAATACTAAAAACAGTTCCCCTGAGGGGGCAACCAGAACAGAGGATAGAGTGCAGGTGAGACAGACAAAAGATCATAATTGACTCAATTCATCACAGGGCTTTATAATTTGTCAGATTGTTGTCATCACTATCACTTGCCTACAGAAGAAGATTAATAGTTGAAATAATTGTCAGTCTCAAGTTTGCGTTTCTTCACTTACACCCACTCTCAAAACACTGATTCTTTTTGGTTACCATTTCTTCTAAGGTAACTCCCTCATTAGTGGTTGCATAGTAATTCACTACCAAACAAGATCACTGCAATAAAAAGGCACGTGTCTTACCCTAGCAGAAGAGCCGATTAGATTTGTCATAGCTAAATTTTTTTTTTTTTTAGTGTCCCAGAATTAAATAAAAAAGACCAAAAAAACCCAACAAATGAAAACCCATTATATTTGTCATGTCATTGTTAGGAAAAAAAAAAAACAAAGCCAGCAAAAGTTTTTCCAAGCTAGAGCCTAATATGACGATTTAATGCACCAAGAAGCTGTGGTTGTTCCCTTCTCAGCTGCCAGCTGGCCAAGAGTTTCAACTCCAGCACAGTAAACAAGTGATCACTATGTCTGGGAAGAGCTCAACACATCAGACAGCTGGAAAATAGGGGCAAATATAGGCAGGAAAATCAACAGATTTAACCAGTCTGCACAAGGTAGATGATCCCATTCTCAGCAGTAGGGAGCACACCAAGGAGAGAGTATATATGGAGTCTATAAGGCTTTAAAAGTGTGAGAACTCAGAGAGTAACATGCTCTCAGAACTTGTGCTGACTTCACATTTTTGGACAGAGTTCAATTTCATTACTGAAAAAAATTTGAGGTAAACCATCCAATACTTAACAAAAATTGAAAAAATGCCAAAAATTTAGAAGCCAGAATGTCTCATAGCTTTTAATGTTAAGTATTAGTAAAGTGATGACCAGTGGTCATCTTTAAGTCCCTCCCTCTTACATAATTATCATCTTTGCTCCTACTCAAAACTTTTAGCCTGAAAAAATTGCAATAACAAAGAATGAAGGATTTTGATGGCTCCACGTTAAACTCACCAAAATCAGGAAAAGTGTAATTATGAAGGTTTAATATTACTCCTCCCCTTTGAGCATGCTTCTAATATTGCACATAATCAAGGTACCACTTGCCTAAAAAAACCAACTGTGTTCATGATGTTGTTCTGGACAGAGCGTGGGAATACACACAGTTTAACATACAGATTCATTTTTTTCCTAGAGAGTCAAGGAAGCAACAGCCCCTGTAGCCCTTTTATTTTTATAACAACAAAGTATCAGCAAATCCCATAACAATTTAGGAAAACATTTCATTTAACCCTTTTGTGATCTCATCTCAGACACAACGATGAGAATATCTGGGAGCAGAAAGAGCAGACACACTGCAGGACCAGCTATACCTCTGTGTACAGAAATTTTTGTATAGTAGCAGGGACCTTTCAGTCTCACTTCTGTTCTCACTGAGAAAAGAGGCCAATATGCTTACCTTGCCTTAACTTTACAGTTACACCTGCTAAGACAATTAACCTCAAAGAAACTGGCATCTCATGTAAGGACATACAAATAAACAGGTAGGGCAATGCAGCCATAACAGCTGGCAGACTCATTCAAGGCCCCCCTGATCATAAATCATGACATAGTCATGGCACCTAAGGTAAGCACAACTGAAGTCATAATGGAGTTTTATGTCACCAAAAGAATGATAAAGCAGTATTCATTGCATGGAGAAAACTTGACTATAGCAAAAGTATTCTTAGAATTGTCCTGGGTGTAACTATTCCTGCCCATGAGAATGACTTAAATGCCAATACCCATCCCTAAAAAAGTATGTGTAGACATGTATAGGTAATGTTGATCAGTAGAATTAAATATATATGTATGTAAAACATATATATACTTACATGTGTATATAATTCTATATCTAAATTCTTGTTACTGGGCCTAAATTAGGGATATCATATATTGAAAGCAAAATAAAACCATAATAATCCAGTATATTTACAAACATGATGTATAGATAACAATTCAAATGTAGCTACTCTAAAAAAAAAAAGGAAAAAGAAGGAAAGTTACCATGCTTATCCCACCAACCCAAGCCACTTGCCATTCTTTTTGTAGGTGCCAAAATCCCGTAAGTTCATCACTCTACTGCCAAAACCTCTAATTCACCTCCTGAAAACATCTTTGCCTCACATCCTGTGTCAGTAAAAAAAAACAACAACAACAAAAATTAATTGTAGAGAAAACTGAAAAAGTGAGGACAGAGTGAAAACTGAAATGTAATATTAAGAAAGCCCAAGAGAGAAGAGTTAATGTGGGGTGGTGAGTTGCTGGAAGACATTATGATTACTCTGCAGGTCAGAACAATCATTCAAGATGCATAAAAATCCCAGTAGCAGGTGAAGGTCCTGTATTGGTGTCGCTGAGGGTGTTCAGTGCTAATGGAAAGAGAGATCCCATTTCTTTCCAGGCAGAGCTAGTTTGGGCAGAGTGAGTGGCACCATCTAAGGGTCCCAATGCACAGCAGATTGTTCAACTGTATTGACTAGTTGTAATTGTGGTCTCCAAAGGATAGGCAAAATTCAGTATTATAGCAGTGGCAGAAGGATTTGGGGGAGGAAGGAAGGAAAAAGGCATGGTACTTTGTAGAACAAGAAGGTATTAGCCAAATTTCAGAAAGTAAAAGAGGCTGAGGGCATTCAAGCTGATTGGCATGGAGCTGAAAGGTCTTCAAAGAAAGAGTAAAGGTTTGAAGGGGCTAGGAAAAGGTCCTAGATGAACATCCATCCTTGATCCACCTCAAGGAGGTTTTCACGAAAGTCAGAATTTGAAACAAAAATAACATTGGGCTGCGGAGCCTGCTGGATGTGGCATTTCTGAAAGAAAGGCTGTGGGTCAGAAGAGAAATTCCTGACCCTTTTGCTGGTCTGTTCCTCTCTGTACTTTCTCTTCAACTGTGGCTCAGGAGGATCTTGTTCTTCATCCTCATGGCTTCCCCTTTTCACTCTCCTCCACTGCCCTTTAGCACAGCAGCCACATTCCCCCTCTCTCCTTAGACAGTCCTGTGGCACTTCCCAGACTGTGAGCACTAAAGGGCAAGGGACACAGGGGAGAGGAAAGGGTCAGGACTGAAAGAGACAGAATGGAATTCTGGCTGGAAAAGCACTTTCTGCTTCTGATGCCACCGTGGGCCTGAGTACCCCTTCAGGCCTCCTTTGTCTCTCCCTGTCCACACAAAACCTCCTACAGCAGCAAAGGAAAACTCCCGACAGATAGTCTCATCTGCTGTCCTTAGGCTGACACTTACCCAAAATCTCCTCTCATGGCAAATGTAATTATTATTTACTCTCACTGGTAATTTAGGGCACTGAATCTTTTCCAAGCTTATGTCAGTAAAATTGAATTTTAGAGGGACTGGAGCAGGAAGTTGTACTATTTGCCTGGCTGGTTTATTTTGTTTTTATTTGAATTCCATATTCAGTTGAAGGGAGAGAAAATATTTTTCCTCTTCATTCTGGTATGGATGAGTAGGAAGGTAGAACCTGGTTGGTTAGATTAATGTAAAAGGCAGAGCTGTTCTTTCTTCTGTACTGTCCTAAGGGATTCAGAGTATTTTTTATAGTTGGCTCATTCTCTTCCCAAGGCTGTACACATAGTTCTAAAAACAGGACAGAAATGCCATTTTGCAACTAGTTTCGAAACTTGTTTTTAATCTGCACTTTAATAAATCCAAGGCCTTTCTAACATTTTCTTCAAACTGGATGCTATCAGGGAGTCACTGAAAAATCAGAATTTGCAAAAGAACTGTAGTAAGGGCTGTTGTTTGATGTACAGTCCAACAATTGGCTCCACAGAGGTGGCTAGGAGCTCTACTCCAACTGCAGGTGATGCAGCTTCCAAGGACAGGTTCACATCCAGCAAAAACCTCTGGCAGGAACAATCCATTGCTTTCCCTCACTCTACTCACACGGTTCTTGTTCTTGCTGACTCCTTTGTGTAAACATTAGCTGACCACTTTGGTGGTTTTTTGAGTGGCTAAATTTTACTCAGGTTTAATCAGACTACGAAGCTATGAAAATTATAGTGGTGACACAGGAAAAGGCACCGAGCCAAGGGAGAGAAAAAATAAGATTCATCTTCCTTCAGAGACAATCTCATCTTAAATGGGCTTAAGTTGATCTTAAAATCAAATTTTAGAACTCACACAAACTCAGGACAAGTCAAACTGGAGAAACTTTACAATGGTCACCTCCTCTGGGATGGCACTAGGGACAGAAAGTGTTCTACTAATGTGCAGTTGTCCTACTACAGGATATGAGACCTGTCCCTGAGACGCTGAATTATCTCAAGAGGCAATCTTCAGATAAAAAGCATTATTTTTAGGTTTTAGCCCTGATGCTATTTAAACCAGTCTAATCAACAATAAAAAAGTTTCAGTAGAGTTGAGCTTGATTTCCTCATAATGATAGACTGAGGTTAGAGTCTGCCATGCTTGTTGGAGACACGAGAAGGCTGACCTTTCCTGTCAGGAAGGTAGCCTGACACAGGAACTCCATAAATAACCTCGCTTTTGCTGGAGGTGTATTCTGCCAAAGAGGGCCCTTTTGAGGACATCTTCTTTGGTTCTCAAGAAGGCCAAGATGGTATTTTCCAGATAAATGAATATAGAGGTTTTTATACCCACTTGTAAGGGGTTTTAAACCTGATTACACCCACTGTGTGCTTTCATGACTTTGCTTCATAGGTGGTAAAGTGGTCTACCTGAACTGTCTCAGAAGAAAAAGTAACTATATTTTATATATATGTAAATATATGCATGTACATATACACACCATGTTTTATTACATTTAAGATTTTTCCTATTAGTTGAGAGTCTCTGAGCAAAAGAAAAAGGCTTTTAACCTGTAGTTTTTCCAGAAGCAGCTGACAGCCTGACTAAGCTCTGTGCTTTTACAGCCTCTCCCTGCAGTGGGACCAAGCAGACAGATCATTTCACTGAAATAAATCATGCTTACCCTTCTACAAAAATTCCTTTCACACAAACCAATCCACAGCTAAGTTTTAAGACAGCAGTGCCTGAATTATAAGTAGCAATGTGATGGCTGATCAATAACTGTGTCACAGAACTAATAAATAAAGATATGCCAACAAACGACTAATTGCAGATCTCAATCCCTGCCTGTCTTGTGCTGATGTGAAATCCCCCCAAGTGAAAGTGGTGGGGTGGAATTCATTGCCTAGTTTAGAAGCAATTCTGAGCTAGAGATCTGACCTGCTCTCTTGTGATCTTAGTAAAAACGAGAGAAGTATTTTATCACTGAGTGACAGTAATCATTGGCATATCATCAGGCCTTTTTTAAACCTCTCCACTTGTGCTGAGTTACTTATTAAAATAAAAATTGGTCATTTTTACTGGGACAGCATAGTTCCCTGGAAATTTTTTTCTATTCAGCTGTTATTCCCAAAATTAGCACAACGTAAGGCAGCCTGTGTTAACTCTTTCTTATGCTAAATAGCCCTTGTTAGTTTAACAGAACAAAAGCTTTGATTGTAAGTGCAAATATGTGTGAGAATCTAGAGTCAAAGCACATTGGTGGCTTTTTTTTTACTGAATGACTTGCTTTGGTGCAAGTTTCCAAATAAAGATTTAATTGCACCCACTTGCATCAATTACAATATCAAAGCACATAAGTTATAAAAACAGAAGGTGCGGACACAATGGCTATTTCAGAGTCTGTTTTGAAAACAGATTAGACAGAGTTATAATGATCATTTCTTCAAAAGAATTTTGAGATTATCAGAAACAGAACAGACTGTGGATTTTAATTGAAAACTCACTCCAAATTCTTTGTATCCCTCTACCCCAGCCTTGTCTCCTTCACAGCTTTTAACAAAATAGTTAATAAGTGGGTTTAACATGGGGGATTTGAAACCTGGAGATAAATACAGTTGCAATACCCAGTTCTTAATATTGCAGTGCCTGTGGTACCTTTGGGTGATCTCATTTCCTGCACTTACACTTTGACGTAATCACACTTAGCACCTGTACGTACAACTCAGCAATTCATTCCAGAAACCCAGACACTCTTTGTGGGCCCCTTGGATTTGAGAATAGCTATCTGTACCTTTCCAAGGAGAAATCTCACCCACATATCCCTGAAAACCCTTTGTGGTTCTGAAATTTCAGTTTCTCTTTCCAGAGAGTAAAAAAATGAGCTAAAAGAAGAGAGCACCTTTTTATATTTTGAATATTAGTAATCTCAAAGACATTTGTTTAAATTATGGAAATTCCCTGGAAAGTGTTGTTGGTAAACATTATTTATGCACATACAGTGCATATTAAAAAGAAGTGGCATCAGTGATGCTTTTGAGAAACAGGCTGACATTTCAGCCTCACCTAGCAAAATCAGAAGTGTTTAATGGGTATAGCTTAATGGTTGTTGGATCAAGATATGAACACACGTAAGTTCCTCTGCATATTGATTGTTGCAAAGTCAGGAATATATTGAAAAATATAGAAGAAGTTGATATACTGATTGACAGAAGGTACCTCTTTATGAACATGATGTGTTAATTAAGTCACATCATTTTTTCTTACGCAAAGCTTGTATTTTCTGAGGTTCTTTATTTCCACAAGCAGAATGACGTTGCAGACATTCCCAGGAAATGCCATTCATGTACCATGTTTTCTGAAGACTCTTTCATTGGAGATGAATTTGGATCATTTTGGCAAAGCAAGAGTCACTGCAGAGAATGCCTCCCATTCCAAATTAAGCCTCACCTCTTGTCCATAGGGTGAGATCTGGACCAGTCTGATTCTTGCTAAACACACAGATTTGGTTTTTCAACTGTCCCCAGCTCCGTGCCAGTGGCACACCACTGCTTTGCTGTCACAGTCCCTTCAGCTCCTTAGAAGCTCTGAGTTGGTCTGGGGCCCCACTTCTGGGGCACCCCAGTTTTATAAATGCAGAAGACATCCTCTGTATCCATACAGTACTCTTATTGAGTCTGCCTCTGCAAAAAAATGGTCCCAGCGTTTTAGGAGACTGAACAAAGCTTTTGGAAAAACTGTTGCCGCTAAAGTTACTTGACTTCTTCCTCTTCTTAAACTTAGAGCTGATTTTTATCCATGGTTTCTGTCATTGCAAATTTCTCTGAGGGGATTAAGAATTTCAATCGCACTGACATAAAAATATTCAGTGATATGTCCATTGCATAACTGATAATAAAAATTGAAATATTCTAAAAATATCAGCTAATTTAGAGTATCAAGGACACCTTCAAGGATACTGAAGGATTAGCAGTCACAGCCAAAGATAGCCAGGTGGCCAATTCAAACACATTACAAAACCTTTCTGAAAAGTAAAACAGCACTGTGGTTTTACATCAGATTGTATTTCCATGCAGTTCTGTCACTGTCTTTTTTTATATAACAAGCAGTCTCGGAAACAACTTTAGCAATCACCTACATCTCACACAAGTACAAATACTGGCCTGACAGGAGCTGGGATGGACGTGCTCCCTACAGTCCCTGTGGAGCTGCTTTGCATCCTCTGGCAGGCAGAGATGGCTGCCCTGGCACACAGCAGCAGCCGGCGTGGGATGAGTGTGGGGACACCTCTCACAGCAAAGCTACTGCGGGAAAGACAGGCAGAGAAACCTCTCGAGTGCATAGGGTTGGAACAGCGACATATTTTGTTCATGATAGACTTATCCCTAGTGACTTGAGTTTCAGGCAAAAGAATATATCTCCCTATATAAACCTAATTCATATGCTGCCACAAAGAGCAAGCGTGCAGGGTACCCCAGATAACAAGAGCCATGATGACATCTAGCAATTTCTCCTATCTTTGGTGCATGGCAAGGAAGCTAAATAGGTGTCAGAAGAAAGGTGGTGTGAAGAATGGGGTGCTTGACATGCTGGTGTGTCCCCCTCAGGGCTCATGAGCGTGGGCCAGGCAAGTACCTCACGTCTAAAGTTGCCACTGAGGTCACGACTTCTAATAATTTCCCTTCACTTCCACACTCTCCCCAAAGCATGTCACTATTGCTTCCTGGATTTCAGATGCAATGCTTTATCTTTGAAAAAAATAACAAACAGTGGGAGAAGGATACACTCTTTTAGAGATTAAGTGATTGAGTATCTTGGAAACCTGTAAACAAAATAGCAGAAATTCTACCAAATTGCCTATTGGTTTTATTTACCTGGTATTCAGGGCTGAGAGGTTTCAAAGTCAAATGACTGTAATGAGTCTTTAAAATCCATATTTGGGTAGATAAACAGATTGTGCTGAGCACTGCTGTTGTCTCCATTTTGTAAGTGATAAGTAAATGGCTTCCAGGAATTGAGCAGCCACTCATTCAGGTAAACAAGTCAGTGGCTCTGGTGAATATAAATACAATGGGAATGGGAGTTAGCTCTGGGAAAGACCCTGGCATAGAAGACTCACACACTTTCTGCCTTTACATTTTAAAAATGAGCAGTGGAAACAGTGGTGTGTCCCATCCTCCTGCCCTGTAATGCTTGATTTTGCCTTAAAAACGTAGAACAAATGAAACTTAAAGAAAAATTATCTAAATTAATAAAGGTTATTGGCAGAAGAGGGAGACATTTTTGGGCTCCAAGCTGAATAGAAATGAGCACAGAGACACTTTGCTAACCAAACTGTGCAGCTAACCTCAAAGGCTGTGAGGTGCTTTGCTTAAAAAATGTGTTATAGAGGTTTTCTCATTTAGGGACAAGCCCAGCAGGACAACACTGGTGTGCAGCCAGGAGATTACTCTGAAATCACACCAGAACTACACAGAAGAACTACACAGCAGAATTAGCATCACAGTCTCTGGGGAACAGCTCCCTTTTGGTCAAAGTATTTTACAGATAGGTCGCCAGGAACTGAAATCCAGTGGAAACAGCAGTTCCCAAACTAGGACTCACCCTCTCTCTGGGAAAGAAGGGGGGGTATGAGAGATAATGTCAGGGCTGCAAACTGAGATGAGTGGCTGTAATCCTGAATGCTGGATGCTGAATGAGTTGGGGAGGAAAGGGGAGAGAAGGGTCATGAACGGTAGAACTCACTTGGGAGAGGGGCACAGGAAAAACAGTTTGGGAAATGCTGCTGCAGAAACCTTTTTTTCCCAAATCCCTCCTTTTCCATTGTTGCTTCCTTGAACAAAAGCAGCCCATGCAAAGACAAGGGCTTAAAACTAAAAGGCCTGACACATATTTCCTTGTCTCAGTATCAAATATCTCCTGTGATATTTACAATTCTTATACCATAAATAGAAATGCTTGAACACAGAGCTCATTTCCTGGTTTCTCAGAAAATGACATCCTCTTCCTTCTTGCCAGTTTCCCACATCTCTCCATGCTTAATGCTGGTGGCCTGATTTTCCCCACCATTGTACTGGTTCTCTTTTCCAGCAGCCACAGCCTCACATTCGGTAACCTTTGCCCTTCCATTTGATCAGAGCCAAAATGCCATCTTTAGAAAACTAACGTACCAGAGAAAATGGAAATATGAAGCTGGGCTGCCCACCATGCTGTTATCTTACCCTGTTTCCACTGAGGTTTATTTTTCTGGAATACACCTGTTGATTTTAAATTCATGAAAGATTTTCTAAATGAGCTGAAGCATCTGAAGACCCAGGATCTCCTTAGGAGCAGAGCCCCTTTTAAAACTGAACCTCTATTAATGTGTTAAATTTGAGGCAGAGCAACTATTTAGTGAAAAAGAATAGTACTTTACCTGAATGTTTCTTTGAAGTCTTCTTGTCATTACTAGAAATTTCACTGAATTATCTTCCATCCCCAATTCAGCTTTCTGCTGACACAAGAGAGCTTCACCTTCTTTTTGATCCTACAAGTGAAGCCATGTGGAAATGATTGAGAGTGACGTCACAAGTTCAGCATTATGATTTAAATTTAGGATCGAGCAGAAGGAGGGGAAAAAAATTACACGCATCCATGATTAGTGTGTTTGGGTCATTCAGATGCAGGCTTAAAAAAATAAGGTCTTTTCTCAGTGAATATGGAATGTACCATGGAATTTTTTAATAGGAACTACTCTTTGCCTATATATATATATATCTCCAAAACTTTGGCTTCTTCTACAGTCTTTCATTGTTTATGTGACTTTTTGATTGCTGTTGTTAGTACCAGAGTATTTTGGTGATGCTGTATGTAAACAAGTTTTAGATCTTTCAAAAGGAGAAGTGTATGTTCCCGTAAGTTCCAGGCCCCTTTTATCCTAAAAAATTGAGTACCCAGAGATTGAGAAACTCAAAATCACTGAGTTTAAAACACTCACTTATAATTATTACTAATTAATGTAAAATTCAGATAAGTGGAAGGTGACCTTTTTAGAACAAGCACTTATACACAGAAAAAGTTGAATAAGTAAATCAAGGGTCAGAGAAAACAGCTTGAAGGGACAAACTTAAGGAAGTTCATATGTTTAGCTTATTACAAGTAAGAGGGGACTGGCCAACTTTGAATCAGGAGGCCATCAGGAAGAAAGATCCTCAGTTCCCCAGCAGAACTGGGAGCAGTACTAGAGGCTGGCGCTCGAGGTGGAATGGCAAGGTGGTACATTCACGTTTTCTGAGCTGAAGTAATGCTCCACTGAAACTCACTACCACAAAAATACCATCTCCATATGTCATGAAGAATACAAGTGGGCTCTTTTAGGAGATTTGTATTAGTTGATTTTGCTTTATTCTTGATTTTTATTGCATTCACAGAATCATTAAGGTTGGAAAAGACATCTAAGACCATAGAGTTCAGATCAGAGGAAGCTGGGAAAAATGTGATACATGGGTTTGTTCGCTTTAAATAATGTAGTAACTTGGAGAGGTTGTAAGAAGATGATATGATATAATATGATGATATGCCATGTTGTGTTGTGTTGTGTCATGTAGTGTCATCTTATGTTATTTTTAAGCCAGAGGTCATTGGCATCTGAGAATTTTCCTAGAAGAGTTTTATGTCAATATGAGCAGTGAGGGTTGAGGACACAACAGAGCATCCAGAAGCATCATAGCAGGCACGAAAATGTGTCACAAAAGTGACATGAGACCTACACAGAGAGTTTAGTTCTTTCAACTTTCAAGCAAGATAATAGATACATATGTTTTCTTACATAGAGGTCAATCTCTTTTGCCACCAATGAATAATGTTAATTTCTAACCTCTGATTCTACAGTAAGCTCATACCAAAAGCATACAAATATTTTTCTGCATGTGAATATCTAGATTCATATACAGTAATGAATACTTGCAGTATTCATTAAATCTCCCTTGTACCACACACACACAGTATCAGCAGATAAATGAATGAGACAAAAATGTTCAGCCTCAAGCGTCATTTCATTGTTTAAGCTTTTCCTTGCTCCTCCAGGGATATTCATGTCAATGTCTTAATAAGGCAAGGACAGCCATTTCTATGCCTGAAAACACGTGTTCAAACTCAGGAAGCTGTGCATGAAGTGGGGTAGGACTTGTGTGTTTTCTCAGAGGGAAGAAGTGTGGTAGTTCCTTATTGTTCCTTATCCGCAGTTAACTTTGGCAAGCAATCAAACAGATATTAGCCAAAAAGACAAACATATAACAAACTAATAAAGTGGCTTTGGAAGTACCTGCTAGTACTGAATTAGTATCTGTTGTACTAATTCATAGCTAATATTGTTGCTAACATGCAAAAGTTTCCTCAGAGTTCGCTACTGTAGAGCGCCAGGTGATTTACAGTTAGGATATTGATTAATCCATCTTGCTGCAAGTGCTTACTGCCTTCCCAAGTAGTCCTTTAACTTGATCATTACAGAACTTAAAGTGAGATGTGGTCTTTGTGAAAGCAATGTTTCCAAATGGAATAATTCAGAAAAGTTATACAATAAGCACAAGTATCAAAAAAATAAAGATATATATTAACAATAACATGGGTATTTGTATTAGTGTCACTATCTAGTAAATATAAAAGATGGCATGCAAATTTATTTTGCCTCTTTCCAGGCACTTCTCTGCTACAGTACCTCTAGTTAGAAAGATGAGAACCTGTCAATCTTCAGGGCCAAAAGCTGGCCACAGGATGAGGTCCCTTCTCCATCTGTGCTAAGCAAATGGAAACACCTTCCTTGCTGGAGTTGCAGTCCCCTTTCAGTGGGAATTTCTACATGGTGTCAGGCCAAAGCAGAGCATGTACTACGTGCAGCTGCTTCTGCATAATGAGAAGTTTTCTGTAACTCTTAAGTCCAGGGCCATTTTTGCTCTGCTTTTAAATCACCATGATGGCACCCAGGCTTCCTTCTTTGCCATCAGTTTTCCTCCATATCTACTCTGGTTTTCTTAAGCTTACCAGACCATATGTCTTTGATGGACCTACCCCATTGTATATCCCACCCATCCCTGGGCTGTAGTCTTGAATCTAACTTTTGTAGAAATTTAATTTGAGCCATATCTTTTCTGGGACAGAAATTCTATACTTCTTAAAAGGCATCCAGTGAAAAAGAAGTCTCTGAACTTAGACGTTGATTTCAGTGAGGATTTTGCCTGTGTATGCACAGCAGAACTGAGCTATTAACTGCTGATAAAGGACTAACTCTTTGAAATATGGTTTTTACTTTGATCGTTTTTTAAGGAGGAAGTTAAAAGAATTTAAAAGAACATTTAGATTCAATGATCAAGTATTAAAGACACTTAGAAGTTCTCAAATTAAGGTGTCATTTAATGAGGCATGGGTCACATACAAATTTAAGAATATAGTTGGGGAGAATTCTGAAGAGAATTTTGGAGTTTCCCAGATTATCATAATTCTGGCTGAAGTAATTTGTCTGAGATTTTATGTGGTTTTAAGAGTTTTGGTACCATCTATATGGTTTTATACACATATTAAAAAAAAAAAAAAGGAATATTGAAAAACTGACAAGACCTTGATGTTCCCCAGAAAAAGTCTATAGCATTTATTAAGAGGCTGGATTCCCTGCCTCTTAAACAAAATTCAGTAATTCTATAATTAAATTCAGTAATTTTATAATTGTTTATAAATAAACAAAATTTGTAGAGCAGCTACTAAGGGATGGAGATGAGAAATCTACTACATTAGCTATTTATTTCTTAGTCAGCAGTGGGATGTTCACAGCTAAGTGAAGCATTAATTGCACTTTAAAAACCACTTTTCTATTTATAAACTATCCCAGTGTCCTTTGACTCTTATCAATCTCATTCATTTACCTTGTCTGTTTTGCATGCTTTTTCCTGCCTCATTCAATATCTGCAGCTTTCTGTATTAGTTAAGTTGTTTCTTCCTCCTTCTTCTAGATTGTGACAGACAATGTGTGAAATTAACGCACAATCCTTTTTCAAGTCTAGTAAATATCAAGTAATCTCAGGGGAGATCTGCACCTCCCTTGCAGCTCTGGGAAGGTACACAATCGACCCAGCTGACATGTCAGAAATGTATGTGGATGGAATATATTCAGTGCAGTGGAATTTTTTGCAGTTCTGCCATTTATATATATATACACCTCAGCCAGTTGTTGATAGATTTTCAAAAGAATGTAGAAGAATAAAACATTTTTATTCCTTGTTGCCAAGTTTAGTCACTTATTGGGAATATTGTTTTGTATAAATAATTAAACATTGAAGCCAAAGCAAAACTGGTTTTTTTTGACCCAATGGTCATTACATTTCTCTGGTCTATTGCTCATGCCCCTGTTTCAAGTTGCACAGCATGGCACTTTTTAAGCTGGTGTAGTAGATGTCAGGTAAATGATGTAAGCAGCAGGCTTTTCTCAGAAATCCATGAAAACAATTCCAGGAGATCATTTGTTTGTTCTAATGTCAACCAAGGAAATTTTCATTTCTTAGCCACGTGTCGCCTTGAAAAGTATACCTTCTATAAATACAACCAGTACAGGCTAATATTAGTAGGAACAGACTGAAGTAAGTCTTGTCACCTTAACAGAAGAATCAAATATTTACTCTTAAATGTCTGAAGATCTAAATTAAAATCCCCGTTTCTCAAACACTTGTGTATGTAGGTCTTTAATCTGCTCTAGCTGAGTGCTTTTTTCCCTCTTTTCTACTGCTGCACACAATAAGCTTCAAGTTCTTTATAGAGGGTCAGTATGCCGTATCATAAGACAAGAAAATGGTGTACTATAGCCATCTGTGTTTGTTCTATGATAAACAGGAGGGTTTTAACCAAGATTTTTGTAATTCAAAGGAAATTCTCAGCTGAAAACACAATTAATCTCCTGATGCTGGTGACATACAAAGTAACAGAGGATGACCAGTCTCAATTCTCTTTTGGACACAGGTAGGTGCCATCTGTGATGCTCTGCTAGCTACTGCTGTAGGGAAATCAAGAGTGATGGTCACCTAAAAAGTGACTGCACTATGTGTGGTGTCACCATCCCTGTGCATTTTAGGGACTGGCTGACTGAGCTCTTACAACCTGGGTGTGTCAGATGTTGTCAAACATGGAAAGAAGTAGGCTTTTGCAAGGAGAGCCTTACAATCCTGCTTATCTTATTTGACGTGAATCTCTCTAAACATTGAGAAGGAAAAGGAGATGAAGGGAGAGGGAGAAAATGAATCCTATACCTCCCAAATCAGTTTTACCATTTGTTTCATAAAAAGATGTTAAAGCACAAGTCACTTGATTTTACAATTTTTATACCACACATATTTGGGAAAAACACTGCAAGACCTACAGGTTTTTGGGAATAATGCAGCCTTATCTGGAGAAAAGTTGGTCTGTTTATGCTGCGTTTTGTAACCAACCACTAATTCCCTAAATTAGTTTCCCGTTAACTCTCTCTTTGTGTAAGTATGTAATGGGCTGCTGAGTCAAATATTTTACTGACTTCAATTTGTGCTAAGTATGCTAGTCAAATGCTGTGGTGATGTGTATTAAATGAGTTGCAAAAGAGTGATTGAGTTATGCAGTCTCCCCAATGGACCGCTAATAAAAACTTTATACCTTATGAACCATCATAACTCTGTATATGCCACATGAAATAAGGTATTAAAACATTTTAGAGAGCTTTAAAAATTTTATTGGTGCTTTTTTGGTATTGCTCCACCTATAAAGCTGGACTTCCTTAATTAGTGAGGACCTATGCACAGGGGAAACAAAAAGTGTCTGGGAAATACTGGACCCTTTAAATTTTAAGTAATCCAGCTATAGTTAGTTTTGCTACCATACAGTTAATGAAGTATTATTACACCAAGTGGCCATCCATCCTAGGCAGAGCATTCATACGGGTTAGTCAGTACATTCATTTGGGGTTTCTGATTTAATTTCAAAGTGAATTAGGCTCTTGGATCAGAGAAATTATTTGACTCTTCCCAGGATCTTGCTGCTCAATAAAAGATCACTGCATACAGGAGTGTCATTAGCTATTCCATATATCATAACAGGAGCCACTCAAAGTGCTGCTAGCTGCCAATGGATGGGTCAGTAATGTTCCTGTCAGAAAACATTTCTCACAGAAAGAAGCAGTTGGACATTCCAAATAATTTAAAACTTACAGAGGAGCATGTGAATCCCATGTCCCAGAAAAATCAGGCATATTTTTTGCAAATGCTGACTACCCTGCTTCTGGTAGTTGGGCTGAGGGACATGTGCTTGAACAGAGCACTACTCATTTCTGAATGAGGCCTGGAGCCATAGAGGTTTGTGAAGATCTGGAGTTTAACCCTTTTTTGCTGCTGAATTTTTGTACCTTGGCAAGTACCCACTAGAATGTATAGATCTCTTAAGGTGTACCAAGACTTAATTAAGCAATTATGCTTACCTTAATGCACAAAATTCATGACCCTGAAACTCATGACTGTTTCTGCTTCATGGGTTCATGACTGGAGTGAGGAGTGGGCAAAGAGCAGTGCCAGTCCCTGCTGACAGGGAGCAGCTGACTGGGGTGAGGCTGTTGAACAACTGGGGAGTTTTAGCTAGGACCACCTGCCATGGCAATACTCTCACCCCACAGGAACACTGCTGTAGAAGCTTCTCTTGTCTCTGACCTCAAAGCTTCATCTCAGCTGTGGGGTTTTTTTAATATATTGGTGATGCAACTTAATGTTACAATCCTGTAAATGGTGTTCAACCACAATGCATTTAAATAAATGTATCTTGTTCTTTTCTTTGCTGAATCAGCAAGACACCATAGTCTCAGTAACAGCTGCTTAGGCTCCTCTTTCCTTCTGTCTCCAAGTTGTTTTCTTTGGCTAAACCAGAAAGGCAAAATCAGGGGAATGGGAAAAGGTACAGGGCACTCCTAATGCTTTCCTAAAGCTTTAAATTGCATTTAATGTCTGTTGCAGAGAGCAAGAGATGACTTCTCAAGGCTGTGTCTGCACCAACCCCTCACCCACTTTTAGGGCTGAGATGTTACAGAAACGCTGAAGTGTCACTCAGGTTTCCCAACACTATGCCATCTGAAAGGCATCCAGATAAATGTTGAGGATGTTCTCTTGCTTTGGATACTACTGCAGTGCAAACTACCTCCAGGAGAAGTTACTAGGACAGTGGGAGCAGGACTCTAAACAGGCCCATCAGAGGTTACACCTGCACTACAGCTGGCAGCTGCTGCAGAATACCAAAGTTTAAAATTGCTGCTAAGAGGGGGGATGGTGCTTACTGCAGCAGTGAGACACCAGGACCTGGTCTACTTGATTGTTGCAAGAAGTACTTCACCATTATCAGCAGAGAAGACCAACTCCAGCTGTCATATAGGTACATATCCCTGATTGCAACATGGTCAGTAGCTGAATGTCAGGACCTGAGAGTTGTTCAGCACAAGTCTATTGCTCTCTGAATATCTCTGTAGGGAAAGCAAACCCAGTAAGAGTCAGATTTTAAACCTGCTAGATCTGTGGAAAAGGATCTTTAGGCTAATTTACCTGAAGCTGTCAAATTTAACTCACAGGATATCACAGTTTTTCACCTCTGCATGTAAGGCTTGTCAATAGTTAAAATCAGGGCCCGGCAAGAACTACCACACAATTACTTTGTGTATCACTGATGGTATAAGAACAGAAGTAAAGCATTTTTAGTAGCAACTGAAATACCAGCATGTATTTTTAAGATTTGTTGACTAGGCAATAAGGATGTCAATCCTCAATCCGTGGCTTTGCACTTATCCAATATGCATTAGTGGAACATACATGTGATTTGAAACATCTGCATCACACTTGTGGAGGGTCAGCTGGACACTGACATTTTTCTGTATGCAGTTCATAAGTTTTCCCTTGAAGCCTCTTCCAGAGACCATCTTTAAGTCAGAGGTGAAGAGGAGAATATGGTCTCTTCAAAAAGAGTTTAGGAATGGCTTCCTTAGTCCATAGCATAGCAAGAAGCAAAACATCATACAGTTCTTTAAAACAGAAATATCCCTGACTCAAATAAACACCCATATCCTGTTTGTAGGATAAGCCAAAATTTCCTTTTTCTTTGTCCCAGATCCAAATTACTCATCTTTTTTTGGGGAAAAAGAAACGTTATAATTCAAGTATATGTTCCAAACACAGTGGCAGATTTCCTAAGAGGCTCTTTTTTCAGGCCACTGAAGCTGGGAAGAGCATCATGTGGTGGACCTTCCCTGCCTCCAGCACACATTGCTTCTGTTGTTTCAAGTGCTAGGCTGGCATCACTTCCCAAATGTTCTCTTTTGCTCTGTTCCTTTGCAGTCTGGCCCTCTGCCTCTCTCCATCTTCATCTCTCACCTTCCTACCGCACTTGCCTTGTGGCAGAGTCCATTATGTGAGAGATTTAGCTCACCAAAACCAGGAGAGAAATGCCCATGTTTTTGCCGTCTTGTTTGTCAGCCTGGGAAACTGAGCTGTCTCAGCCAAAATGCTGCCAAATTGAAGCGGTGGGAGAATGGGGCAGAGAGGAGGCAAGGAAGGAGATTTGTGAAAGGGAAGCAGGGCCTTCCCCCGTGGTAGTGTTAAGAAATGCTGTGCCTGACTCCACTTCCTTCAGGTCTGTCACCATCAGAAGCAGCAATGAGGATGGAATCATGTCCTCACTGGATTTTACACGCTTCCTGCTCCAATTCTTTAACCATGACAAGGTCTCAGTTTCAACAAGGAGCTGCAAACTGAGGATACTGTCTAAGTGCTCAGGAAGCAGCAACATCTTTTTTTCAGTGTTCCCTCTAGAGTTATTTTTATTTTGCAGTGGCTCCATGGAGTACTAATAGTATCAAGATAAAACACCATAGTTTTTAAAGTGCACACCTGAGAGCAATTATGGCACCCTTTGCTTCTAAGTTTCCTCAACATGCCAAGCCTTTCTAGCTGCTTTTCTTTCAGCTGCCAGTACCACAGGCACCTAACAGAGCCATAAGCATGACAAGGCATGTGAAGGCATGGTAAGGCCTGTGATGAACTTACCACCACCTCCCATTTTTAACTCTGGAAATGCTGAATGATCCCCATCATTGTTGAATATCATTTGGAAAGTCAGTGCACAGTTAACTTAAGTGATTAATCACATCTGTGTTAAGGCAGAAAATCTGTGTTACCTAAAATCCTAATTGTATATTTAACTGCACAAATACAGACAGCAAAAATGCAGACACCAGATCACACCTATTACACCAGATTAGCATCTATTAATACATTCCAAGCCTAAACCAGAGTAGCCCATGCTCTTGCAAATTATAAAATAAGAATGATTGTCCTTTTGTTATTTTCTTTGAGAACCAGGAGGTACTTTGGGAAAAAAAATAAAAAGTAGTGAGCTAAATGAAATAATTTTATCCCAGCTGAAATGCACCACATATGGCCATAGATACTTACAGATACTTGGGAGAAAGCCCCAAAGGGAGGAAAATTAATTTAGAAATCTTTTGTAATGAGATTTGTTAGAGAAGTGTAAAATTACTTCAACTTAACAGCTCCCTATAAAAATATGATGGGTTAAAGTTTGATAGTTGGCTGCAAAGTGACTTCAGTCCTTTTCAGGTATCCTGGCAGTCCATAAATAGGATTCATAAATGTTTAGTCACCCCAGTATCTCCAGGTATCCTCTCATTCTGTCTAAAGGACCCGTTTCATGCAAGATTGACTTTTCTACATTAGACAAACTTACTGCCTTTCTGCAGCTCAGAGCTCTGGTTTTCAAGGCCTTTGGATATTTGGAGATCCTGTTGACATCTTCAGCTCTTCAGCATTGCCTGTCACCACATCTTTTTCCCATTGTGGAGCTGTCAGAATGGCTCTGACCCTCTGTCAAGTTACGCAGAGGGACCACAGGCTAAGTGGGTAGCACTGACAGATATGCATTGATGTTGATCTCGCTGCCAAAGTTAAGAACTATTTTTAACTTTTCATTTTTAATATCCACAAACCAGCAAGAAGTGAACTGGAAAGTGAATAGCTTTCTCCAGCAACATGAAGGGGTTATACTCCCTAAAATGTTTTCTTTTTTTGAAATGTGAATATATACATTTGGATGACTTAGCTCATAATACCCTATATGTGAGCTCAAAGTTGAGAGCATCAGTAAAACCATTGTCCATTAAAAGTATCTACGTGCTTTCTTGCTTTCTTTTGGCATCTGTCCTGCAATAAAGTACCTTACCTTGAAGTAATCTCCCTTTTACTCATTGGGACCACGACTTTGACTGGGAGGATGGAGTCACTGAGGGGGAGTGAAAGCAGTACCAAAGCCTATGCCAGCTTAAGCATATTTGTATATTTGCATATTTAAACAGAGAAAGGAATGGAAAGCATTCCCCCACCCCCCCTTTTCAGTGGCTGTCATTTTGAGCATGGGTAGAGGTAGGATGAGGTTAAAAGTTCAGGAAAGAGAGAGAACACAGAACAACATCCTATGCATTCACTGAAACTATGACAAGGGGCTTAAAACTCTTGCCACGTATTGCCACATACAGTACTCACCGCAAGCAGTCCCCTAAACTGTCTGGCTGTGGTTACAGTTCAGTTCTGAGCCAGGAATGGGGTAGGACAGTGCTGAGCCCAGGCAGGCTACTGTGCTTGCAGCACGCTTTGCTGGATGGATGAGACCCGGCATTCCCAATTAGGGCACTTGCACAAAGCGCCGGCCCGGCCGTGGCATTGTCATGCAGCCCAGCTCCGCAGCGCAGGCTCTGCTGGCAGCTCCAAGGTAAGGACTGTGTGCCCTGCCCTGAGCTTGGGTGCAAAAACCACGAGAGGATTTATACTGATTTTGATTTATACTTATTTCCTGTACACACTCTCCTCCTCACAGGGAAGCGCACACGGCGATCTCTGTACAGCACCATATGGAAAGAATGTGGGAGGACGACTGGTTTCTCCGAGGCTTGTGAGGAGCTGCCATCAGAAAGCAACAATTCAAAATGGAAGGAGTGAGTACCAGCATCTCAGCCACAGCAAGCAGTGTCCCAGCAGGGCAGGGAGATGCCTGCCTGCAGAGCCAGCAGGTACTTGAGATGGCTTGTAGTGGAAAAGGGATCCGCTTTTACTTTGCTTGTGATGGTCTCATCCTTTATTCTGACACAGCCAGAGTAGACTTAATAATGCTCATCAAAAATAACAAATGATTTCATGCAGCAAATTTTGCTTGTGACTAAATGACACTGAAACACAGAATAAGACAATTAGTTATCCCCAGATTCGCTAGCCTTGATGTTCTGAGGTTAGAAACAAAAGAATTAACATACACTGGCAGCAAAGGAGACCAGAGCATACATTCTCTATATTCCTGAGTTTCTACATTCCCACTTCCAGCAGCACAAACAATAACCCCACAACCCTTGCCTTTTATTTCTTCTTAGTCTGTTTGTGAGCAAATAATTTTTGATTTCAATTACTGTCAGGGATTTGTATAGTATCCTAATTCACTGGATTAATCTAATCCTTATCTCAAAACTTTGCATAGTAGTACATAGCTGCTGCCACTCAAAGCCTTCTTGCAGCTATCAAGAAAACCGTTATGGGCTCATGAGTATCACCAGGTTTGTGGATCACTCTAAGAAGCCTCATATTCTAGAGAATTCTATTAAAAATAATTTGATCACTTTCATCTACAGCTCCCCACCTGCAAACTCCCAGATTTTACTGGGCACTTTATCTGTTACACAGCTCCTTGATGTCTTTACCAGGTAGAGAAATAGAGAATGGAGAATAGAATAGAGAATCTGCCAGAATTTTCAAAAAAATCAATATTATTGATGTTTTTGTTCATTGATAGGCAATCTGCTGTACTGAAATAACAACAGTAAGCTTCTAACAGGTGCTGTAATAATTATTTCTGCAAGCAAAGATCTAATTCATATGATAATCTGCCATTGTCTGGCATTTCATCCTAACTGATTTTTAATGCTATATTGGTCTCAACTTCCATAATTGGCCTCTTCAAATAGTTCACTTTCTTCTTCACAGAGAAAGGGAAATGCATGTCTTGTTTCCTTCAGTCTCATTTACTATCTTGTATATGCTGCCATGGAATTTAATTTTCTGCAACTTAAACACCACAAAACAAAACCCAATCCAGAAACGACATTTCTGGAGTCTGAATAAAATATAGACAACTTGCATTTGATCTTGAAATCCTTATGTAAGCCAAGATTTCTTACTTGAAAAAATAATAAGTGAAGAAATTGAAAGGCTTTAATTTTCATATCTTTAAAAAGCAATGGTTTGGTTACTTCATACAAAGGATGTCACTCCCCATAGTATCTCAGCTGGAAAAAAAGATAAAGTATTGTCATTTAAAAAAAAGAAAAAAGAAGAAAAAAGGGGGGAAAAAAAGGAAAAGGAGATGCTTTTGTGACTATCTTTCTGAACAGTTGTATTCTATCCCATATAAATCAGCAGCCACAGATGCAGCAGCTAAGTTAACAAAGACGCATGTTGCTCTGTGACCCTCATCATCCCAGTGCATCTGAAAACAGAACTCAGAACTACAAGGTTACTGAGAATGTGGAAAATGGCAGGCAGTCAGCTCTTTCACCAGACTTAGCAAAATTGTAAGAATAAACAAAAAGAAAAGTAAAAACATGTAACCAGTACTTTGCACATGGATGGGGGAGAGAGGAGAATTTTAGGTCATCTAACAGCTAATGTAAACTACAGGGTGGATTCCTTCCAGAACTAAGCTTGTGATTACATTAATCAGACACACTAGAGCTAATGCTATACATTACACTTCCAGGATTTCAATAGCGGGTTAGAGCTACAAAAGAGGGAAACAGTCCCCAATATTGGGCACACCATTAATAGAAATAAAGAGCAGCAAAATAATTGCTGAAACAGCCAGTCAGCTGAACACTAGGGAAATACTGAGTGAGCAATTATCAGTTCGTAATCGATGTGACCATTACCCTCTTCTCTTTTACAGCACATCTTTTGCACCTGGCACTTCAGGCAAACAGCAGCTGAAAGAGAACTCTGTAACATGGCCATAATAGACTGCTCCCCTGCCTTCAGGAGCAAGTGGCCATTTCAATGGCTGCAGATGTTTGTGCAAGAATGGACACTGCTCGGTACCATTCTCTGGTAATGCCGAAGTCCTTGTAGTCAACAGCTTGAGCTCTTTAATTCATGATACAGTCTTTTTGCTAAAAGGTCTCAAGAAAACACTGATAGCTTCTGCTTCAGATGTGTAAGGGATGTGTTGGTTTAAAAGGTCACATTGATGTCCTACATTTGCTTACAGTAAAGGCTTTCATTATATTTTTCTGATTCTGCCTGCCTGAATGGATATGCATGTTAGCTGTGTAGCTTGCTGAATTCTGAACACAGAAAAAAACCTCAAGTATGTTATAACTGGTTCTCATTAAACTGCTAAATGGAATACTAAAAGGTAGCTTAAAATCAGGTGCGTTTAATAAAGTTATATTTGAATTGGCACACGCATGGGTCCCATGTGTTTTTCAGTTTGCTAGTGTTGCAAGTTTATCATGTGTATTACCTATGCTTAAATGTTACTTCACTCCAATAAAAACAGGCATCATTTACAATTTCTCTCAAACATTGCTAAGTCCATGACCCAATTCATTAGCTAACCTTCTGAGGCAGCCTAACACACCCATTGAATTTACTGAGTCTTGGAAAGTGATTTATGCCTTTAGATTAGATATGGGTTTGGAAGATTAAATAAAACCACACAGGGGCATGAAGTGGACATTTTCTGTAGAAGATACATTTTTAGTTTGAACAGAAATGTACAGAGCATTCATTCACCACAGTTCACTTTCCTTCTTAAACCTGCAGAGGTTCCAGGAAATAAATCACAGGGAGGAGTTTCATCAGTGTAATTATATAAAAATTCCACATTGAAGAAAGCTGTGTGATGGGATCTGTAGTGAGAAAGTGTTTTCATGTTTCTTCACCAAAATTCCTTTGGGAGAGAGCACAGACACCTCTGTGGAAAGCAGACCTCTGAGTCTCCCAAGGACTCCCCGCCCAGTCCAGGAGGGGAGCTGGAACCCATCCAGGTCTGGCCTCTTCCAATTCTCCGGATGTGCTGCTATGACTCAGGCACGGGCATGTCCTAACTCTGACACAGATCCCAAAACAGATCCGTATCCCAGCAAGACTGTGTAATACTCATTCATAACCAGACAGCCTTGGACATAATTAGTTGTCCCTGCAAGTCTGGAGACACTGCAGCCCTCAGATTTGATAGATCTCTTGAAACAAGAATTTTACAGATTTGCCTCACGCTGCCCTTCACATTCACAGTCAGAGAAACCACTGCTCAGATCTGGACTCCAGCATACCTCCACAGGACTTTGTTTGGTGGCTTACATGGAAACACAACAGTAGGAAACTATTTTATGTAATTTAACAGTGAGAAAGAGAGGAAAGGAGCCAGCACTGTGGGATCATCCAGCACTCTGGACCACCATCAGGTTGTGCCTAGAATAAACTCCGGCCACCTCTGCTTTACAGAAGAACTAACATGCAACAAGTTTCTACCTTTCTTTATTGAGAAACAAAATGAAGCTGAAATAATTTATTCGGAAAAAAGTTAATAGAAAATTTTTAAGAATTAAATTTGTTAGAAAAAAGAATGTGGATTTTAATCAATAATCATGCCCATGGTAAGATAAATTTATGCTTGCAAAGGCTTCAACAGATGTTTTTCATTGTAATGGCTGAGGCCCAGAATCTTTCTACATTCTTATTTTCTTTCCTCAAACTGCAATAAGACCAGAGGTCACTCCAAATTCTTTTTGTGTGTGTGTGTGTGTGTGTGCTTTTTGTGTGAAGAAAGTGGACATATGTAAAAAAAAAAGATTCCCTCTAAATAGGAAAATAAATCAGAAATACCACAAACCAGGACAAACTCAGATTTTCTGAGTGATGCAGACTTTTGGAAATAAAAGCCAGCTGAAACAGTAATTTAGAAAACATCGCAACTTCTTTTGAAGTGAGATTTCTCAATGAGGAAAGCAACTTCTTGGCTCTGTGAAGGTGCAGTGGCACCACAAAGCTCATGCCTTTCCCAAATACTTTAGAAACCCATACAAACTCATCCAAACCAAAAAGGAAAAAATAAAACAAGATATTTGACTCACAAACTAGCCACTAAATGTCAACTGGTTACAGAATGCTCCACCTGCCAAGGCTGAAATCTAGGACAAAGATCCCAGAGGGGTCACAATCCTGCAATTCCTACTCAAACCAAAGGCCTGTTAGCTCTAACACTTCTCTTAAAAAGAGAGAATGTACATATATTATGCAATCAGACTAGAGTAGAATATTTTTTATGAAAACAAGATGTTTGTAGAAGGTGCCAGGCTGCTAGTCCCAGAAAATAGAAGGCAACTATAGCTGAGGCAGAAGTAGGACTTGCTTGTTCATCAACCTGCCATGACCTGGGGCCAGGACAAAGAGTTCAGTCTCCCTGCCTGCTTAAATCCTGGGCTCGGGAGCTTTCTTGCCAGCAAGGGTGCTAGAGTCAACTGTGGTGTTGACACACGTGTACTGGGAACCAGGAGGAGACCAACATCATTTTTACAACAGCATTGCACAGAAAGAGCTTTTGGTTGGTTTGATTTAATGACTTTATTAGAATTTGAGCTGATAATTTACAAGGGATGGGTGTTGTATCCACTGCCAGTCCTCTAAGCCAGTCAGCTTTGTATAAGATCAAATATATATAACAAATCAGACTCAGCAGTGTCATAAATGAGGGTATGAATTTCGTGCCAAGTGTGAGTGAGTAATAAAGTAGTTACCAAGTAGTATGTCTGTACACTGATTTGGCATTCCCTGTGTGTGCAGAAGCAATTTGGTATGCTATGGGGACAAAATTCAGTCCTGGCATAAATCAATGGGACTCACATCTATTGAACACCAGAACTGAAATAGGACTCAAAGGCATTTTAGACAGCATAGGAATTAGTGATGGGGGGGGTGGGAGGGAAATGTGAAGGGCAGATGGATGTGAAACAGCATAGAAGTGGAAAAGAGCAGGAAAGAAGCAAGGAGACAGGAGTGTAGAAGGTGAATAGGACTTTCTCTGTTCTTGTTGTTCATTTTCTTCAACTGGAACTTTAATATATATATTTTTTCCTCTGCGTCCAAACTGTATGATAAATTGGGGAACAGCTTGGAAACATTTAAAAGCTTTTTAATGATCAGTCACACATGATGAGTAACAATCATTCAGGCCAGTTCTGAACAAGATCCAGAGACCTCTGTGGAATTTCCATCTGCTTGCCACAAAGACCTACACGGGAATTTGGCCACCAAGTATTCTTGAACCCACAGTGTTATAGCAGAGGTGAACTGAGCCCAACACATAGAGGTTTCCAGACTTAGTTTTCCACAGCAAACAGACCCCCAGCTGGTAAAAGCACAGTGGCACNGTTGACACACGTGTACTGGGAACCAGGAGGAGACCAACATCATTTTTACAACAGCATTGCACAGAAAGAGCTTTTGGTTGGTTTGATTTAATGACTTTATTAGAATTTGAGCTGATAATTTACAAGGGATGGGTGTTGTATCCACTGCCAGTCCTCTAAGCCAGTCAGCTTTGTATAAGATCAAATATATATAACAAATCAGACTCAGCAGTGTCATAAATGAGGGTATGAATTTCGTGCCAAGTGTGAGTGAGTAATAAAGTAGTTACCAAGTAGTATGTCTGTACACTGATTTGGCATTCCCTGTGTGTGCAGAAGCAATTTGGTATGCTATGGGGACAAAATTCAGTCCTGGCATAAATCAATGGGACTCACATCTATTGAACACCAGAACTGAAATAGGACTCAAAGGCATTTTAGACAGCATAGGAATTAGTGATGGGGGGGGTGGGAGGGAAATGTGAAGGGCAGATGGATGTGAAACAGCATAGAAGTGGAAAAGAGCAGGAAAGAAGCAAGGAGACAGGAGTGTAGAAGGTGAATAGGANGGAATAAGGATAGTGCAAACCTGGGTGAAAACAGTGGAACACTAAGATGTAAGACTGGTAGCTGAGAGCAGACATGGTTTTACCAGGTGGCTAAGATGGTCCAACTGAAACTCATTTTGCCAGGCACACTTGCATTGCAAACAGCGAGAGAGAGCTGCACGTCTCTGCCCTCCCCAGTATAAACTGAAGCATTCCTAGCAGTGTTTACTACTGCGCAGGCCTAGAGCAGAACAGCAAACAATGGTGTATGGTATTGCCTAACAGGTTCCAGATTATCCAAATAGTTTGTAAGTGGGCATGAGGGAGCAATGCAGAAGTTCTGCAAATTGTCACCATACATTTCAGACATTTATAAGCTCTCAGGTGTTGATCACAGTGGTTTATTTATATACTACGTGCACAGTGTTAAGGCCCTTGGCACTAGCAGGGAACAGAAAGCAGCTTTTTTGTTATTTTCTGGTTAGCTTTGTTTCAGACTGAGCACTTGCTACTGGTTTGAGACAGCAGGTTTCTACATTTTAGTAAAATCTTGTGTCATTTTTGAGCAAACTTCCACTATGGAAAACTCTGCAGACATTACAGGCATGGCACTTGTCTCATCATTATGTATAAATGCATTTGGATTATCAAAATACTCCATGACACAATTTCTGCAACTTCCCAGAGCAGGAAACAATACAATTCAGAATAAGGTATGGGTATGTGAAATCTCCACTGGCAGCAAGCTGCACAATTTCACTGTACTTTTTTTTGTGCACATCACCTGCATTTTGTTACTAAACCCAGTAGGATCTAATTTACTGTATTCAAATCATATTTAATTTAAGTATCACAGTATCTGAATATATTTTGTCCACAGCATACAGAAAGGATAATGCTTATAATTGATGTGGTAAGCCTAAATTTATTGCAATTATTCACCTGTTTGATCAATATCCAACCACATACTGTCATCCCTTGTTGGAAATTTTATCCACATATACTTTGAGAAAAGCATTTAAACACACAAAATAATGACAGGTTTTATCCCAGTGCAAAACCTCTTTTCTTCTGAATTACGGCACCAATTTGTAGAATAAATTAAAACTGCTCTTGGGTTCTTAAAATCACTCAGACATAGGCTTCCAAGGGCCATCAGAAACATAAACAAACATATCACAGCACATCACCATCACCCACCAAAACATTGGCTGCTGACATTTCTGAATACTTCTGTGACAACAGGTAAAAATTGACAACCAAAAGTGAAATGATGATAAGTACTTTCCATTGATATATAGACCCTTAAGAATTCTTTTAGATCCTCTGAGAACAGAGAGTACGGAAACTCCAAGGGCAGTTCATCTTTCTTGTGGACTACATTTACCAGAATAAGGCTTGTGAGATTGCCTTTGATTAAGTTCAGAACATATACAAGCCAATTCCAAATAATATCCAGTGTATCTAGCTCCTGGTAAGAGGAGCTCCTTTTCCATCAGAGGAAAAGCTCTGGGTTAAATGATATGTTATCTAAACACCTGCCTGAATTAGAGATATCGAGGTTAGAACGTGCACTACAGTAATCACAAGTTTTTAGCTCGTTAGTCTAGGGTACAGCTTATGCCTGAGCACACGTTAAAGCATGTGCATTGTTAGAACTGGGGTAGGAATTCTTGCAGAGCTGCCTATGCCTTCTTGCAGGCTCCATACCTTCTTGGACTTTCTTAGCAGTCACACTGATACACAGAGCCAGAAGAAATTGGGATGAAAGATCCTGCAGGATCCTTCCTAACTGACTCAGCTCTCTGCATAGCACAAGTTTTGTGCAGGAGTGGACGTGACCCGCCTGCCAGTCTCACAGGTGGCATTGAAGTTCAATCATAATGGATAAGACGGGGCATAAGAAGAAATGGATTGGCACAGAAATATGTTAATCATGGCACCGGTGTATTTCATTCAAGATTGAAGCTCAGCAGCTGTGTAAATTAGCTGGTGAAAATAAAAGAATTTGGTAACCAGCCTTGAATCTACTGATTCAAACAGATGTACTTATCAGAGATACAATAATATTTGTTAGAGAAAGCCATAAAAATGTGAGAATTCAATATATTAAAGCCCATGCACAGCATTTTAATAAAATATTCTGCCAATCATGCAGCAAAAGTTCAAGCATCCCCTTTAGATCAGACTAGATTTACTCAAGGCCGATGGTTTCTTTTCCTTCACCAAAAAATTTATATATTACAGGTGTCTTGAGAAGTGAGTTCCTGGGTCATCAGATTAATTATCTGCACCCAAATCACTAAATGCCTTAATGTGCAGAATCAATGTGTCCCTAAAATCAGCAATATTTTTCCCCTCCCCACCTTATTCCAACTGTAGGTTTGCTCCAGAAGCTGACTGCTCAGGTTTACACTGTGCTTGTTCATACCTGGCAGAGAGCAGTGAAGGAGTGTTTGTTAGAGTTAGATCAGCTTTAGAACACACAAAGTTATGCCCCTGACAACTGGGGTCCACCAGGTAAAGCAGCCCAAGAGTGAAAATGGTGGAAATCCTTCTCTTGCTACCATTTCACACAGTATCCTTGTGAAGGCCACAGGACAGAGGAGATAGAGTGTCCAGTTTTCCATTACCACAGTGGGGCATAGTTTGTCAAAGTCTCCCAGGGATCCCTGACTTTGTTTCCCAGGAGCAATCAGCAGCGTGTTCTGAGAAAATCTTATCTGTTCCTGGCTATCCCTCAGCATCCAGCTGAGGAACAGATGGTATGATCCTTTAGGAAAATGGACATAGATGGGCTGAGGCAAATTAGACCATTGGGATCTATTTATCTGATGAGAAATGAAGCCCTGAGCTGGCATCAACCATTCCTGAGGTGGCACAGGCAGGATCAGATGTGAAGAAGAGTTACTGGGATGATGAGATCAAAAGGCAGCTAGTCCTGGATTTTACATCTCCATTCAGCAAGCCTGTGTGACGCTGGCCAGCTGTCTAGCTGAAATTAACACCTTCTTGAGGTTTAGCTATCGAAGCGGGAAGCTAGGTAATACTGGGTGATGCTGGCAGAAAACAGAGAAATCTGCTGTTAGAGTACCTTTCCAGGGATTATCCACTAACAGGGTTTTGTTAATCTTTTTTGGATTCTTGCCTGTAGCCACAGCAACACCATTTTTCCTGTGACCAGGGAAAATGCTGTTCACTCTTTGTTAGTGTGAGTCTGGACAACAGCTTTTATGATTTGATTATTTCAGTTCCTACTGTTGAGCAATCCCTGAAAAAGCTCCAGTGAATAAGGAAGTAACAGCCTTGCTGAGGTGTTCCTAAAATTATCTTCACCCTCTGAAGTGCCTGTTCAAGAGATCTTCAAATATCCCTACAGACCTGGTCCTTAGCACCGGCTGTAGGTGTTTGTTATAGAGAGAGGCTCTTCAGGTGGTTCCCATTCCTCATCCTGGTGAGGCAGAGTGGGGTACAGGATCAGACCTTGGAGGCTGCATGGCAGCTCTTTCAGAACTGAATATCTGTGTAGGGTATTGCCTTAGCAAAGCTCTGCCTATCCATGAACCAATATGTGCATCTGGGCTTGCGACTACAGTTTTGTCTTAAGCACCTTGCTTTTCCATTGATATGGATTTAGCTGTGCTCATGAGAAGGGTGGCTGGGGTGGCACACTGAGTCAGGTCCTGTCCCCTTTGCTCAGAACCTTCACTTTTCTGCCTGCCCAGCAGAGTAAATGGGAAAGGCAAATGCAAGGGCAGAGACAGGTTTCTCCCAAACAGTCTCATTCCCCTCTCCACTCCCATGGGAAACAACAACAATTAAAAAAAAAGAAAAAGAAAAAAAATTAAAAAGAAAGAGAGAGAAGAAAAAAGGGAAAAAAAGATAAAAAAAGCAGTTGTCTTCTTCCCACAGCAGGAATCACAGTGTGAACAACCACGGAGTGACAAAGTGAGAGTAGGAGGTTGGGCTTCACTGTCTTTATTCCTCAGTGCATGGGGCTCACAACAAAGGCCATATGCCCCGATCCTAGACATCTTTAGTCTTTTAAGCAGTCTTCAGCATGCAAGTAGCTCTATTAAGCAATATTAATTATTACAGCATATGGCTGTAAAGATAAAAATGAGAAATATCTTATCAGGCCTTTAATTAAAATAGCTATACAGCTAACAACTCATTCAGTGTTTGCAGACAGTAAAAAAAAATAATAGTCTTTTTGGTGGGTGACTAATTTGAAAGGCACTCTGATTTCTGCACAAGCAATCATTCTTCATAGAGACTGAAACAAGCAAGAAGATTTAGAATAATACCTGTCAAACTATGAGGTTATCTGTGAATTGTTCATTTCAACCATTCACTATCAATGACATGCAATTTGTCCCATTAAATATTTTCTACTACCTCAATGGATGAGATAGTTTTATACAGGAAAAACAGCTGAAGAAGACTAGGACAGGTTTGTGAATGCCACCAAGTGAACTGCTATTCAACAAAAGAAATGAGACAGATTCTGCTCCTATTACTCTTGTATTTCTAAGGGACTATTCAATGCAAGATTGATCAAGTTGTCAGTTACAAATGACATCAAACAAAAACCTGTGTGGCTTATTGATGAGTTTATTTGCAGTGTTGTGTTTTCTTTTTCAGCTCCTGCTGAAAACCAAAGCATATTGAATTGCTTGACATAATGAAACTGATTCTTTATCTGCCATATTTTGGTTCTGAGCAGTTTTATATATTCATTTACAAATGAAGCTCTAAGGTATATCTTATTTCTCATTCTTCCTCCTTGAAAATGGTAGAGGTTTATACACTTCTTAGAACTCAGTTATACCACTGAGCAACAGAAGTGTCTAATGAGATCTCTTAAAGTTTTATTAAAAAATTGGATCAAGAAACAAACCCTTGATGCAAGAAAGCAATTTTACTCCATATATACATTTTGGTATAAGCAGTTCACTTGAAAGCCAGTTGTTTAAAATATTAATCTCATTAGTAAAAATAAAAGAAACTATTCTTACATTTTAAGAAAAATGCTCACTCCAATACAAGAAGACAGAGACCTGAGCATTTCAGTAAAAGCAAATGATAAAAAACTCGATCTCTATTTTGAAATGTGCCTCAAATTTTGGAAAGAAAATACAGCTGGGCCCTCTTCA
This sequence comes from Ploceus nigricollis, assembly GCA_013399945.1. Taxonomy (NCBI): domain Eukaryota; kingdom Metazoa; phylum Chordata; class Aves; order Passeriformes; family Ploceidae; genus Ploceus; species Ploceus nigricollis. The sequence continues at coordinate 217,662 of VXBC01004469.1, read as the reverse complement.
GTCTAGTCTGTTAACTAACCTTATCAGGTTGAAATCCAGCCCTTTCCTATAAGCACCAGGCTTTTGTAGTGTTTTCTCGACCCACAGTCAGCCGCCCAGCTCACTAAGTGCTTGCATATGCATAAACAGAACAAGGCAGCCTTCCCCCGTCTGCCCCCTGAAAGCCTCAATGCTGAAGTAAAGGGGAACCTTTTAAGCAGGGTTTTAATTAGCACCCATTGTTCCCTGGCTGGCAGGACAGGCAGAATGGCCCAGTGGTTTGAAAACGGCTATCACAGTGGGAATCTAACTTTGCAATTGAATCAATCTGCAAACTCCACAGGACTTGTACGCTGAAAATAAAAAAAGAAAAAGAGGGAGTAGACCAGGGCATTAATTATAGTGGTGTATTCATACTGCTGCATTTAAGGGCCTGTGAGCATTTCTCTCATATATTTTTAAAAGGAAAATAGAATCATATAAATCCACTAGAGAATGAGACCTGGTCATACAAGTCTAAACATAAAAGTGAAATTCAGCATTAAGTCTACCACTTGATCTTTAACTTCTAGCATCTGTACTACAGATGGTTATTTCTGTAGATGTCTGAAATGGCTAACTGGGAAAAAGGGATTTTGGGAGGAAGATATTCTTTGGCTTTAGTAGGCTTGGTGTATAATAAGTAGGGGTTTAGGTTTAACAGAAATTCCTCCGTTTTCAGTAGAGAGGTGCATGTGTGATGATGCATGACATGATGCAGCTGTTTCAAGAAAACCAGACTGCAATCATTGACTTGAATACCCCAGATAAGAACTTGTGCAGGAGGCTATCTTTTCAAAATTGAACAGGTAAAACCTGACTGACTTTTTTGCTGTTCTGCACCAGCCCGGGCAGGGCTCAGTCCCAGTCATGCTGGCTGTCTTGTGGTAGGCAGATAATTCACCTCATCACATCAGCTAGTTATTCCTGCAGAGCGCTTCTCCTGGCCTTTTCAAGGACCAAACAGAAGTGTATCTTTGACTCTTATGTAAAAAAAAAAAGATGGAAAACAAACAAGACCAGTGAAAGCAAACTATACCCAAGCTCATTTATCAGTATCATCTGTTTGACAGATATATGGAGACTGCAAAGATTTCTGTCTAAACAGAACACAGAAGAAAATGACATGAAATAAAATTTCACCTTGTTATAGTTCTGTCTTTGAAATATTCATTCTGTGTTTTTGTTTCATTTCTTGATATCCTTTAGGAACAGTAGGTCCTCTGTTCCATGTGAGAGTTTGCGCCATAACCAGTACTGTTTTCGGGACAATAGTAACAATAACTCAGAAACAAGAGGACACTCCAAGCAAAAACCTGTCAGTTAAACTTCAGACTGAATATAGTAATTTTAAAAATGCAAATAAAAAATTATTTGGAATAAACTAAGGTTCTTAAAAATTTTGATTTATGTTGATTTCTGCAGTCAGTTCTATGAGGAAGTGTGCCTACTTTCAGTGCCAAAAAAACCAATAAGGTTTTCTTATTAGCACAAGTTTTCTTACTGAAGTCAGCTGAGGTTCCTTGACATCAAGATGAGGGAGCAGTGAAAAGGCCTGCTCTGAAGAACAAATATATTTATGGACCCTTTTCAGCTGCCTAGAATCTGATCTGAATCAAAACATGGATGTAGCCAGGAGCAATTCGGGAGCTACATGCAAAGCAAACCTCCTGCCGATTTGAAGAAAAATCTTTTAATTGCATGTTAAATATATCTTAAAAGTTTGCAAGAGCTGGCAAGGAAAGCTTTCAGAAGTCGAGAAGTATCAAAAGTAAAATTTTCTAAGTAAAGGCAAATAGAAAAGGTAAAATCAGCCCTTTTTCCACTCCTCTCTTTTCATTCAATGCACAGGATTGGCAGAGTTCAAACAATGAGCAGCCACACAATGTTTGTGCCCAGAGGCCTTATTTACTATACACAATTCATATCCTGCTCTGAAGACGGAGTTATTAAATTCTCCATAAACATTTTCATGGCTCTACTCACAATATTGTATCTAAGGGTTTTGTGAACACAATGAATTTATTTTTACAGCATGTTTCTGAGGACAGGAACACATTGCAACAGGCAAATGTTATCATCCTTTCATTAGGGGGGAACTTTAGGTCAAAAGGCCAAAAGGATTTTGGCCATATAATTTAAAGAAGCAGGACCTGATATTTTTGAGAGTCCTCCATATTAAGAAGAGCTTTATCTGTTTGAAGAATGAGTTGCTTTCTTTACTGCATCTCCAAGAGGGAGTATTTTTTTCTCTATAAATCTCCAGAAAGGCATGCCAAAGATAAGTGACCATCTGAAACTTCTTTTCTTCATTGAATGGTCACAAATCTTAGAGCAACTCAAAATTTAACAAGGTTCATTTCCCCTTCTTACCATTCCTTCTTGCCCTTAGCAAACTGAGAAGTCCCACAAAGAGCAGTGTTTTTGTTAAATAATTTTGATTATATCTCAGAAAAAGTGTAGGTTCTCTGTATAGTGCAGATGATGGATGTCCTGTGGGATAACAGTAGAATCAAGACCATCTGGATGCCTTTACACTTAGGCACCTATCTTACAAGCTCCTGCATAGTGAAAGAAGAGAGGTAAGTTGCCTCCAAAGGGAAACTCTAACACCTCCGTGGGGTGGAAGGCTAATGTCACTCAGTGTGACTTCCCCTGGATGCCCCTATGAGCCCACTGAATTGAAGGAGGATGGGCTTGTGTACCCAAAGTGCCAGTTGGTGGTACTTGAGAAAAAGAAATTTTGCAGGCAAATTGCCTTCTGGCATCATTCTTGGCTTAGCTTTACAACATTATAGTCTTCCAAGCTGGTATTTAAAATAGAAAATACTTTGGGAACTTAATTTCATTCTGTTTTCCTATCAAAACCTGTGCTGGACATCCCCAAGCTTAGTGCCATTACAGTAAGTACCAATATATTTGTGGTGTGGAAAATTGCTTGCTGCTATGGGGTCTGCACCAGCCAGAGCATATCCAGCATAGGCAGCTCTGATGTGGTGTGCAAGAGCTGTGTCCTGCCTGCAGACAAGTGGGACTCAGAAGCACTCTGATCTTTTCTTATCCTCCAGGGAACGGTGCACACAGATGAGGTACACACAGATCTCTGTCTATTCCCTCATCTTGTCTACCCTGCATCCCATGCAGGCCCAGTTACCTCAGGTCCAAATCTCCTGCCCACCCCAATTCCTCTTGCAGTATTATTTTCCAACCAATTTCTTTCCCTCTTTAATTCCTATTGCTATCTCTTTCTAGTATTCCCATTGCTGCTCAGCTGTACAAGCCTTTTTTTAAATTTCATTCAAATACAACATCTTCTTTCTCCATGTTGCTGGGACCTGGCAGGAAATCCTTACGGACATGGTTAAATGGATTTGATAGCCTAAACAGTCCCAAACAGTCTATTTCAATTACACACCCAACACAAATGTAAAAATATTCTTTGGAAACAGAGTTACCAAAAGCTTAAAAAGTTTCAACTGAGAGTTTTCAAGCTACATTTTAAAAAGGCTTAAAAATTGGCTGGATTTGGGCAATGAAATAGCAGAGCCCTCTTTTGACACAAGGCTGGTCTGAGTCACTTCACTTTGTGTCAGAAATGTGCGTTGTTTTCTATTATACAGGATGGGATCCTTTCACATGGGCAACTGAGGAGTGTTTACCTCAGGATACCTTATATGAGAACATCATTGCTGTAGCAAGCTAGAGAACTCTCAGCTGAAGAACATCCCATCTCTAATGTTTGATGGCCAAGACATTCTTTGAGAATATGGGACATACATGTTTAAATCCTCTGGAGGAGGAGAAAATTGATTTCAGCTGTCCAGTTTTGGAAGAAAGACTTAACTGGTAGGCTCTCTGGGAAAAAAAAAAAGGCAGGTTACCAACCTTGCTTAACGTGCTTAAAATTCCTCTTCATTGGCTTTCTCCAATTAAATGCTAATTGGGAAAAAACTTTTTTCTGGGGATATCTGCAGTCCAAATCCCAAAGGTGTTTTCTATCCTTTTTCCTCGCCTCAAGGGCAATTTGAATGTTGGGGGTACCTATGATTTCCCACAGCAGGTGGCATCTACATGCAAACCTGGTTCATACGGGACAAAAAAGTCTTTGACAGCAATTGCAATGAACCTGATTTGGAAAATTGACTCTAACTCAATACTTGAGAATCTTAAGAAAGAAGGAGTGGAGAAAGTTCTATTAAAAAAAATATTTCAGTCACAAAATAATTTGTTAAAAACCTGTTTTCCATGGGAAAACAGAATCAATGGAAAGTGTTTTATCCAATCCTAATAACTACCCTAGTAAATATGCCTTAACATTGAATTTGAGTTTTCCTGCCTTAAACACAAATGCACCACTTTTCTTTCTGTCTTATATTTAAAATTTTTCTATGACATTGTCTGAAAGTAAAGAAGAAAAATCAAATAATACCCCTATCTTTCCTTTGGGAGAAAAAAATGCTAAGGAATTTTTCATTTTTAGCTCTCTTTTACTACAGATAGCAACACATGGATTTAAAAGTCAAGGTCACATTTAGCTAGTTGTCATGGTGAATGAAAACACATAGGAAATTGGGCATATAGTATTTAGTTTGACTTTCTGGGAGAAGTAACATACAAGAAACCCTGTCACGAAGAGTCTGTGTTTAGCCAACCCCTGGTACCTTTAATAGTCATCTTTTTGGCACTTGTGTTTAAACACAGTAATGAACCTTTTCCTTTCCTCACCTATAAATCAATACCACCAATGTGTCCCTTAAGAAAATCATTAACAAATTTTATAAATGCCTGACCAGTCAATAGAAAGATTTCCATTTCAATTGCCCATGGAAAGAAACAAAACTCTTTTTGCAAAATGTTCAGAACAAGTTCTGGTTGTGCATTGTGGGTGTTTTCAAGATACATATTTAATGAGACATAACTGACTCAGTGCTAAATGGTTTTTTTGGGAAAAATAATAATAATTTATGTATCTGAGAGTTCATAGACGGTTTTCTCCAAAGAAGAATTTGAAGTTAGCTAAAAGAAAAATAGGGAAAATGCAGTTTCCAGGCAAATCTTTCTTTTTTTTAAGTACCTTGAAAGGATATCTGAGAAAAGCTTTATTAGCAAAGCATATGAACTACTGTAGATTAGGTTCTCCTAGAAGAACTCTTCTGGTAACTGCCTCCTCTAGGTTTTAAATGAAAAAGCTGGCCTGGAGAGCACAGGGGTAGCATTATGAGGAAGGGGCAGTGATAGGCATCAGCTGAGGAAAGACCAATATACAGTTGCTGTTTGAGTGTTCTCTAGAGGCTAAAAACCATTTGAAGACATCGTAAATTGGAAAGCAAGACAGTTTGAGTTTTCACTGGTGAAGTTGAGAAAAAGAACACTTGCTGAAAAAAAGACAGCAGAGTGCGATTTCTACAGAGCAGTACAGCAGTGCACAATAAAATCCTTTTCCTTGAGGGACCACGGCAGGCTTGAGAGATGGTCCTGTGAGAACCTCATGAAGTTTAACAAGGTCAAGTGCAAGGTGCTGCTTATGAGTTGGGGCACTCCCCAGCATAAACGCAGGGAGGATGGAGAATCAATTGAGTAAAGTCTAAAGGAGAAAGGATAAGGAAACCACAGCTTCCCTGGGCAACCTTTTCCAGTGCTTTACTACCCTCACAGGAAGTATTTTCTTCCTAATATCCAATCTAAACCTGCCCTCTTCAGCTTAAAGCCATTCCCCCTTGTACTATTGTTACATGCCCTTCTGAAAAGTCCATCTCTAAGCCTACTTGTAGGATCCCTTTAGGTATAGGAAGGTGCTCTAGGGTCTCTCTGGCTTTCTAGGATCTAATGTCATTCAGTCTTTCTTCAGACTGAACAACCCCATCTCTCTCAGCCTGTCAATTCTCTCATTTTGCCCCCTGCCCTCAGGAAGGAGAAAGTTCCAGCTCTGTGCCAACAGCTCCTTCCAACTTACTTTGCAGTTTGGTTTGTCCTTTACTTCTTAAAAAAACTATTCAAGAGATAATCTGGCACTATATTTATGCAGGACCATGGTAGGGATAAAGGGGCCCTGATTACTAGGAGTACTTCCTAAAACAATAGAACTCAGTATTCCTTGATGGAGTAAATCAGGGAATTAAGAGAAAGAGTGGAATGCAAAAACAAACACCAAGCTGCAGTTTGTGATGAGACTGATTGAGGAAATACTATTTTCTAATGCAGGCTCACAGTTCTGTATCTAGCTCAGTATTTTAATATAGAAGTGATGAACTCCACATTTTTCCTGGTTGCAAGGAGTGCCCCAGCTGACCCATGGTTGTGCAAGAGAAATAACAACGCTGGTGTTCATGTGAATTCCCTAGGCATGCAGAGAGACAGAGCAAAGAATGAGAAGGTATAGATGATAACATCTAGTGACCCAGACCACCCTAAATAGGCAAAAGAAAAGAAAAGAATGAGAACAAGGATTTCTAACAGCAGTGGCAAATTCCTTATTAATGTGTGCAAACAGCTTCACGTGTAGTAGTGACTCTGGAGCAGCACTTTCTGACAGCTCGTGCCAGAGCCATTTTGTAATGTTAAAAGGCTAATTAGTCAAGAGAAGGGAGAAGGGAGCCAAGCAGACTATTGCAATAATTCCAATTAGTCTTGTAATACTTTCTATCATGTACTGCTCATAAACAACATAGAAAGAAATTTTGTCACATTGTCCTATGCTATATGATCATTCAGAAAGAAACTCTTATCAGATGTGTAAGCACAGAGCAGGGTCCTATGGCTGCTGCTGGAAACAACTAAAAATGCTTTTTGGTTTGGGCATACTGAATATAGCAAGGGTCAGTTTCATGCTATCTCTGACTAATACAGGTATAGGTACCATAGATAATTAGCTTTTTCTGTAGTACTGAAAGTGTAGAAAATCCTTTACACAAAGGCAAAAATAACAGTTAATTTCTTCTTAACCCTGAAGTCCTGTCTCTTTCCATATTTTTGATATCCTTAAACAATGACAAAGCAAAGACAGAGAAATCATTACAATTCTGCCCATGTGGTGCTCAGGCAAGGGCCCAGATTCACCAAGGACAATGTGCTTCAGGTGTTTAAGTGTGACAAGAGGACATAACCCTGATATTAATTGCACCTCCAAAGTGACTACTTCTTCCAGCAGCTGCAAAAGGAGATAGTTAAGCTTCATTAGCTAAATCCCAGCTCTACTTTGGATGCTAATAAAGGATGTGGTGTAGCTGTCTGACAGTAATTTTTTCTCCTTGGAATCAATACAGTGCAAATTGCCCAAACACTGGGGCTCTGGTCTGAGGGGAAAATCTTCATAGGTGAAGCGTGAGATCAGTGCACAACTTTTCATCTTTCATCCCAGAAATATTATTTCTACATGGTACTTTCGACCATGTAAATGATAGGCAAAGAAAGCATCTCCATCAAGAGAAAAAAAGGATAGCCATTAAGAGAAAAGAAGTAAAAGAATTTTTGTTGAAAATGGAGACGTAATGAAGAGCATGTGCATAAGACAAGAACCTGAGGATAACAGCAGCAATGAATCAGAGATCATGGGCTAGGGAACACATCTCATGGAGGCACAAGGACTGTTGTGGACCAGGATGTAGATGCAGGAGCAGTTGTATTGGGATTAAATACACATCCGTAAAGAAATCAAAATATGTAACTTTCTTGTTCCCAAAACTTATTAATAAAAAATATGCACTGAATAGGCATGTTTCTGGTCATGTTAGCGTGAAACTTAAATCCAATTACTGTTTCAATAAATAACTTGCAAATACAAATCTGCACATAACACCAACATTATCATATATTAATAAAGACAGAGCACATGTGCATCATAGTGGTGTCAACTGTTGGATAAGACAATCTTTTCAAAAGACAATATTGCTGTGAGTTTTGGCTACTGCAGACTTATAAAGTTAGGGCATATGTTAAAATGGCATTCTGAAATCAAGTTAGAGTAGTATCTTGAAAAGCAATCTTTCTGAAATAATTTAGTGTCAAAGTAGGTAAGCAATAAAACACAAGTGTTCACTACGAGGCTGTGACAAAAGGGCTAATATAATCCATGGATGTATAAATGTAGGAAAAATGGGTGACATCTTCATTTTTCTCTATAGCAAAGATTAATTCATTAGAAAGGAAGATAAATTGGAAAAAAATTGAGCTTTTAAAAGCAGAGTCACAGACTTACTCAAAAGCCATAGAAAATACCCTACTGGGAGAGACTTAAATGCTTCAACAGATTTAGTCCATTAAAAATAAAACTGAGAGACACTTGACTACAGTAGAGTTATAAGAAGAAAATAGAGGGCCCTTCAGCAGTCAAGAAGGTATCATAAAGGTTAAATGCTAAAGCTGGATATATTTATATAAGAAATTATGCACTTTGGCTTTTCACACAAAAGGAATGATCAGCCTTTGAAACAACAGAAATTTTGAAACTTTTGCTGTTTGAAATCCTCATGTTTTTCAGAGGGGTATGATTTTCCTCTGTGTGTGTGTGTGTATGTGTGTGTGTGTGTTATGGACTAAGTCTAGAACAAGGAAAAGAGAAATGCCATTTTCACAGGTAAATCAACACAAAATAAGTATGCTTAGTCAAAGCTGAAAAACTGTGGAAAGCAGCACTTCAATTTTAGATGTTTTCTCTATTTTTAAAACTTAATGAAGGTAGATTTGACCCAAAGCTATAAGGCTTCTGTCAAGCTGAATTGCATCTTTTGTTTCATGTACTGCTTTACCAACATGTTTTGTCTAGCTCTATTCAGCTCAGAGGTAATACTGTGAGATTTAGTGTCTTTGATTTACAGGTCTGATGAGACAATCAAATGATCTCACCAAATTTAAAGTCTATAAATCTATCAATTTATTCTTATTAACAAAGGAACTTTGCGAGCTGATGTTTATCTACTGAGGTTTAATAACTTCTTCTTTTCCTAATAATCAATGAATACATTTTCTCATATATTTCACTTCATTAAAAAACCATTCTCTTTATCTGCTTATCTGAACTGCTGGAAAAACACATCCATTCATGCATAAACTATTCAATGAATTTGAAAATAAAGCTTTATGTTTAAATTAGCATCCCACAGTCTGATTCTGATGATTCCCTGTCTTCCCCATAAGTGATATGAATTGTAATACTGGGTAGTGTGGACTAGTCTTTTAATGATATCACATCCTTTGAAGCAAAAATAGTTTGAGAAAAGTGTCATCAGAGTTGTGGGTACCCTGGCAGCAAATACTGATGCTTCTCATGAGAAATTTTCTTATGAACCAGAAAAGCAAAAGGAAGAATTTGAAAGCTGGGAAATGCAACACTAAATACTTGGCAAAGTTCTCTTTTTATACTTAGATTCTGCTCTTCAAGATACCCCTCTGTGAGACAATGCAGGTGTCAGCCTTCACTGTCTGTTACTGGAAAACAGGGTTGCCTAATCTGTATAGGCAGAAGGCACAGCAGAGTTGAGGAGTTTCTATGGAGATGGGAATTGGTGAGGAAGTGCATTTTGTCCTGATTCATCCTGTCTTCCTGATTTTATAAGGGGCCATTATAGCCATTTATCTCTCTCAAAAAAAAAAAAAAAAAATGAAGCCTTTGGAAGCAATAGTAAAAGCACGGTTTAAGTTTCACCTCAAATGAGGATGTCTGGTTTACTTTCACCAGGTCCAGCATTTCAAAATATAGTTCACAACAAGATTTGGTTCTTAGACCTGGCAGTGTCTGCTAAAAATATATAAGCTTGTAGGCTGCTTTTGACACTCAGTAAGATGTAACAGAAAATAAGATGCATTTTTCAAGTTACAGTAATCTCATTAACACTAACCATGCTATCAAACAATTGTACCCTACGGAAACTCCCTGCAGAGCAAGCCTGTTGAACATAACTTATTTTTGGTAAGTATGTGTAGATGCCAAAAATGTCTGAGTTACTAACTAGGGCACAGAAGCATGCAAATTAGAGGGTCTTTGCATCTGTTTACCTGGAGGATGGCTGGAAATTTTGAGTCAGATTTCACCAGTTTCAAAATACGTAGGATTACTCGAACTCTTATTTCCCTGTCTCCTCTGCCTCTTTCAGGGAAGTTTTTTTTAGGAACTGAAATTTATAACTGGAAAAGGAAATTGTTTGCAGGAAGAGAGACCTACAAAGCTGGATTCTTCTTTTGAAAGCCATTTGTTTGGCTGCTGTTCCTGTGCATGGGTTTGAGACTGTTCCCTTATCTACACATGTATCTTTTGAGAGACTGAAGAACTGGGGAGAGGAGTTAAAACATACCTTGATGGAGTCATCAAAGAGAAATATATGTCTGGCTTCAATTTAGCTCAGTTCAGGGACATAATATATGTGGTGGGTGACACTCATTTTCAAGAGCTTGTGAAGAAATATGTTTCCCAATTTGTATTCTTATGTAAAAGTTTTTCCTTTGGAATCTGTAAAGACCAGATGTTTTTTCAGGCTTTGTAGCACAAACTGAAGAGGCTGAGGGGAGCCCTTTGCCTTCCTCCCCCCACACTCTTCCCTCAGCAGCAGTGGTGCAGCTGAGTGGGATGTGGAGCTGATCCTGTGCTCCTCTCAGAGAGCTAAGAGGAGCAGTGCTGCCCCACACCCCCACGGGATCCTTTATTAGCCCTCCCAGCTCCACCAGCACGTTCGATATGCTTTTGAATCTAAGCTTGATTTATTTAATAAAATAGCCTTTCTAGGAGAAAAATGGGAAAGTCCCAGTGGGAAGGAGGGAGGTGAAGGGAGGAAACCCACAGAATTGCAAATTCTGGTCCACCTCTCTGAAAACTCACACCAGAGCTCAGGGAAGGTAAAGAGCCACCACATAAAACAAGTTCCTCAAAAACTGGAAGGAGCAAGGGTTAAGAATTTCCATAAAGCCACGTAAATCTTCAGGACAGGAACACATATGTGTATATAGATACATATCTCAAAATGACAGATAACCTGATCACAGTTTTTTTTCTCAGTTTATTCTTAACATGCCCATTCCTTTTGTTTTCAAACTTTTGCAGTATAGTTTCATTTCCGATAGAAGCAGGATTGTAAAATAAATTCGGATAATACAAAATAATCCGTATATATTTCAAGGAATAGAATTTCATAGTTTACTTCACTGTGCAGAAACAATAAAATTGTGGAACATTCAGCTGACATTAATAGCAACTAATATTTCATTACTGTTTCCAGTAAAACAGATACTTTTTTTAATATAAAGAAATTATTATATACTGAGGCATTTTCAAAAGCAGAGCGGAAACAAAGATTATGACCAGTGATCTTGTTACTAGTTCACAGATTCAGAAGATACTATTTGCAGTGTAATATTCTGCATGTTTTTTAGCAAGCGTAATAAATCACTTATTATTTACTTATTAAAGCATTTTTCTTTGGCTTTACTTACTTCAGATTTTTACAATTACACAATCTCACAAAAAGCTTTCCTAAATTAGATTGCTACCTTCCCCTTCTTTTTAATAAATCAAAGATATTTCAACTGTGGTAGACATACAGTGGTTTTTTTGCCAGATCCCCTCTCTCTCTTCTTCCCCTCTCTTCACAAGCCAATTCCTCAGCTTGCTTGCCAGGACAATTCAGGAGCCATGTTCTCCTTGGGCAATGTGTATCACCTCAGCATTTTGTGGTTATACACATTTTAGAGACTAAAAGATGCCAGGTTAGCTACCACTAGTTTTTTTTGTTTGTTTGTCTGTTTGTTTGTTTCTTGGAAACAGGGATAGCAGGCCTACACTCATTAAAAGTTATACAAAAATCAGGAGGTCAACAGGATAAGAAAAAGTATAGAGGAAAATCTGGCCTCTAGAAGACACAGACTACAGCATTTTAATCTTTTCCAACACAGATATTCCCAGTAATATCACAGGACCTTTAAAAAAACAAGGTGGCACTGTGGTGTTCAAACATTGCTTTTGCAGCCTACACATCCATAGAAGCTCTAGTTTCCTACAGCTGTGGGGCAGCACAGTCCTCATTCAGGGCAGAAGATGGGGACAGAAGGTAAGGGAGGGGAAATCCAGAACAGAGCAAAAGATGGGTACTGCAGATGACAGAACCGTACGATGGTGCCTAGTAGTCTTGATATCAGATAATACCATACCATTTTAGGATCACTTTACTTTTGATAATAGTTTTCATCATAGAGATGCATACACACTGCTGTCTTCTACTTTTCACATGAAATTATGAAAAAAAAAAGAAGTCTAATATTGGACCTTGATGCAGCAGCCAAAACATATGTCACTAATCCAAATTTATAATCAAATTGAAGGAGCTAGAAGGCATAAAATTAATTGTTACTTCCTATAATTTCTTCAGGATGTGACACTAGAAAAGCCAAAGCAATAAAAATTCTTCTAGTCTACATGCAGGAACCATCAATGGAAAAAAATTAAACCAGTCCACACTCCAGCCTGATTAAAGACGTACGACATGTGAAAACATACTGCAAATAAGGCAAACTCTGCTATGCATGACTGAGAGCAGTAAAACTGACAAATCTCAACTATACATGTAAATATTTGTAACAAGAGCTAAATGTCATCAGGTTCTGCTTTTCTGATAAGGTGTCAGTTTTAGAAGACAGAGTAGCTTATCCTTTTGTGATGAGAAATTTCTGGAGGCAGCTGCTGTCCTTTATGCCTTATTCACCTCCCCCAGACTAAAGAAGCGTTTGTAAGAACAGCAAACACCAGCAAGAAGAGTAGGTAAAAGGAGGAACTATAGCTCTGGATGTGGCAGAGGTTGGTTTCTGAGTCTCAGTGAGGTATTTCTGCTACCTGTGAGCAAGACAAATGCCTTCTGGGTTTTTCTCCCAGGAAGATATTGGGGGAAACCCAGATAGGGAATTCACAGCACAGCAACTTCCCAGAGTTATGCCCAGGCTTTCCAGTTCCCTTTGTATGTCTCTTCTGCCTCTTCTTTCTCAGCTAGGTATTTTAGCAGCTTCTCCATCCCTGTATGTTTTCTTATTTCTCCTTGCTTTTCTGTGTCCTCACCCTCCCTCACCTTTCCATTGGTGTATTCTCCTCACAATCTTTCATTCCCTCACTGCCCCTCCAAACACCATCTTTCTGCTCCCTTCACTTTGCCATTAAACCTCTACTCCGACACATCTCTTTTCTGTGCAGTTGGCAAGCTCTTCACGAGAAAATCACTGAAAATTCTGAGACCATGTTTCCATGAAAGGTAACAGTAGGTCTGTGTTCAGTGTGGTTTTGACCCAGAGAAGGTCACACGACTGAGCTTTGGGAGCACCTGATCTGGGGTTTATGCTGACTCTGCCAGTGCTGAGGAAACAGGCTGCGGTTGGTTTGGTACCACAGTGGATGGCTGGGGAAAGCATTATTTCATAAAGCATCAGCATGTTGGCTCCTGTGGCTTTGGTGCTTTTGATCCAGTAGTCAGAACCCTGAAGCAGGATTTACTGTGGTCTTGAATGACAGCCCAAAACTGTGGGGCACCTAGCAAGGTGAACTTTAAGCTCAGCTTGCTCCTTAGGCACTTTTGGAAGAAGCATTATTTTATTACTAATGCTAATAGTAGTAATAATATTAATAATTACTCTGTTCTTTAAGCCAACAGCCATTCAGCTGGTGCCTAAATTGTTGAAAATAATCTGGAAACCTAATCAGCTTAAACCACTCTCTCTGCTTCCTGGAGGGGAAAGCTTCTACCTCCAGCATGGTGCTAGAGTGGCTGAAGAAGTTTCTGTGCCTGAGCTGCTTTTATATACCAAGCCTTCTTAAAGAGAGCAGGGCCAGTCTCTCACATGGAAATAAGCCAGGCCACATATTTGTCTCAACATGCTTGGAAATTGCCAGGAAAATAAAGGTGGAAGATTGCTCCCTGTGTCTGGAGCTGCTTGACTACCCTGAAATCTGTTGATCAAAATTTCACCATCATTTCCCTGCAATAAATACCTAAAGCCTATAAAAGACTGCAAACATTGCATAACAGGGAAAAAAAAAATTGAACTAAGAGTGCTGCAAGATTAGCTGGGCTGATGCTGTGCTTGGAAAGGAAGCTCCTGACTAGGTGGCAGAGCATCCTGTGGTTTCAGCCTGCTGGCATAACAGGGATGTTTGAACACAGAGCTGACCACATAGCTTACTGCTTTCAGCACATCTCCTTTCCTCTAGACTCCCATACCTCTGCCCAGGGTCACCCAACAGAGACGTACCATCTGTACCCTGTGAGGTCTGCAGTGTGTCTGTGACTGCCAAGCATAAGGTCCTAGCAATCTGCAGCTGGCCTGTGATAAGCAATGATGTTAGCTAAGAGACCTTGACAAGGGGACAGTGTCTCCTTTTTCCATTCAGACAATAGTTCTGCATGGGGGGAGAAAAAAGAAGACAACCAAAAAAGAAAAGAAAAAAAATATCCTGGAAACAAAAAGGGGTAGCCCTAATTCTCCAAGTCTAATCTGCTGTAGTATCAAAGATATCACATGTTGTTGAAGGCAAATGAACTTAACTGTGCTCAGCACATAAAAATCAGACCTTTCCTATGACTGAGATATGAGTTGCTTAACCACAAACCCCAGAATCTGTGACAGTTCAAGCACAGTCAGTTTTTATATGTCTGAGTCCTTGGACAGCTGGATATTGGCTGAGCTGCACTGTGGTTAAAATTAATTGCAGTCCTTTGTCATATTACCTTTGCTGAGGGTTAACACTCTCCTCTGAGGCTGAAACAGATGACCTGAGAGAACCAGCTGTGGCATAGCTCAGAGCCACAACAAATTCTAACTAACCATGAGCTTTTCCTAGCATATACCTGCATCTGGATTGTGGTACAACGTACAATGGGATTTAATAACTGCCATTAAATTGGCAGACAGCCCTGCTCCTAGAGAGGGTCCATATATATAAGAACTATGCAAATTATGCAGTATGCATGTGACCAAATTCTTTGTAGAGGAAAATCCCTGGGACTGTGTTAAATTAAATAGGATTATGGCTTTCACTAATCTGTATCCAGTGTGACCATACAAGGGTATTAGTTTGATAATATTTAAGGACTTAGCTCTACAGCAGCAGCAATCGGCTGTCTAAGCTCAGCAACTGTGTTGTCAGTGAAAATCTCAACTACTGAAGAGATTGTTATTTACATTGCCCGAATTAAACATGTGACACTCACCAGCTGGCAAATTAAGCACAACAAAGTTAGGCATAGGTCAAGCCATTTTTTTCTTTTTGGAATAAGTAGAAAGAGCAAATGGTGCGATGTGACTCTGTGAGCAGTACTGCTGAGCCCTGCTCTTCTGAAGCTGTGGGCAGTGCTCCCGTCAGCTCGGTGGGGGTGGAGACAAACCAGTGTGATGCTACCAAAAACCTCACCCTTTCACCCCAAGTCTTTTCCCTGAATGGCACAGATGGATTTTTAGATTATTTAGCAATATCTGAGCATGGTTTCTGACCTGGAAGCTGTCCTGTCAACTCGGTGTTTGTTTACAGTGCTCATCTGTCTCCAGTCACTGAAACCAGAGGTAATTGTGGTATACCCAGACAAATGCTGCCATTGTAACGGCTCTCTCCAAAAAAAGCAAACAGATAACTCTCTTCAAGCCCATTTCTACATAAACATACACACATATGTGTATAAATTTGTATGTATACATGCTCAACTGGAACATACTAAGAGCCCTCTCAAATGTAAATTGTAGAAATGAAATTTGAAAAACAAGAAGAGCAGGAAGAAGAATTAAGCCACAGCTCAGTTTAAAAGCCATTGAAATTTTCCCACTGATTTCAGTGAAACAAAGATTTTCATTACCTATATTTAAAGTAATATTATTCCAGTAAATGGATGACATAACCAGACTATTTTTTAATATCTTTTATCGCATTTTATTGTGCTAAAACTATAAAAAGTCTAAAATTACACCTTCAATTATCTTGTATGAATGGAGTTTTTACCAAAAATAAAATAAAACTGATAATCGGCTTGTTTGAAATTATGCTTACTCCAAGAATGCGTTATATGAAAAGAACACTTTTTCCATTAGGATTGTGTTCTTAAGGCATTCAAATTTCTATGTTTATAACATGAGAGAAAAACATTTTTAATATTCCCATTAATTCTGCAGCCATCACAGCTAAAATAAAACAATATGTTTAGCATCTTCTCTCATGTCTTTTGTGGTTACTCTACTTGAAGGTCACATTTTTAAAAGAGACATCTATATAAATCCTATTGAGGATAACTGTGATTATAGTGTGGGCTGCAGAATGATCACTCATAAAAATACAGAGCACAAGATGTAGTGGGTTGATTCTTTACTCCCAGATAAGGCTTGCAGGACTGCCAGGACAAAATATCCTTTGTGTTTAAATGGAACAGCCACTCTGCAAAGGTCAGTCAGGGACACAAGGATAGAGGAAGCCCAGAGCACCCTTCCAGTCCCTCCCATTGGGTTCATCCTTTTCAGGATGCCCTATCAAAACAGATCTAATCTGTCCCAGCATAATAAAATCCTCATGCAGCTGGCTGTGTCATATCAACAGGAAAGATACAATGCCAAAAGTAGCCTTACTCATCTGGGCACCACAGGTGACTTCTTCAAGTTGAAAGTTCCCTGCAATGTAGGGTGCTGACAGCACCTCGCTGTCGTATCACCTCACTTCTAACTGCACATACAGTTCATATAGCAAATATAGCTATGATCCAACCAGTCACTCTGCACATGCTTCATAAGTTTACAGTGTTATTTAACTCACTTTTACTCTTACCTTATGATGAGTTGATTGGCTTGCTATGGGGTTGAGTGACCCAGATGAAATAGCTGGGAAATGTCTGAATATACCCCAGCTAATTTTCCTTCTGGCTTAGTCAGCCAGGTAGGATTTTAAGCCAAAGGGGTTAAAGAAATGCAAACGTGAGTTGGAGTCTTACCAAATCTTCTTAGACAGTTTTTCCTAAAATCATCAGGAACGCTGCTTATGCTTCCTTAAGCTTTCAGTATGCTTTCCAGATGGATGTTTTGGGATCCCAGCTCTATAAGCAAAACCATCCAGCTGCAATAAATGTGTGTCTGGACAGGTTCTTCATTGTACCCTGGAGCCACCTGAACTTATGGCAACTCCCAAGTATTCATACAGCTATGCCAATGCTAGGGGCTCTTCTCCAGAAGTCACACAAGCTGTGTCTGCTCCTGCTTTATTTTTCATGTTAAAACTCAGAGGAAAGTCTAGCCTAGATAGCACAGATTTAAGCTAGAAATATTATCACATTGACAACAACAATGTCAAATGGCTAAGTGTTAAACTACATTTACTTAAAATAATACTCAACAAGCTATTTGGAAAATTTTTTCAAGTTCTCATCACTGCATTTTTTAAACACAATGAGGCATTTTATAAAGGATCCTGAAAGTATTTGACTTCTAAGTAAATTACTGTACCATTGAAATGGCCTAATGGTAATATCAGTGAGGGCAGTTTCCAGATGTGGAAAAGGGCTTCGGGCAGGATCACCTCTCCTGGTGAGGAGGGATTCCTAGATACTGTAAAGTCTTCATGTTGGAGTCACCTCAGTGGTGCCAAAGGGTGACAGTGGATCTCAATGCAACCAAATACCACAGAGACAGAATATTTTCTCGTGTCAATATTTATCAAATTCTCTGAATTAAGAGAAGAAAATTTGGATAACTCCAATTGGTGTTTTGCAGCACTGTCTCTTACCTGAACAGGAACAGGGCAGAAGTTATGACTCTATGCCTCTTTGTAATTGTTTTTGTACATCAAGCATGTTGCCAAGAAACATCTGTGTGTTTTGGCTTAATATTTCTATCTTTAGGAGATATTCAAATACCAAGAGAGCAAGCAAAAAAAAAAAAAAAAGCTTCAAACATACCTGTGATCTTACATCCAATGTAAGAGTCCAGTGTCAAAGCAAATCCTAAAGACATGGCAGTAGCTCATAACTAATTTTGAACATGGAAAAATTGACATTCAGTAGCATGCACACATACAGCTAAATGGCAAGAATAGTCTCTGCAGTGATTTCAGTCTGGGCCAGCTTGAATTCTCCTGGCAGTTTTTGGGCAGAGTCTGGGAGCTGTCACAGTACAGAAAAAGGCAGTTTGCAGGTGGTCATTGTTTAGAAAAGAATGTAATTGTGTAGATGTGGAATGCTCCATGCCAGGCTCTTCAGTGCCAGAAAGCATTTGCTGGCACTTTAAAATTTACTAGAGTAAGTATAAGCCATGTGTTCCCTTTTCTCATTGTCAAAAGAATAGGATGAGGAAAATTAAAAACAACTGCCAATATATCAATTTATATTGAGTTTTAAGGTGCAAGGGAAAAATAGGCTGCTAATCATATTGTTATAGATGCAGCTTAAAGGCCAAATTCATCCTTGTTCTAAATTCACTGGCCTTTATTTCTATTTTAGATCAATAATAATAAAATATTGGCAAGTAGCATAAAATAAGTTCCTCACAACCTTTGAGCAACATAAAATAAGTTCCTCACAACCTCTGACAAAGCAACCTTTGGATGCTTTGTCATCCAAAAAGTTAGGCTAGAATTGAAGTGGTTTGATAAGAATGAATCCTCTTAAGATGAATAGGTATGTCAGGGTCCACCTCCCACAGTGTAATATAGTTGTTTACTTCATTTGTAAAAAGGCTACCATAATTTTTCCTGGTGAAAATTAATTCTCAAGACATTAAAAAAATCAATTACCTAGCACAAAGCTTTCTTCCTAATGATGTTACGTACAGAAAATTCAATCTGGATCTTGAAATTATGGTCAGGGCTTCTTCTAGATTTATGTGTGTACCACTTCAAGGTTTTGCAGGTAACCATTTGCTCAGTCCCACTGAAAATGATGGCACAAAAGAGAATCTGCTGCTATAAGCACCACTTGGTGTGGAAAAGAAAACAGAGCCCACTTTTCAATCATCATATTCCTTCCCCACTGCCACATCTATCATTGACGTTACCAGCTGTAACTCCACAGGACAGTAATAACCTCTCTGTTAAAAAGCCATTTATAAATCACCATTTTTCTGATTTAAACATCATTTTTTTTGCATAAGATTCTGATTCTAGCTATGAATTCCCAGCTGTCTGAAGACAGTTTTATACCCAAGTTGAATGTCATGTATTACTTATAGAAATTTGTTAAATATGCAAAAGACCAAAACTGACTAGCACTGATTTATGGGTACAATATTTCTCATGCAAAATTACACAAAGAAACCACAGAATGTCACGTGCTATTTAAACTTAATCCATTTGCGATGTGACTTTGGCTTTTTGGATGTGTACATACAAAGCAATTCTTCACAGGAATTCCATCAGAGTGTAAACTAAAAGGGTTTTAAAAGTTGTCAATTGCAAGTCATTGTAACCCATTTTACCTTAAGCATGAAGCTTGATTTCACTGAGCTGTCTCCACTAGTAGGACGTCTCTAAACCACAGTGCTGACTCTCCCCTGGTGAAACGAAACAAAATACCCCATGTTCCAGTGTGAACATGATTCAAGCAGTCATCTGGACCTAAGGACACAGTATCAAACTGACACAATAGGAAATGTGAAAAATTTCAGAGATCATAGCAAATAGTGCTATTTGTGAAGCAATAAATTCTTCTTAGACAGTGTATATTAACATACATTGTTGATCTGAACACTTCCACAGTGACTTAACATTTACAGAACAGAGATATAAATACTAACTCATCTTTATGCCACAAAGCACATCTTTTACCTGTTGATTTACTAAGAAGAACCTCTTGGCACTTCTGTGCTCTCAAAAGACTGAAAATTTAGAAGGATGTGGGATAATAATGATGAGTGATTAAACACAGAAATAAAAGGTGGGATTTTTTAGATAAACTACTTAGGAATTTTGAAATTTAGGGGGAAAAACAGATTTAATAAAAATAGATTTAACTAAAAGCAAAATCACTGCTTGAAACCCAAAGCAATTATTAGAAACACATCACTCTAAATCTCTGTACCGGAAGATCGCAATAGGTCTACTAAAAAGTCAGCTTAAATCCACTGTAAAAGGAGTCTTAGTTGAGACTAAGAGGAATAAAAATGCAGCACCATTACATTATCAAATTCTATTACAATAGTTAATTGCTCACATTTACAGTGATTTCATAATCTCCCATTATGGCAGCTGCAGGGAGGAGACAGAGCAGAGGGACATGTGAAGTCTTGGCACTGAAATCACAGAATGTATGTTAAAGGCTTATTAAGACTATTTAATCCCTTTCCCTGCTGATTATGGATTGTCCTCCATTGTACACTTCCTAGTGTTTTGTCTAACCTAGTTTTAAATATCTCAAGCAATGGGAATGTCTTCAGTTCCCTTAGGAGATTACTTCAAGGCTAATGGATTTCACTGGCAAAGATGCCTTTTGATCTCCTGCCTACATTTGCCCTTACTTTATTCCTTTTGATTATGAAAGTTTCTTTCCTTCTCTTTTTTTTTGGGTGATAGACACAAGATACCCCATGAATATTAGAAATTCCACTCCCTTCCCCATTTTTACAGTGATAGGCATTTTTTGAGTGAGGGATCTAGACGATTTCCATCCAGATAAAGCCAGTAGCAAGCTGCCAGCAGTGCGAACAGTCAGTACAGTCATACTTTGGCTGCTGCTGTGCCACTAGAAGTGGTTTCCATATGCAGCCCTCAGCCAGCTACTTGTCACCACCCTCTTCCTAGAGGTTGTGCACACCCTCCCACTCCTGATTTTCTGGCTGAACTATTGCTAGAATTGCTGCTTAAAATGAGCCAACTTACTTAAAGCCTGTTTAAACAGTGAATTATTGCTTACCCATCTCTTTCTGGCTGACAGGGGCTAGACAATCCTCCCAGCTCCATCTCATCTAGCCCAGGGGAGAGATGGTAACCCCCAGCAAGGTGGTGGTGACCTTTGATGCAGCAGAAAGGGAAATGCCAATGCAAGCATTCAAAATTCCCCCCCACCCCGCCCCCGCTCCTGGTGTTCTGTGGAAACTGGGAATGACTAGTGATGAGACAATTAAGAGATTGCAAGGAGACAGCTGCATTTTTTCCAGACTGAAAGTGCCTACCTGAGCTTTGCACAAAAGTCACTCTGGTTTGCATTGCATAAACAACTTGCTTCTTCACCTACTTTGATAAGATTGGTTACAGTAAAATTACTTTCTTCTGAAAAAAAAATTGCATGTTTTGTCCACTACAGATGCTGACCATAACTCTGAAAAGGAGGACACACATGGAGTTGGGTGGTGCAGTGCCAGGTACCGTGGTTGTGCATGCTGTATACTTCCAGCCTAGCCGGAATGAGGATGGGAGACCAAGACTCCAGTCAAACAGAAGATTCAGTCTGTCACTGGAAGTGTTACACTTCTGTAGAACACTCAAACTGTATTGAGTTATTTTCATATTTTATAAATACTCTAGATGCCATCATGAGACACCTCAGCAATAGAAATCGCTAAGAATTAGGAAGCAGTGCATTTGTAATAAATATACAACACACAGTCCCTCTCACTGAAATAAGAATTTCTGTCTGCAAAGTATAACCATTAAGAGAAATTTAAGTATTAAGGACTCTTTAATGCTTTGCAAATGGCTGAGGATGGGGTGATAAATGCATTTTTTCCTTGGCCTGTTCCAAATTATAATGTTTTGCCAACATAGCTATGTCAGTTGCCGGTGTGAAAAATTCACGTCCCCAGCAGATATTGCTATATTTGCAGAACTCCTGGTGTGGACGTAACTTTGCCAGAAGGAGAGAGCTTATATTGGCTCAACTTACATCACTTAGGGAGGTGGTGAAACTATGCCAGAAAAACTCCTTCTGTCAGTTTGAACAGTGTGTGCTGCGGGGTGCTCTGCCAGTGACAGCAATGGCAGAGCTGTGGGGTAGACAAGACTGGGATCGTTGTCGCTCCATACATTCACTTTTAATTAGCAGATTAATCAACATGCCACATTTGAGAAAAGCATCTCATCAAAGACTGCTGCATTTATTGACATTCTCAGTCTGCCTGTCTGCTAGTATATCAGAACTGCTACTTTGATGCCTGTCTTGAAACAAGAAACCATGTGCTACTCAAATGCATATTCTTGGAAACCAGACAGCTTAAATTATGACCTCCCTAGGTGTGTTGGCATCTTTTTTGCAGTCATATAATTTTATGTTTTCTGGTGTCCCTTCTTGGCATCTACTGGCCTCCAGAACTGTATTTTGGAAGTCTAGTCCATCCAATCTCTCCTGACTCTGTCAAAGATATTGATTTATTCTGATCTAAGCTTAATCGAAAAATATTTTTAAAATAAAAGAGAAAATAATTGTTGCATTAAATTCTCTGAATTGTCTTTAATATGCCCTTGGTGTGCTTTTCTCCAAAATATCACATCACCTTCTTTCACATGACTCAGCAACATACTCATGCCTGAAATGTATATAAATAGATACTGATTGCAGCAGTTGGTTTCAGTATCAGCTGGTTCCTTCCTCTAGCTAGAGCGTGCCTGGTGGCTCTTTCCGGTGCTGTGTGACCTCCGTGTTTATGTCTAATATCCTGTTTCCATTTACCAGAGAGCTGTAATACCATGCACACTTGCTACCACTTATGAAATGTATACAAGCAATGAAAGTATTGCTTAGGGAAGCAATAGAAAGGGAAATATTGCCATGGGAGTGTTCATTTGAACTAGGTCTACCTTCCATACTTAATTGCTTCTCATAACTGTGACAGAATGACTTGCAATAATTCAATCTGAGGAGAAATACATTTCTGTCTAGAAAACGGAGTGGTACCTGGTCTTTAGGAAAACAGAAGACATCTATCATTGTTACTATTATTACTGTCCAGCATGTTTCTGGATGCCACCTTAAAAGCACGAGAGCGGATACCTGCAATGGCACCTAGAACCAGCACCTGGAAAATTCCCAACTGTTCATTCCTCTTTAGATAATATCATACAAGTGGCTTTGAGCCAGCAGCTCTTCCACTCCCCTTGCTCATCTCTTTTTAGCTGCAGTGTCATCTACGCTATACCACTGATTGTGTTTGCTGAAGAAAATACAAAGGAGGACATCACAACCTTAAAGCATCACTGAATCTTGTTGTGTCTTATCAATGTCCATACCAACAGGTTAGGAATTAGAACAAGTGGAACAGAATTTAGTTGGAGAAAGGAAAATGTGATGATAAATGGCCCTCACAGTTCTGACATGTTTGTCTGGAAAGCAAACAAGAAAAGCAGTATGACATTAAATACATATGGCATGTGTAAATATATTGCACTAGCAGAGGATGCACTCAGAACAAACAAAAAATATTATATTTGTGATCAGCTATCTGGAAAAGTTTTAGATTAAGATTTTTTTTTTCCATTTTCTAAAACACTCTGAATAGTACCCTTAAACCAGTACGATCTTATGCATTTAAATAATAATTAATTTCAAAATAAATTGCACAACAACTGTGATAAAATTAATGAAGAAAGCAATTATAGACTATAATTAATGCCAAAAAAGACCCACACTGAAAGTAAACTGGAAGAACATTTCCAGTTGCACTGTGTGCACATTGGTGAAAGTTTCTTTACATAGCTTCTATGGTTTAAATGGTTTATATAGTTTCTTAAAATCATGTAAAAAGCAAGATTACTATCATGCTATTTTTTTTACAGTGATTTTATTTCCTGAGAGCACAGCTTACTTTTAAAGTTTGCTAATAACTTAATTAACTAACAAGCTTAGACTCTGAGGCGCTTACTCCTGCCAGTCTCTGCTTTACATAGATATGGCTGTATTAAATTGGCTTTGTCACAGAACTCTTCTCTCTTCCTCCATCTCCTTGGTGTGACACAAACTTAATTTACAGGCAAACTTGAATACGTCCTTTAAAACTTGATGACAGGATGCCTCTCTCTATGCCTTAATCATGCAAAAAGCTACGAAAGGAGTTTAAGGAAGAAGAAATCTTTTAACATAAATAAAGGCTTCTAATACAGAAAATGAAGCAAAAAATAAAACTCTTTTACACACAGAAGATGTGGCAGTGCAGGCAGGCCACCATCTTACTGATTTACTCTCACTGAGCAGAACTGTTACGTTTCAGAGCACAAGGAAAGAATATTTGGAAAGAATAGCTGGGATCAGCCGATTTGTTAACCTTTCTGCTAATACTGCAGGCTGTAGTGGTGTTTGTAATGTGGGCACCTGTTCAAAAAAGAGCGGAACAGAGGCAACTCCCTTTACACAAACTTTTCCATTTTGTGAACCACATCTTAAATGAGACCACATCCCTCCCATACAGACCGAGGGCCACCTCCCATCCCACCAGTAACCAGCTAATATTTCTGTAACAGCTACAATAACTGAGTTTATTAACTCAGTGGGGAAGTAAAAAGAAAAAAAAAAATAATAATAATAAACCAGACCAGAATGGAAGGTTTTAATTTCTTTTCATTCTATTTGCTGTCTAAAAATGAGACAGCTACAGCTCTCTCCAGCTGACAGGTGTCCTCTCTTTGACAGCTGTCAGACTGATAGGTACTTTGTTTACCATCAACAACCACTGTCTGCGGAAGACAAGGACATGGTGTGATGGCAGCTGAGCCAGATGTCACCTAAGTGAGGACATAGAACTGCAGCATCTGTGTTAGGGTGCTAGCTCCCTGCATTACCATCAGAGAGGGCAAACCACCTCCAGAACTAGATCTGGACAGAAAGAGTCTCACTTGAATTTATCTGTTGTTTCCATCCACCGCCAAGGAACTCAGCCATGCACCTTAGTTTTTCTCATCTGCATTTGGCACAAGTCAGAGGCCTAAAATGTGGCCAGCTTTACCTATCAGCCACTACTGAGATCTGTGTGCCACAGGGAAAATACAATGAACCATAAAAAGTGCCTTGCAAAAGCCAAAGATGCTCTGGGAACTGTCCCAAGGTGAACTTGCTGTGGGGACTGAACTTGCTGCAGCTCCAGGGATTCCTGCTGCAACACGCAAACAACATGTGATTTACTGTATCTGTTGCAGTTCTAAGTTTAAAATGTTTACTGCACTCCTGATGCTTTATCCACTCTGAAACAAAAATATTTTCCAACAGAGTGTTGAGCTGTGGCTAACTTCATAAAATGTCTGTTGGTGACTTACTGGGAAATGAACAAATAAACAAACCAAAAAAAACCTCAACCCCAAACCATTACAACACAAAAAGACAAAAACAACAAACCACCAGAAACATTTAATTTCCTCCACAATGAAGATGAATTTTTCCGGCTCTTTAAAAGTCCCTCAGTGCTCACTGTCCTTCCCAAACCCTCTCTTGTCTCCATAACATGTCATTTGAAGCTCATTTTCAATTGGGCAATAAATAAAGACAAGCTAACGTAATTGGGGGTTTTATTATTTGCTTGTTTGTGGAGTTTTCTGGTGTGTTTTACCTGGGAAAATCCTTAGGAACCGTTTAGCAGCTTCCCTCCGCACGGGGTCCCGTGGGGCTCACAGACACGCCGCGCCCGGGCGGCTGCGGCAGAGGGACGCATCCCGCGGGCGCTCCCGGGGGCGCCGGGGAGGATGAGGAAGGAGCGGGCGGACTCACCTCGCGGCGGGCGGGAGGCGGAGGCTGCGGCCGGGCAGGACGGCGGGGATGGAGGCGCAGAGCCGGGGCAAGCGGCGGAGCTGCAGAGCCGGGCGGACTCAGGCTCCAGCCGCGCTGTGCCCGGAGCGCCGAGCCCGGCGGCGCTGCGAAGGTCACGCTGCAGCCTGGTTTGCTCTTTTACTGCTAAGGCACCATGGTGCACCTTGCTGCAATTTTGCAGAAATATGTCAGCTTGCCTAAAATGATGCAATTTCATATGAGTTGGGTTAGTCTCAGGGAAATTTTAGAATATTGAAACAGATTTGGTTTATAAAGCTATTTTGTCCTGATACCTTCCTATCACCCTGAGGAAAATCCCTTTGGAAAATCCCTTGGTAAAGTACAAGTCCTACCACTGTTTAATGAATCTCTTAGAAAACATCAGCATGGTTGATACTGTTGGGGATAATTTTATAGAAAAGACAAAGTTATTCCCCAGCTTCAGGAGAGAGAACTCTAATCTAAACGACCCCAAACTCTAAACCCCTCAAACTCTAAACCAAGTTACTTCTGAGAGGTTATACCAGTGATGAGGATAGACATTTGACTACAGAGCTCAGTGTACAGCTGCACTACAGAAGCCAGAAACATTTAGCAAGTATTTTTTACAGTTGATTTTCCTTTATAAATAGCTTATATAGCTTTTCCAATTGCAAATCTCCACCAGTCTTGACATTTTATTTCAGCCATTGGAAGACTATTCATTAAAAGAACCACAGCTGCTCTGCAGGCAGTCACAACTCATAATTAATATCCTTCTATATGCGGACATATAAAAAATATTTTCTCTTTGTCCTAGTGTTTATGGCAGTGATGTGTCAGACTGCCAGTAAATTTGAAACCTGAGGGGTTTGTTTTTGGAGTCTCCAGTGGAGATCAAAGTTTCAGTAGTCATTCTCTCACTGAAAACTTTTGCCTGTATCAGGCTCATTAGTAGAGTTGTTACTATAAGCACTGAGCAATATCTCTTTTATGAAGGTTGGACTGTTATAACAGCAAAATAAATTATTGCTGTGCAAAAGCAAGACAGAAAAATTTCCCTGAACTGGGGACCAATATACTTCAGCAAACACTGGCTGTAAAACAAAGAAATAGTCTCCTTCTCCATCTCCCGCAGATATGATTTTTCCTCTGATACCTTGGCGGGAAGCTGAGCTACAGCTACTTCCTGACTTGCAGGATTTTGGAGAGATCATTGTCCTTCAGCAAGCTAAACCTTTTTGAAATATACTTATTCACATACACAGCCCACACATAATTCATTAGCACAATATTTATGCATGACATTGTCTTCACTCTGTCACCCTTACATGGCCAGGAGTCTGATTTTCCATCTATGTCAGTCTAACACTGCTGTACTTCAGTGAGCCCCTTAATTTTGGGCAGAGCACACTGAAAAAGACTAGAGATATTCAGAATATGAACAATAGAGATATTGACAGCATGAACAATCATCCCCATTGTCAATGTGTGATCATAGAAATGCTTTGTAAAAACTTCAGCGTGGATAGAAAGGGATCCATTTGAAAGGATCCAAGCCACCCTTAGACTTTTTAATCTCCTGCTTCATCAAAGTAATTTTAAACCTTCCTCATTTTCTAAATCTAAAGGACAAACATCTTTTAAAAGCCTTTCAGACATATTTATATGACTTTTCTAGTAAACATAACATAATGATGATTAAGGCATAATAAATTACCATCCATATGTGCAAAGCATCTGTCCTTGGTCTGTGAAAGTCTTTCATTCTGAAGGTGTAAATTCAGACTTTCATCTTTAAGTTTTTCTGTGGATGTGTTTGGCTGGAAGTAAATCATATAATTGTGACAGTAATGTAAGAATTTTGACCTGTTTGAAAAACACTCCAGAGGACATCACTGTTGGGTGAAAATAGCGAAAGGGATCCATTTTTTTCCACCTTAACATTGACAGACTGATGATGAATAACAGTAACTCTCCAGTTCCACTTTGGCTCACATGTGCAAAGACTCTTGTCTGTCACACCTGTCTACCAACCAAGGCATCTGCTCTAATACAGTCCTGTCAGCTTCATCAAATACTTCCCTGTATCGTAACAGGTCATCCAGTGACTCTGAAACACATCTCTGCTGTTGGCAGAAGGCCACATTGCTTTTGAAACCTGCTCCCTTCTCCCAGCCCTGGAAAAAACACGCTTGAAAGAAATACTAAGAGATGAAGAGTTTTCCATTCTCATTGCAAAAAAATTCTGAGTCCGTGTGCCCAATCTCTGTTTAAGGGAGTGTAAAATACCCCCAAGGCTATGTCCCCAAAGATGACTCCTCTTGGATTTCAGTTATGTCACTTGAGCCTATAGGGCTGGGCGGGAAGGAGGAGCTGAGGAATAACTGAATGAAACAGACCCACCTGGTTGGAAAGACGCAAAGTATCTTGACACACTTTGTCCTCTGCAACTAGTCAAGGACACATACAGATCTCTACTGATGACAGCCTTCCCTTCCATAAATCTTTTGGTTTTATTTTTCAGTACCAGCTTGGCCATCTTCTCACACTGCCACATAATGCTATGGAACTGCTGGATTGATGTGGTGCTAAAATTGCCTATAAGCAAGGTTATCAAATAAAAAGTGCTGCTTGGTTATTTTTCAGCATGCCTTTTTTTTTTTTCCCCTTAGAGTAACTAGTCAAAAATGCAACAACTTGTTACTAAATTTACTTCAGTGCTGTTGCCAATCTGCTGAATATGACAGACCACACTGTGTATGGACACAAGCTTAAGACAGTATTCCGCAACCCCTGCTTATTCCATTTGTAAGAGACATGGGAAATATATGACAGTCTCTCCTGCCTCATGATTGAGAGGCTGCTCTTCAACTCCCTTTCCCTACCTACCTGCCATAAAATAGGTTATGAGATTAAAATGAGTTTTATTTAATTCTAACTTGTAACTGTAATTATGGAACATTTGACAGGGGAAAAAGCTAGTGGAAATACTGAATCTGTTTTATCCAAGTGGGTTTAGGCTACGTAGCCACAGCACAATGAAAGACAAAGTTCTGTATAAGAATGAAGCAGATTTTGAAATGTGTTTGCTGTTGGGTAAGGTTACGCTAATTTATGATGGGAAAATAGTATGTTACTCCATTGTAATGCACTTCTGGGTTGATTTTTCACATTACAGGTATGACACAGCAGAATTTATAAACAAGATTAACTGCTTTTATAGCTTCACCTTGTCATTATTTCACAGAAGTACCATCTAGTAGAAATCAAGTACAGATGGCTGAATTTCCAGACTTTGTAACAGGATGCTCTTCATTGGCAACGTTATCAGAATGACCAGAAGAGGCAACAAGGAAAAAAACAATGCATACACACTCACATGGATGTATGTGTGTGTATATGTTTGCATTATGCATGTGTGCATAGGTTGGAATCTGCACAATGCTACTGCAACTTCTCTGGCCTTGGAGCTTCCCTTCAGCTGTCCTAAGGCAGCCAGAAGTTAGCAGCAACTATTACTTTGCCTGTTGCTTGCTGCTTCAAAATATTTTCCTTTGATTTCTTTTGCTATTTCTCTCTACCTGTCAAGCAAATGTAAGTTTTAGCTTCATTTTAGTGGTTTTCTTGATGTGGCCCTTATGAAAGCCTGAGGATTTTTGTGCTCTTCTATCTAACAATGTTTCTTCTGTCAGTAACTCTTCCATGTCCTATCCTATGCCATTACTGAAGCTGGAATGCTATCCCCTTTAGGATCCTTGCTCTAATCTTTACTTGTCCTGAGATGCTGCTACAAACAATAGGCCATGATGGCAAATTACCATAAGCATTTTGAGTTCACCTCTTTTGGGGTTTTGGTTTGGCTTTTTTTAGTCTTCATTATTTTCCTCCTTTTTCATGGTTATAGAATATGGTTTTACACCACCAGATCCAGCTGATATTTTATCACCATACCTCCCTGGGAACATATTTAGTCAATTGGTGACTCAGCTTTGCTCAAAGCACTCAGAGATGCCTTTTTAGTTCAATTTAGAATGCAATCAAATATCAAAATTTTTCACTGAGGAAAAGAAGCTGGCCAGTTCTGCTGTCCATTATGTAAATATTTGCTTTTTTATGCTAGAACTTTCAATACTTTAGGATAACCGTAGTTTGAAGAAAATGCAAATTGATAACTAGCAGTTATACCAAGGAAATAGCCATGTAGGGTTACATTCTGCTTCACCTTTATGATATTTGTCATCTCTAAAGCATATGCTTGATTTATGTCTTATAGAAATGAATATCCAAAATGAAAGGGCAATGTACTGTTTTGTAATCTTTGAATACCTTGTTACTTTACAATGACCAGGCCACTTTCCATCTGTAGTTTTGCAAAGAGGTTCCCAGCTGACCCAAAAGTTATGTGTTTTATCTTTGTTGGTCTCCAAGATCTTAGCTAGGTGAAGTAGTGCATCTTGAGTTACTTCATCCACAAGCCTCCTTTTGAAGTCTTGCCAACATCCTCCTTTTGTTTTGAATGAACTTGGAAGATATTGAGGAAAAAAAAAATTGTGGCTATGCCTTGAAATATGTCCCCCTTTATTTTGCTGAGAGAATCCTGTCCCTGTCACTTGTATTGAAGAAAATCGCTAGCTGAACTTATGATCTTGCTGTGCCGAGATGTTCTGGGTGGTATTGAGTTAGCATGGCTGGCTGGATCCATGAGGCAACTATGTAAAAAAAAACTGCTTTAGGATTTTAGAAAAGCTCACTCAGTCATGGATTGTGTATTGAGATTATGTCTAATTTCTGTGATTTAATTTCTTTTGTTGGTCATGTACAATCTTAATAAACAGTGACATATTAAAGCCTGAGGGTAGCTGCATTTGTTTTAAAGCGCTCATGAGCAGGATGAAAGAAGACTGAAATAGGAGATATTTTTATGGAAATCTTATAGGAATTGCAGATCACATTCATCCCATTTGGAAATGCCATCCTCCAGCAGCTATCTCCTGACTGCATCCCTGCTGAGCACACTGCCAGTAGGGGTAGGAAAGGAGAAGCAGAAATGACTGTACAGACCTCCCAGATGATATTTGTGATGGAGCAAAAACAAAATCAGTGTCACCTATCAAACACTGATGATGCTATGGCAGAAATAAATTACAAAAGGGAAGACAAATTTCATACCCTGAGATTATTTTTTATCATGGTATCTTCTGCCCAAAGGTGGACAGTGCGTGGAAATGGAGACAGCAGATGCTGTTGGATTCAAAACAAAAATGGCAAAATATTCAATAAAAGTGTAAGCAAACAACAGAATCAGCACACAGATTTGTAATAAGTATGTGACCAAGTTAGGATTATTTTGCCGTATTTTACAAGCAAGAACCCAGGCACAAAATTTAGTGCTAGTTTAAATTTCCAATTATTCCCTAATTTCTATTAATAGAAGTGCCTGATAAGAGATGTCACGGGTGCAGAAAACATTCAACATGAAGAGTGATTGAAACTGTCTGTGACTTCTTTATTTAGAAAGGAGAGTAATAGGAGAGGCTTGGTTGGAGAGAATAAAAATAATAAATTGCTAAATGAAGGCAGATAGAGCCAAGAGAGTTCCCATTTCCATGAAAGAAGAGGCTAGTAAAAACAATTAAATTTCTACAGGTCAAATTGACAATGACGAAAGCTTGTCACTACAAGGTACCATTAAGCTAAAAACCTTAGGAGAATTCAAAGGAGAAATAGAGGCAAAAGACTTCCTGACTAAAGTGCAGAAGAATGGGAAGAAAATAAGCCTACCCACTAGGAAAAAAAAACTTCTGGTTGGAAACAGATACTAGATTCAAGACTAATGTCAATAGGAAGAATTTTTTCCTAAAATTATGTTATTTGGTACTGTCTATCTACCACAAGGTCCTCTGCTTCAGACAGCATTTGACGTTAGCTGGAGCTAGAAACAAAAGTCTTGCTCAATGGACCACCGCATAACCCTGCTTGTGTTGCACCTCACAGGAAGATGAATTAGATTTTATAATTCAGAAAATACTTCTAATTCTTTTTTTTTCCTGGAAATTACTCAGCACATCTTTCCTTTGTGTTGGGAAAGGGATGGACAGTTATGTGATATGGGAACTGGTTTTTTTGATGGCTGCTTTGGCCAGCTGTGATTTCATCTCAATGAGTCTCCTATCTTTTAAATATGCCTGTTTTCTTTACAGTCTTTCTATTGCTCACAGGCAACTTCTTTGCTCCTACCTGTCTCCTTCTCTATTTCTCCTCCTTCCTAATCACAGCTTGAAACTACCATTTCTGGCATGCCTCAGTCTAAAGGACTAATATTGTACTAAACATTGCTTGACCTGTAATTCAGACATTGTTTTAAAAACAATAAGTCTTTTTCTCTTTTTCTTTCTCACCCAAATCAGCTGCAGTGGGAAACTTTTCATACAAGATCAGAATGTCAACACCCTGCCGAATAAAACAAATTAAATGTCTCACTAATGAGTGGGGGGTGAGATGGTTTTAGGTATTGTTTTTTGCTGAAGTCCAGAGGATGACACTAGAACTATATTGGATACCCATAAACCACCAGGAAGAAAAGAAAATGGTATTCCTATCCCTTCTTGTTCAGGTGAGAAATAACAGATGGAATGAAATAAAACAAAACTGAGGAACTGCTCCCTACTGTGTATAGGGAGTTTTGTGTGTGTGTGCAACTCTATGAGCTGCACAGAGCCAAAGAAGCACAAGCTGTTTACAAATAAATAAAATTCCTCCCAAAAAATTACCCATAGGAAGCTGTTCACAACTTCAAATGAAATGTGGACTCTGAGTTCCTGTTTATTATTTGTGGTCTGTGACTGATTGCACAATAATAAGGACCTCTATTTAGCTTAAGGAATACTAAGATTTATGTTCATCATCTGAAAATCAGTGTTATAAATTTTTTTGTAAACTTAGAGCATAAAAGATCAAAAAATATTTTCAAACAGAATGGAAAATATGAGATAATAGTGTTTTGCAGGAATATTGTTCACGGTTTCTTTCAGCTGATCACTAGGTGTGAGAGTGGATGAGAACCAAGAAAGTGAAGTTCAGAAAGTGTTCCAGTCAGGGAACAAAATCTCAGATATTTATGAAGACATATAATTTCATGCTTCTCATACATAGTTACCTAATAAATCCTTGTCTCTCACTGCATAACAACACTTTGTATGACTTTGTATAACTCCATTCTGCTTGATATCAGTTACACAGCAGTAAAAGAGTATGAGCAGTACATTCTCTGCAAGAGAAAACCTTTTTGATTGACTTATAAAAAGTACAGAAAGCTCAACAATTTACCATTCAGCTAATAAGCTATTCTCATTGAATTTTTTTTTTTCAGTTTGCTTTCTATGTGCTAGCAAACACACATAATCAGCAACATATAAAAGAGTAAAGGATTTATAGAAGCACAATTTAAGCTATTCTGAAATACCTTATGCATTATCCCATGAAATCTGGATCTACTGAACTCTGGAACTGTGAGTTGGCCACAGGATGATATTTGTGATGGTTGTGAAAACACACCTTCCCCTCAGAGGGAAATGTTAATTAACATATCTACTGTTTAGATAGAAATGAATTACCATGTCTTTTCTATTTTTTTCCCCCGGCTTCAACTATTAGTTCTGACTGGGAAGAAAAACACAAAATGTTGTTAGGTCTTGTAAAGCAAAAACAACCCACACCCACTGCCCCCCCAAAAAACCAAAAACCCACCCACAAAGAAAAGCACACAAGAAAAAGAGATGACATGCATCAAGATCCGTCTCTCCAAAGAAACCTCTAAAATGTATCCAATAAATCACCCAGTCTTTTCAAATACCACTTTTATGCTCATGAGAGTGACTGTCACCTAGCAGGACAGTGTTCTCAAATATCTTTTTATCTGCATTGAAAAATGTGAAAATGTCCAAATGTCCAAGATAGGATTCTTGGAAGTTAAAGAACCAACATCCAAATGTTATTTTGTGTAGTATACACTGTACGTTTTGGAGAAGACTTGGAGAAGTAAAAGAAAAATCCCCTTAGCACGAGAGCAATATATTTTATTGGATTTGAGTACCTAAGACATCATGGTGGAATTCTGCAGTGTTGTAACACCAGATTCACTTCTCTCATCTTTGAGATAGAAAAAGACTGCTAGAACTCATTTATTGCTTTAGGAATTGTAGTTTTTATCCCCAAGTTTTCTGGAAGAGGTGAAAGCTGAAAAAGAACCAGATATTGTTTGCTAATCAAAATGCAGTAAAATAAATTAAAATTAAAAGAAAACAACAAAAGAATGCCAAAACAAAACACCAAAGAGAGAACTGGGAAGGACTTTGTTTAAAGCTGCAGATGAATGCTTTCTTGGCAGATGGGTAGGTGTTAGAATTTGACACTACAGGAATGCAAGTAGAAATTAATTTTATGGGGTTTTTAGCTTGTGTCACTACATAACTTCACAATGATAAAAGTGAGTAGTTGGTTAGGTTGTGCTGCTGTAGTATTCAGTCTTAGTGAAGTTGGATTGTAAAAGTAATACAAGGAATTGAAATAATTTTTAACATCTGCTTTGTAGATGCATAGAAAAATGTCAGTTCTCAAGGAAATTATTTAATATGATACATGTCAAGCACATTACTTAAAGAGAAATACCATGAGGAAGGGAAGTCTTAGATTTTAACAAAGAAGGGACAGGTGAGGACAATCTACCTGTGGTTTTCTACAAATTGTGCTTTTTGTTATTTGTAATCTAGTAGCATCTGGAAATCTCAGCTCATTCAGGCTTCCCGTAGTTTCCGTGTCACACCTTAAATGTTCCCATTTTTTTAAGTGGGGCTTTAGGACTCCTATAGTGCTAATCTCCCTAGAAAATGTTCAAGTGTTTAAGGTTAGTGATGGATGACTTTGGAGAAAGAGGCAAAGAGCGCACTTCTCCAGGGTAACTGGTGAACACAGTAATACAATTTGAATGTCTGAAACATCCTCATCATAAATGGCTCTGTTGGAGAGTAAAACATGGAAAATTACTGCAATGGCAGCATAAGCCTTTTACATATAATAACTTGATAATTACTTCAAAAAACTTCTCACAATTTTTTCTGTCAGCTGCCACAGTCCTCCAGAGCCCTGGCTAGATCTGTGATGTTCCGAGGCCAGTGGCAAGAGTGGGGAACTGGCCAGGCTGGGGTCCTGCCTGTGCCAGAACCTCTGAGCCAGATGCCCAGCAGCAGAGACCCCTTGGAGGAGTGACAAGGACTGAGTAAAGGAGGCAGGGGAGGCTCTTCTGCTGTGCAAAGTCCAGCGAATTAATTGGAAGAGGCGAGGGGAAGGAACACAGGAGAGAAATGCCAGAGGGGAGCACAAGCAAAAACAGCCTCGAGGACACTTGTGCATGGTTTTTTAAAATTTCTCAAAACAGGGGGCGGACACAACAATACAACCAATGGGTAACTTCCAGGGTGTGGTTTCTGGGGCTAGAACAAATCAGGGCAAGGGGAGGAGAGAGGGTCTGGCTGAGGATTGGGCCTGAGGGTGAGGGACCGGGAACTTTCTAGAACAAAGCGTTGGGTTTGGGCTGATTAATAGGGTGAAGGGGTTGCCTTGATCGGCAGGGAAGGATCTGGAAAGCAGGGTGGGGATTCTTTGAGGGACAGTTGGGTAGGTGGGCATAACACAGGGAAAAAACCAACTGGAATAACTCAGGGGACACTGGAACATGCCATAAAATGACAGAACATTCAGCTCAATAAACTTACACACTACAACAGTCAGCAACTTTTATTTTTGTGCCAATGTGTTTTTCTTAAGATTTAATAGAGGAAATAAGTTCATTTGAAATTGCTCCAGTGCATAAAAACTAACAATTTGCAAAGTACTTACACTGTTTAAAGTAAAAAATTAAATGATCAAAGAGACATGTTTTCAAGAAATAACTGAATCATAGGCTTTTATTGCCTAAAAGTTTCTATTTCTCATACTTTTCTCAAATTCCATATACAACTCATGAAATGTGCAAACTTAAGAGGCTTAGGGACTGAAATTTTGCGTTATCCAAGGAATAAGGACAGTACAGTACAACACTCCACATGCAGTTTCATGAAAGTGTTTTAAAGCTGACCCAAAGGCTGTTAATGCAGACTGCCTCCGTGTGCTTTTAGAAGGGAACCTCTCTGTTTGAAGGAACTTTGCGCTAAACCACAGACATTTAGGAGTTTGGCAAAGGGCCTTTTGTAAAGATAGTTATTTGCGGCGATGAAGAAGTACCACGATGTCAGTGTCTTCTGGGATTCAGTCCCGCTTGATTTATGTTTCTTATTGTCACAAATTGCAGCCTGGCATCTTACACCAAGCTGTGATGTTCCTTTCTGACACCTGCCTACAGTCTATTCTTAAGCAAAATAGAGTAAAAAGCCTCACATAATCTGATACATATTATATTTCCCATTATGAATAGGCACAACTGGAACATAAGTGTAAGTTATCTAGGACCCACTTGTAAAGGTTAGCTTTTTCCTTCAAACTGTGGTCATTTGGGATAATGAATTTCTGGTCTCAATGACTTATTTTGTGCTGATTCAGAAAGGATTCCTTGCAGAACTGGGCCAAAATCTTTGCCAAAATTATTTTGTTATTATATTATTTTCAAGAAATAAGAATTAGCTTAACCTGAAATGTTTTATCACATTGTCCCAGTATATGTATTTCTGCAGTGAAAGAATATCAATTTAATCATTGAATCCAATCTCACTGGTTTCTATTGTAATTTGTCTTTATTTTTTTTTTTTCAGTTGTTGAAGGATAAATTAACTTTCTTTTAAAAATTTCCTTCAGTTTCAATTTTTAATCTCAATGCTTGACTCAGAAACAAAACATTCTGGTTTTGTCAGGAAGAAGGTACGCTTTACTGGAACAGAAACACAAAAATTACGTGTTATAAATAGCAGCTAGACAACAATAACCAACACCAGTAATATCAAAACAAGAATAATCATACTTTCCAGTTAAGCTAGATGTAATTATTTCCTTTAACTGTCAGTGACTCTGGTGTGAGCAGTCATAAATCAGTGATTGAGAAAGTTTTATTTCTCAGTATTAGACTGCATACACTGGGATTTCCTAACAGTGGCTGTGTACCAAAGCCAGTCTTGAAGCTCTTAAGACACAACTTGATTGTCCAGAAAAATGCAGGACACCCTCCAGAAGCTGGTTCTTACCTGAGTCAGAGAAAACATCTGAGAAAAATTAGTGCATCAGGAACATTCCCGTTGGATAAATCATATTTGGTAACTTGATGAAAAGGAAATTTTTAACTAGTAGGAAATTTATAGTGTTATCTTTAGTAGTAGGATTTTGATGTCATTAAGTAATCTAAGATGTAGTGAATTAATTAGAGTTAACTATCTTCCCTTCTACAGTAAATTGTACAGCACCTACTTTCAGATTTTGTGGTAAGTGATCTACAGTGATCTTAAGGAGAAATAAGCTCACAAAAAACACACGTTAGATGTTTTACTGATATCTGTGGCACCTCAAAAGTTATTTGACCTGCATAACACTTTGTCATATAATAAATCAAACTTTTGAGAATGTTGACCATGCTGTAATTGTAAAGATGAAAATAACACAAGACATTTAGACTTTTCTAGATTTCTTAAATCTTAGATTCATGTGTCTCTGAACCAATGCCTCATGTTGATTTGGTTTTTGCACTGTTTCAATTCAATAGGCTAGTAGACTGCAAAATAAGATTATGTTTCAGAGTCTGATCCTAAATCAGTGAATTTAATGAATGAACTCCCTTTTGTTTAAGCTAGGTTTATGTTGGACCCTTAAATCTAGTAATAAACAATACAAAAAACTCTTCATCTTGTCTAGAAGGCTTTCTGCCTTCTTTTCTCAATGCTCCTTATGAAAAACTAAATCCCTATATCTATTCTCACTCACTTTAATCCATGAGTAGCGGTAATTGAAATCCATGTGAAAAAAAGGACATTTTGACATTGTACAGTTTCTAATACTGCCAACACAATTTAACTAATCTTAGGAGATACAAAAATATGGGTTTACTAGATCATGGTAGACTCAGTGGGGACCTGACACTGGGAAGACATGAGTACATTGAAGGAAGCACACATGGGCCAATAAGGGAAAGTCAGGACTGTTGTGAGAAGAGGGTGGTGATGTGAGAGGCATAGGCAGCTGAACAATTATTGAAGTAAAGACAGTGGAGAAGATTTGTGTCTGAAATATCCTGATACCCTCAGCCCCCTTCTCTGTTATTTGGGTCTCAGAGCTACCATGGGGAGCTGTCAGAATTAGCCAAATTTCTGAATTTGCCCTCAGGACATCCTGAACCTCCAGTACTGAAAATTGATTTAATTAAGACAGTAGCACAATTTTTCACCTTATGTCCTGTGCAAATGAACTTCTGCCTTCCAGAATTTTCCTTTCATTATGTAAAAGGTATTTTTCAAGTGTCTTGCTCAACTAGCTGGACACCTCTCACTGTATTACTTTGTTGACCATAGATAAACTTATGTATGTTCTGAAAATGTGCCTTTTCCTGGCAAACATAATTGTGGTGCCAGTTTGCACTGCTTCTGCATAGGTGTGAGCCTGAGTATGTAACTCTGTACAACATGACTTCTGAAATGCCATCATAAAACATAAATGAGTGCCGTGAATGTGACTCATTAGCTCATCTTAAAAGAAAATATGTAGAAAAAGATTACTGCAACTGGGCATATGATCCTGAGAATATTGGACACAAATCAAATACCTTCAGTTTTTCTGACTTCAAAGGAATGTATTTGGAAAAGGAAGTAAACAAAGTTTCTCTTGGATACACTGAATTCTCATGTCAAGATAAATTAAGAAAATGTATTTATTTTTCTTGCTGGATCTTTGTGTTCTGCTTGTGTAGCAAAAACATTTAGATCCAATAAAAAGGACTTCCCCTTTAGATTAATCCCCACTTTGTATTCTCATGTTTGAAAACCGGCCAGTGTGAAGGGCAGTTTGTGTAGTCCAGTAGGAATAAAAGAAGACAAACACCCATAATACCAGAAGGTCTATTTAATCTTTATTCATTGTGGCAAGGATCGATGAGATGCAGCTGGAATAGCCCCTTGAAGTTTATGCCAAGTCGTTGAACAAGGCAGTAGGTTTGTTAAAGTGGTTAGCAATCCCCTCTATGGAAAAAGATTGTGAAATAAAATAAAATAAAACCTTTTATGTCCTCTGATTCTCTAGAGTGGTGCCCATTATAAGCATTAAAGATCACCCATTTCTTTAGCACCTGCCTCAGTAATACCAACAAAGACGTCATCTCATGTGAAGACTTTAATATATTTGAATTCAATATTTTCATTTAAGTGTTCCTGCTGGAGTAGAACAGCCAACACATACTAACATAAAGATATATAAATAAATTAAGAAAAACAGGGATCATGAAATAACTACCAGTTAGACATGAGGTCTCTTTGAAAGAAAGGATACTATGCCCAAAGAACACTGTATTGTGTTTTTCTGCTACACATGGTGTGTGTATTCTTTACAACTCTCCCATGCCTGCATGAAATTTGGTCAGACACAGTTCCTTCACTGTTAAACTATTACAAAAAGGCCAGAAAGAATGAACTGTAGTTCCTGTAACAACTGAGAGTAACAGAGCAACTGTTACATGACCTCATTAGCAGGTTATGCACAACCTTAACCATTACAACACATTTCAGTAAGAGAGGGAATGTCAGGAGAGCCACTGGACTGCATCCATAAACTTTTAGCAAACGTGCAGTACAAATTCCCAGTTTATGACCTGCTGGACAGCCAGCAAGGATAAGCATAAGAGATTATAACTTCAATCCTTATGCCGATGACTGTTCCCCTAACACAGACCACTACTTTGTGTGAGTATGCTCAGGAAAAATCTTCACTTACAAAAGCTACAGGAAGTTTTTATGCAATTTTTTGAAATTTGTTTTAAACTGCCTGCAAACAATGGCAAGCAGCTGGTTTGCATTTTTTTTTTATTTGTATCACATTATCTCACAAAAATGTTGATGAGATCAAGTTTTGGGACAGTCTACTGTGAGTTATTCTCAGTCTGGGTTTAAGGACAATATATATTTTTATCCCCCCTTTACATACTTGTGAATAATAGGATTCCCTGATGAGTAACAAAAGTCCCAAATGCAAGCAGTGCCATTAATAAATTACCACATTATTAAAAAAAACTCCCACACATTTTCCTGTCTCTGCCCTGCTAGCTGCATCTGTGTCCGGCTGGTTGGATGAACCATTAGCTAAGCCACTGACCAGGGAGACAGATTCGTCACACAGCCCTAAATTACAGACATCACTTTGTTAGAAGAGGGACAATCAGCTACAATTTGAAAAACACTACAGTGGCATTTAAAAGTGAGCACAGACCTGGTGTAATGGGATTAAAAATGATGACAGGGTAATGCATTGGTACTGTATTCCAGGACTTAGAAATTAAATTATTAAAACTGACAAGAAGCTGGTAGTATTGTAGGTTCTGGTCTTGTTGACAGAGAGCCCACTTCCCCCACATAGTCACCACCTGCCCACTTTGAGCATGCAAAGAATTCCTCTAAGATCAACAGCTCTAAAGCCTGATGGAGGAAGGGAAGATGTGACATACTCCAATCAAATGAGAGGAAAATGGCAACGACTGTCTGAGGAGAAGCAATTTTGGGGATAAGATCATTGTTCATCTCATTGCTCTTATCTAAAGTCAAGTAGCAGTTTCTTTCATGAGTTGGGGAAGGATCAGTGTGTATGATCATGAGTTACCTTTTCATTAGGAGCCATTTATTGTAAATAAGAAAGCAAGTGCAGCCAAAGGTGTACAAGGAAGACATCAGCGTGAGAGGGTTAATAGGCTTTGCACAAGGAGATGTTGGATCTCCTTTCTTCCAGCTGTAGACGACAATTCAGCAGCCTGTTGCAGGTCCTGTAGGGGCACAGTTTGGGGACTGTCTTGTTAAGCTGCCCCTTCCCACATTAGCCCTATCAGTTTGTCCTTTCTCAACCTTTCCACTAGTTTCTAGTTCTATGCCATGAAAAACCAGTTTGTATTCAGATTTGAATGAGATGTAGGAGCATGTTGTTTATTCTGCTGGTGTAAAGAATTTCTCTGGATTTATTATACTCCTGGGGCAATGCTATTGATGAGTATTTGCTGAGGACTGCTACTTTATAATTATAGCTGTTTAAAACATTGTCAAGGATAACCAAAGTTTGGAAAGAAAGACAGTATGAAAAGAATTTAATAATTGAGCAGCAAGTATTTTTTTTTTCCTTGGAAGTATTTCACTTCTGCTTTTGAATACAACGGGCCATGGATTTATGTTGGCTCTGTGAATTCCCTATAAATATGGCCCTCCAGACTCCATATTGATCTGAAATTAGGCAACCCATTGAATTAATGTTTAATTTTTCTTTTTAATTTCATTCATAGACTTAATTCTTAAACTTGGAAAATGTGTACATTCATCTTAAAATTGTTTTATTTTATTAGTGAGCTGGAATACATCTCCAGGAATATTATTTTTTAAATAAGCTAATAAAAGAAAAACTATAGAGTGGTAAAATATAACCAAATTACCCAGAATGTTAAAAACTGTCCTCTGTGATTAGAGAAAATAACTCTGCCCATTTAGCTCTTCTCTGAGGAGAAATCTGAGTAAATAAATGGCCTTTGTAACATGATCAAAAGTCAACAACACTCAAGCTCTCTCCCAAACCCACCAGTGTTTGTGCCTAGGAGGGCATCGTTAGGGCAATTACTTGATTAAACAGCCAGTCCATTTTGTTTATTTGTTACACTCCTCAAAGAAGAAGAGTTCACTCTCCCAGGAGCATTCGTGTATCCAGTAAATAGAAGCAGGTTAATTACATGGCTTAAAATCACAGGGCAGAAAATGCTATCCCCCCTTTGTCTTCTGCTAACCCACAAGCAGGAGCACAGCTGGAGAAAGACAAGATGTGTCTTGCCTGCCTGGCTGTAGGCCTTGCATGTCTCTGAAGGTGCACAGCTCTGCTGAGGATGCAGCTCTCTTTCCACTGAGTTGTAGACAGATTTGCACTACATGAATATTATAAGAGAGGTACAGCATTTATTTATTTTACTTAAACATCATTACTGCTAATTGCTTTTGAGAGATGGCATTAAGAAGTGTTCACTGTATCTCAAAACATCTGCCACTCTTACTGGTATTTACACACCTTTTCTTTCTCCTGTCCTCAGATCAATTTGTATTTAAGACTTTCTTTCATTTCAGGTTATTTTGTCCATATATTTTTACTTTCAAAAATCCCTCATAATTTAAACCAAATCTCTGGCAATCAACATTCAACACAAATAGTTTCACTAGGGGGTTTGGAGTTTTTTTCAGGATCATGTTACCAGTCTTTGGCTTTGTCAATATCAGTCTTAAAGTGAAGCCTTGAAGAAGCCAGAAACATGGCATATTTCCAACTCTGCTTGCCTCCAGTATATACAGACAACTCCTGGGCAGCAGTCACAGTGATTGCAGAAATGCTTGCAGGCAGCCTGCAGATACAGAATGGAGGTGTGCCTGAGAGCATCCGAAGTGCGGTTTGCAGAGCTAACAGCACATCAACAGCACATGAACCTCTAACTGCGTCTTAGAGGTGGTGTCTCATCTTGTCAGGGAAGCAGTACCCGGAGCTATGTTTCCATGTTCACTATCTGGA
This sequence comes from Ploceus nigricollis, assembly GCA_013399945.1. NCBI lineage: Eukaryota > Metazoa > Chordata > Aves > Passeriformes > Ploceidae > Ploceus > Ploceus nigricollis. The sequence goes on along the minus strand of VXBC01004469.1, from coordinate 175,258 downwards.
CATCTCTCAAAACAAAATGTAAAGATATTTACTGTGGCTTGCAGATTTTTCTCTCATCTCTCTTATTCTCATCTTCCTCCTCTCTTACATATGTGGAACATCAGCCAGAAAAGGTCTCTGCCCAATTACTTTTCTCTCCTGAGCACAATGACAGTATGCCTGTATGACTTGGGATTTTGACTGGAGTATCACTCCTTACATATAACTCAAATGAGGGTAGGTGCCTCTTCTTGGTCTGATTTCAATCATAGCAATACTACAGCTACCATTTTATACATATAAATACATATATGTGTATCTATACATATATATATATATACACAGTCTAAAGTCCTAGAAAATATGAAGTTTTTGTTACTTCATTTTCCCTAGGTCTTACATTAAAGTAATCAGTATCAAAACTGTTAATAGACAGTGGGATTAAAATACTGATATTTACCCAAAGTTACATATCACAAAATTTAAAGGAGTGTGATTAGTATAAATCCATAAATCACTGAAATATTTGGAAGAAAAGCAGACTTTTAAAACTATTTTATATGTGGCTGAGATATTTTTCTGTTTCACTGTTCAAAGTTATGTTTTCAGAGATATAGGAAAGGAAATGCATAAGTCCTTTCTCTAGAATAGATGCAAGAACCTCTTCTCCAAGTAAGACTAGATTCCATCCAGGAGATTCACTGCTAATCTGTTAATTAGAGATATGTACAATGCTGGAGTGATTCACAGAATCCTAAAATGGTTTGGATCAGAAGGGATTTTTAAAGATAATTTATTTCCAATCTTCCTGCCCTGGTCATGGACACCTTCCACTAGAGCAGGTTAGAGCTCCACTTAATCTGGCCTTGAAGAGTTCCAGGGATGGAACATCCACAGGTTCTCTGGGAAGCCTGTTCCTGTGCTTCAGCACCCTCACAGAGAAAAATTTCTTACCAGTATTGAACCCAAGCCTGTCCTTTTTCAGTTTAAAGCCATCAATCCTTGTCCTATCACTTACGTGCCCTTGTACAAAATCCCTCTCCAGCTCTGCTGTAGCCCCTTTAGGTACTGGAAGGTGCTGTAAAATCTCCTCAGACACTCGTTTTCTCCAGGCTGATCAACCTCAGCTCCCTCAGCTTGCCTTCACAGGACAGGTGCTCCAGGCCTCTGAGCATCTTCATGGCCCTTCTCTGGGCTTGCTGCAGCAGGTCCATGTTTTCCTGTGAGGAAGACCCCTGATCTGGATAAAGTACTCCAGGCAGATATCACAACAGTGGAGTAGAAGACAGGGAGGATCATCTCTTTATACCTGCTGGTCTTGGTTCTGTACAAAGTACATTTTAAAGTATATCACACAGTCACACCATGTTCTTTGCCTATTCTAAGTAAATCTGACTCTTCTGTCTCATTTTTCATATACAGGGTGGGGGGTTTTGTACAATATATTTAGACCTGATCCACGTGTTTTGACTGTGGAAGCTCTTCCTAAACAGGGCTCACACTGAAGACAGGAGAGTGTTTAACTTTCTTAGCCAACCTGAGTACAAGATAAGGAAGGAAGCAGAGCTGACCCAGGAGCATGGCTTCATTTAGATAAATGTTCCCTGACCCAGTGTACTGCCTACATGAAGGGGGCTGGAATTTCACTTTTGGTAAACTTAGAACTTTGAGAAGAGAATTAACTGTGCACATTCTGCTTACATTTTGCTACTTTGCTGTGAGCTCAAAATCCTTTAGATTAATTTATATTTTTTCAGTCACACTTTTTCTTTCTTTCTTTTTTTTGTTAGGGACTTGTTTCTATTTCATTAGCTGAAAGGTGACTCTAATGGCTTTCTATCCCAATATTTCTTCACAGTTGCAGTACTTTGGCTCAAATAAAAATATTTGCTCTGTTATTACACTTTGGATTTCAGTGATTTGATTAATTTATTGTTTGACATCACTATACAAGTGACTTAATAGCATATGATATCAATCTTTACTGATTGCAATAAATCATGCTGAAAGTGAATCTACTTTATTCAAGTGGAGCCATAAGCAAACTGGTAGAAGAAAAATAATGCTCAGGATAAAAAGCAGTGCAAAAAACATGACAAATATGTAATAAAATATAAGTATTTACTCAGTTATCTTTTTCATCTTGTAATCAGCTGTATCTTTTCAGAACCTTGAAACTCTTTCCTTCCCTAATCCTTTCAGACTTTTTAATTTAGGAGATATACTTCTCTCCTCTTAAAGAGTAGAGAGGAAACCAAAATGAAATGTCAAATTTTTAAAGCAACAAAAAGTACTGTGAACTGGCAGACCAATAGCTCTGCAGAACAGCACCAATAGTTGTAAAATTTCATCACATCATACCCAGTCATTCAGATGATTTGATCAAAAAGCAGAAAAACCTCACAGAATATCTTCTGTTTAAAAAAGGGAGAAAAAAGGAAAGAAATGGTTGATCTTTAACTGAAGAACAAGGATTAATTAAGTCATTAAATTAAAAGCTGCTGGGTCTTATGAAATAGGTATGTTCCCATTCAAATTGTTGTCCCTCAATTGCAATACAACTATTTTCCTCAAGGATAAGAGTCTTTGAACCAGACAAGAGATCTTCAACTCCAGTGCAAGACTGTGAAATTAACTTCCACAGGAGCTAGAAGTCATAAGTTCTTTGACCTAGCTATGTTTAACACAAGCACTTTGCTGCATGTACACATGACAAAGTAAAACCTACCTGGAAAAAATATTTTACTTCATGAGCAATTTCTGCTTTGGGAAGAGGATAAGAAGATAAAAACCTCATGTGGCAGGTGCCACCCTTTACTCCCAAAGTATTACTGGCAGGTACTGAGAAACCATGCTAATGAAAGGGCAATTGTAACCCATATAAAGGTCTCAGCAAGAAATACTTCTCTGATAATAAAAAGGTGGTATACATCCAAGCAACTGATTAGGCATCCCTTCAAAATGAACTTCTAACATTAGAACTTGAAATAATCAAGTCTTGTTGTTTTATGATCTTTAAGGGACGGTGAAAACCAGCACAATGTGGAACCAATTATCTTGAGTGTCATGACATGGCCTATATATGGGAGCATTGGTCTGCTGGAGGGCAGAAAGCTCTGCAGATGAATCTGGACACCCTGTATTGATGGGCCAAGGCCAGCTTTATGAGGTTTAGTAAGATGAAGTACTGAATCCTGGACTTGGGTCACAACCATGCCATGCCCTGCTACAGATTTGGGGCAGAGTGGCTGGAAAATGGAAAGTGGTTGCCCATTGGAAAAAGTCCTGGGGGGCTGGTTGGCAGCAGCTGAACGTGAGCCAGCATGTTCAGGTGGCCAAAGCAGCCAATGGCACCTGACCTGTATCAGGAATAGCATGGCCAGCAGGACCAGGGCAGTGATTGTCCCCCTGTACTCAGCACTGGTGAGGCTGACCTTGAATCCTGTCCTCAGTTCTGGGTCCCTCATTACAAGGACATTGAGCTGCTGGAGCATGTCCAGAGAAGGGCAACAGAGCTGGGGAAAGGTCTGGAGCACAGGTCTCATGAGGAACATCTGAGGGAGCTGGTGTTGCTCTGCCTGGAGAAAAGGACTCAGGAGAGACCTTATTGCTCTCTACAACCACCTGAAAGCAGGCTGTAGTAAGGTGGGGGTTGGTCTCCTCTCCCCAAGGTAACAAGCAGTAGGACAAGAGGAAAGGGCCTCTAATTACACCAGAGGAAGTTTAGATTGGATATCAGGAACAATTTCTTCAAAGAAAGGGTTTTCAAGCAATGGAACAGGCTGCCCATGGAAGTGGGCGAGTCACCATCCCTGGAGGAGCTTAGATGTGGAACTTGGGGATATGGTTTAGTGGTGGACTTGTCAGCACTACAGCAACTGTTGGACTTGATGATCTTAAAGGTCTTTTCCAATCTAAATGATCCTATGATTCTAAAACCTGCTCACCTCCCCCTCCCTTTTTGTCCTTTTTGATAGAACATAGTTACTCTTTGGATAATGCTGTTCTGTGTTTTAGTGTACCTATCAAACAGATCTCTTGGATGAAGTAGCTGCTTTTATTTACTCTAAAGACTTGATTTTGTGAACTTCTGTTTCTCATACAGAAGAAGTAGGCCTTGAAGATGTTTTGGAGTTGAATCTTGGGCTGTTCAACTTCCCTGGAGGTTATGTTTCTGAAACATTCCCTATGTTTAGCAGTAAAAACTAAACTCTACTTGACTGTGCCTGCCTTTACTCTTTGAACACTGTGTAAAAAAGTGTTGGTAAATCTCCCTGCTCCTTTAAAATCTCTGGTGTTTAGGAGAGTTCTATAAAAGAGGTGAGAGCAGGTGTACCCTCGCTCTGCTGGCTAGCAAACCAGACATTTAGCATTTCTTTCTCTTTCTACGACTGTGATAACTGAGATTGCGTGTTTACTGTTGAAATTCTGGCTTCTCTCAGCTGGACAGTGCTAAAAGGCACTTTAAAGGGATGAGACCATGGTGACAGAAAAGGAGCTGACTCGTGGGCCCAGTTTCTGCAGTATTCCCTGTTGCTGTTGGGCTCTGTGCTGCAGGTCATGTTTGCATTGGAGCATTACAAGCATTCCTGACTCTGCCTTTTCTCTTTCCCATTCAGTACACCAGTATTAATGACCATCCTGGTATCCTTTGACATCTTCATGGAAATATTTCTTGTCTTTCTTGTGGATAATAAAGACTTTAAACACAGAAAAACCCCTCCATCTGTGAATGGTCTTTGACATTTGCAAACACAGCAGTAAGTAATGTTAAGTACTTTTCAATCTTCATGTTTTCCTTATTATTCCATCTCTCTCTGGTTTTACTTCACTTTAAACTGAAGAAAGCTTCTTTTAATGTAGTGCTAGCCATGGGGTACTCTAGGAGACATGTACTGCAGTTATTATATATGCACATAAACATAAACAGGCTCCAGAAAGTGAGAGAAATCATGCAAAGATGACATTTCCATAAATGCAGGAAATTGTAAAATCACATTTTTTTTCAGATTAAATAATTAGACATTCCAAGAGTGACAATCCTTGATACTAACAGATAAAAAGAGTGAAAAGAACCTCACATAGAAGTTATGTATGTTATCTTTCTCATATCTCTTGTATGGTTTTTTTATATAGTTGGAAACTGTCAAATGGGAAAATCATCTCTTATCCATACACCCCTACGAATACAACTATATAGAATTATGAAATTGTGTGAAACTCTGCCACAAGAAAGATGTCTGGATTGTACTTCTTTCCTGTAACTCTTGCAGAAAGTATTTTTGAGGCAAAACTATTTGCTCTTATAGAATTCGATACACAGGTAGACAACAAATACATGTACACTCAGTACTCACCATTAATAAATTTAAGCATGGATGTTAATTGTATTTCAAAGAAAGAAAAAAAAATAATCTCAAATAACATTAAAAAAAATCTTTCTTAAAGATTCCTGCTACTTTAAAAGCCTGATTGTTGACTGTCTTCTAAAACTCTTCTTTGAAAAAAATCCTTCTAGGAATAAGGCAAGGGCTGTAAAACTGACTGAAATTAAAGTTTTGGCAACAGTTGCTACTAAGCCTTCAGTAGTCTGTGGAAAACTTCACAAATATGAAATTAATTTTATCCAAACATTTTTTAGGAAAACTATACGTGTTCTGGATTTTCTTTACCCTCATCACTGATTTCTAAGGAATATGTGTGCAAAATTAAACAAATCTGTTTCTTTTCTTGCTTTAGCTATTTCCTGGTGCTGCATTGGCTCTGTTTCATGATGAGCTGTTGATATTGCAAAATTTGGCTTGTGGTGCACAAAATAATTCAGTTCAAGAAGTTAAATGATTCAAATATCCCAATACTCAGCAAAGTGGAGGAAACTAAGAGACCTGTTTAAAATAACTTGCTGAAGTTTCAGAAAGTTGGTACTTGCTAGAATTCCGTGAACTTATTTTTCTGAGTTATTGAGAAGAATTGGTAATACTTCAGCTTTAAGAAAACAATACTTTTTTTCTTCAGTCTTTCAGCTTTTGATGTAGCTATAAAAGGCAAGTATTTTACAAGTAAGTGTTTGCTTTTCTTAATTATCTTTTGCTAGGAACGTGTTCTCAATGGGAGGATACTTTTCACATCATCAGGAGTTGTAATACATCAAGAAAGATGGCCCTGGAAAAACAAGGTGTTCTCCTTGGAGATTCTATCTGGTAGCATTATGAAATCCCAAGTCTTAGAATTCATTCTAATGTAGGCAAAATTAAAACCAAATCCATGCACCATCTCTCTTTAGATGTTTTGATGAAAATGCTGTCATGATAATGGACAAAATTACCATCTAGAAACTTTGCTGCATTGGGAAAAAGAGAATATAGCTCCCCCATGTTTCATACCTTCCATAGGGACAGACAGATTGCCAGTGAAAGTCAGGAAGGAAAATTACTAGCTTCATCTAAGCAAATGAAAGAAAACACTTCTATTTGAAAAAAGAAAAATGTATTTTGATTTAGAGATGGCACTAGGTCACAGTGTAGAACAAAAAACATCAACATTGATGCTCCCTCTGGCTACAGAACATCAACTATCCTGAGTTACCTATTTTCCCTTTGAAGGGAAATTGCTTCATTGGCTATTTAGGAATAGAATTATTGTTATACTATGATTTACACATTATTTAGTTATAGTATGTGTATCATTAATGGTTCATTTCTAGGAATTGAAACATGCAATTCCTTATTTTTGCTTTCCAAAATGGTTTTGGATTTCTGTATAAGTAAAATATTGCAACATTTTGAACTTATTTGAATTAGAGTATCCAAGTGAGACTGTTTAAATCTATTTTTTGGCCTAGTAAGAGAAAATGTTAGAGTTAAAGCTTGGTAAAATTAGCTGACAGTTCGACTTGATGGTCCTTGTAAGTCCCTTCCTACTCAGCACATTCTATGATTCTATTGCTCTAATGATCTCTAAGTTTATTACAAAACAAGCAGCCCAAGATAAAAGACACTCAAAACTGGGCTGTGTAGATAAAGTTAGTCAATTCCTTCTTATTGGACAATACTTGGACAATAATTTTCATCTGATTGGAATACAGATGTGTGCACAGCTGCCCAAAGGGAGCAGGGACACCACTACCTTGGTTAGTATTACTGCAATTCTAAAAGACTCCACAGCACCATAAGCTAGCAAAAGCCTTTTACATCATCATTGGTCAATAATCTGCATGGTCATTTACTTGACACAAACACTGCACTCACCATCTCGTGGAGGAAATGTCTATGTAGAGTCTGATACTGAATAGAAGTGGAACTATGGAGAAGGATAGAAGACACCATTACTTCAGGACTGCAACATATGTCTATTAAGACTGTCCTTGTTGTGGCTATGTTCATCCTTCTTAGATCTAAAGTTATTTTTGCACCTCAGGCCCAAATGAATAAATTATTTAAAATAAAATATGACTACTTAAAAAATACCAACAGTGTAGATTTTACATAAATTGTTTTTCTCAGATTATCTATGTCATAATCACATTTATTCTTAAGCATGAATTGTATGCCAACTCTAAAAGGAAATTTCTGTTTGAAATTTTTCATCTCTAGGATAAATGATTTGCTTTTATTGTGTTTGTCCATGATTTATGCTGCACCTTAATTATAAATAGGGTCATATTTAGAATGACAGAACACAATATATGCCCACAAACACTTGTATTTAAAATGATCAAGAAGTTTGAAGTAGTTAGCATCAGCTCCAAAATTGTGAAAAATACTCTGAAGAAAATTCAATCCAGAAAAGGAATTAATTTTATTCTTAATTTTCTGCTCTTTCATTTATATTCAAATAATCTGTTGGTTTGGAACCCTAGTGAGACAAAAAAACCCTTCGGAACCTCTTGTACTTTACCAGTAGAGATGCTGTATCACTAAACCTCTGATTAGAAGTCCATTGGAAATGCTGTCACTTGGTGTGAGAGAGCTGAGGTCTTGTTACAAAGCAAAAATGACATCTGTTTAGCACTGAGATAGCTAGAATTGGCAGTAGATAGATCCATACTAAAGAGTAACCCAAGAGGATTGTCACAAGAAGTGACAGAGGAGACAGCAAAGGCTAATTAATTCTCACCTCAACTGGAGAGCAACAAGATTATGCAGGGAATTTGCTACGGAAAGGACGTCGTTTCTGCGACAGAAACAGGCCCACAAAGAACATAACTATTTGCATTATATAAGGCAAATCTATAGAGTTATAAGTATATATTATATAATGCAGGTATCTATATACATACATACATATGTACTCTGCTTTCCCCCATGCACTTCTTCACGATTATCTAACTGAATTTAAGAGATTCTTTTTTTTCATTCATAGTAAAAGAAGAAAGCAACACAAAGAACAAGCAGTAATCACACAGGTAGGTCACTCTCACGGCTGTCCCTGTGGCTAGGCAGCCACCAACTGAACCTCACAGCCTGAGAGCTGACGGACCAGCACCGTTTTTCTCTCTACACCAATAAGCACAGCTCATGTTAAGTTAATGTGACTGCAAGTGAAAACAAGAAACAAAGTTTTGAGTAGACCTTGATGCAGCAGTTGGTGTAACAGAGGAAACACTGAAGCTAGGAGATTTTTGAGGCAAGCACTAAACCAGCTCCCCAAAAGGTAGCTGTGAGATGACTGCCTTGTGAGAAAGAAGAAAACAGCATCAGGTGACAAATATGCACATCTGACTTGCTGTTTACTCTACTTTGAGGAATAGAAATACAAAGCCTTTTAGTTTAAAACCAAGTGCTGTCTTGAAAAAGCAGCTCTGTGTGATTGTGAACAACTACTGACCTTCAAGTTTCCCAGAAAGTAACCTCAAAGGGATATAGACTCATGTGGCAGAAGATTTCATGAGACTCGCACATCAAAGAGACACAGACTTCATCCCACTCTGCCACCAAGATGCTGAAATTCTCTCAGATAACCTTAGCTAGTGCTTTAAAGACAAGGTTTTTGACAATTGATTTGGGAATGACATTGGAATGGAACTAAAAGTCAAGTCCTTCCCTCTATGTTTACAGCAAAATGTTTTGGAGTAACAATTCTCTGCACTGGAGTGAGACTGAAGGTCTCGTCCAAAACGCAAAAAAGGTAGCTGGATAGAAAAAGGTGCATCATTCCCATCTTTCATGTTCTCTATCTTCCAGCTATGAAGGAGAAGTTCTAAGCCCAGATATTTTCATGTCTCTAAGTGGTCAGAAAAATCCACAGGAGCTATAAAATGCCTGAAGTTTAGTCATTTGCTCAAGGAAGCTATTTTGTGAAACAAGAACATGGCTTAGAGCTGCTGTGGAATTAGGGCCTGGTCATGAGGAAGGATAAGGTTGTGCACTGAAGGACCTTATGAATCCCAGAAGATGGGATGTAAACCAGCCTGTGAGATGGAAAGTTGAAATTGTGCAAGTACGACTAGATAAAAAGGATGTGAGAAAAGTAAAGAATGGCCACAGTTTGATCTGTCTAGTGGGGCTACTCTGCCTCCAGTGAAAACAGTGATATCCTCAGAGTTGCTTGGCTTCATGCTCTGTTCCCCATGGGTCCTTTACAAGCAAAGGCCAGTCTGGTCACACACCCACGTGGCTGTGCCTCAGTCTGCTGCAGCCTCTTGCAGCCACCCTGGATGAGAAAGTCATAAGGAAAAATCTTGGGAGTATACTTCAGTTTGCCTTTACACTTCATTTACTTCCCAGAGAGATTTTAGAAGATTTAAGAGTAAATGGGGAAAAAACCCTGCACCCTTTAATTTACGTTTCTTCATATGTTCTTAATCCTTCTTTTTGGGGTTAAGATTTAATCGTATAAGACACTGCATGTGCATTTAGTGAAATGTGGTTTTCACCAGCTGACACTGTCTCTGAATTTGGTCCCAGATATGACACCTGTTTTATACTTAATCTCCCCAGTATTTACTTCATTCTGAAAAGTAATTTACCACATGAACAGCTCCATTTCTTGGTGTCAGGTAACATGATAACCTGCTTGGTTAATTAAGTAAAAAAACCTAAATAAATATTGGAAAAGTTTCGTTTTGCCCTTAACAAAGTAATGTCAGAACCCCACATGAACTTGTGAAGATAGATAATCTTCTAGGATTCTCACTTTGGATGTTTTCCATTGACTTTACAAAACAAAAGCTTCTTTTTGCTGCTGACCAGTACAGGAGAGTATGTGATAAACAGGATCTGGAGAAAAGGTGTGAGTAAAATTTAACTTGTTTCTCATGAATGAACAGGTACACCTCTATTTGGTTGTATCCATTCTGCTTACCTATCAGCAAAAGTGACAAAGAAATAGATGCATCCCAGTATTTGTTAGGTGAAACCCAAACAAACTAGATTTCAAATTCTGTGCTCCCACAGAAATATTTTTGTCATCAGGAGCTCTTCTAAACACCTCAGAACAAACTTTAATATTTACTGAGCAGAATTGTAAATGCAACCATTACTCTATAAAATGAAACAAAAGCTCTCTAAAAATGATCAGTAAAATTTTTGTTTGGAAAACACCAGTCTGCTCAGAAAGCTCAAAACCAAAATAATATACTATTTTAGGGAAATGGAAAAACACAGTTTAGTTTCACACAGAATGTAAAAGTGCTTCTCAGCTATGCGTATTTTCATTTATCCACTTTTATCAGTATAAACCTACATACTATTTAAAGCTGTTTTGATGGAGCTTTCTTTTAAAGTCAGAACAATTTAAACAATAGAACAATTTAGGTTTGAGAAATGCCATACTATGATGCATTTCTGTGAATGAAGAAGGTAAAACAGTTACTACTGTTTTACTACTCAGAGGTAAAACAGTTGTATTACATGAATGAATGTGGTCTAGAAATACGGTTGTTAACAGAAGCAGATTTTAAAATAGTTCTCATTTTTAAGTATATTATCTTCAATTGTATTCAGAGATATGTGTCATCCTCCTGTATTGCCTGAATTGTACTATCAGGGTTTTTTTCACTTATAGGTCTGAATAAAAGCCAATAATACTTGTTCGTTTAAAGGAAAACAACCATAAAGAGTAAAGATGAATATACAAGAGCTTTATTGTATATTTCCATTCAACCTGTCAAGGAGGAAATGAATGAAAGCCACAATATGTGTGAAGTTTACTGAAGTGTGAAGAGATTTTAATAAATTCTTAAACAGTCAGTACCTGAAATTAAGTTCTCAAAATCCTTCTCTATTTAGTCATATCATAAAAGGTTAAACTTCTGTATTACACAGTAAGATGCTTTTATTTCTTTATTCAGTCTTCTAGGACATATTACATAATGAAGACATTCTGAATGAACTATGTTCATTCTGATTTTGCTGAAATGCAGTTATAAGAAAAGCCCTCATCTAAATACAGTTATTTTTCTCTAAAACCCATTAAATAATGGTATTCCTCAACCAATTATGGACATTAAAAAATACTTTTCCCGCACTTCTATCTGCCAAAATAGAGTTGAATGTGATTTCCTCTGAAATGGCAAAAGTTTTAACTTAAAAAGAACCATTAAAAATAGTTTAAAAAATTACTTGTCATATTTGACCTTCCAAAATAAGTACTTAATCAGGTTTTCAAAATATATGATTGTTCTTAGTGATCCCAAATTGCATTTCATAATCCAATACTAGAAGCCAGCCACACTTTTCCAATAAATCCCAATGATCTTGTCTATTTTCATGCTACATACTAAGGAAAAAGAGAAGTCATATTTATCTTTCCATTAGAGCGTGCAGGCAAACCAAGCACGCTTTTAACTTGTTGAAGGAACAATTTTTTCAGAGGCATAGAAAATGGCACAATCAGTAAAAAGCAGGCTGCCAGAGGAGGTCAAAAGAATCATTTTGCTGTGGTTTTGTAGCAAACAACTTATAGGTTTTTGTTTGAGAGCTTTCTTTCCGCCTTTTCCTAGAGAATGTAGTGCAGACCACAGGAAATGAAAAAATATTCATTAAGCTGTCTCCAGCATCAACTAGATCTTTCCAAGGAAGATATAAATCCCCATATTCACTGAAGGAGGAGGAGAAAGGTAATACTTTTTTATCCCCAGGGCAAAGAACGAAAACAATGAGAGAAGAGTCCCTCCTAAGCTATTCTTGATGCAAAGAAATCATGCAGCGATCCCAAAACTGAGTTTTGGAACTTCTCACACCAGGATTGCCAGTACATTTAGTTCTAGCTAAATTTTTCGCAAAACTGAGTATATTGGCAGAGTGACAGGTTCAGGAACGAATGTCAGGGATGTACCACAAATCCAGACACAACCCAGTGCCCAATTTCCTCTCTGATAAGCTAGGATATTTCTGGCTCCAAGTAGGAATTCCACTTCTTTCTGCAATATGCTGGAATCCTGTGCATTTGAAGACAAAGGAACATGCTGTGAAGTACTTCAGACAGTGGTTTTGCCCAGAAAGAATGATTTAGAGCTAAAGTGAATGGCAAAACCATACAGAGACATTGGGAACTTGTATTCAATTGCTGGATCAAACAATATAACTTTCATGTTATAACTACATGCCCTTAAGCTGGATTTATGGAAAAAGGAGACACAGGAGTGAGACCACATTAGAAGGTGCTACTTTAGGTGTGCTGTTGCTTAATAAGAATTTGCCAGGGTAGACAAGGGAACAGGAACTTCACCTAGCCTGAGGTGTTCACTGCAGAAAGATGAAGGATAGGTTAAGCAAAGCTCTGCCTTAGGACTTGCATGTTCTTCCAGAGCCCTCTGACTCATCTCTGCCTTTTTAAGAGCAAAGTAACTAGGGTTAAGAATTTGTATAAGGCTATACTCATTGCTTGCTTGCCAAACTATGTTTGAAGATGTTTAAGCTAGAGGCCAGAATTCCTAGAGTGGGATGGAAATAAGAGGAAAATATCTGAGCTGCTGCAGGATCTGAGAAATCTGAGGGATAGGTCTGGCTATTACAGAGTCCTGTGTCTCAAGGAAAAATTTGAGAAGTACTGCTCTGTTTAGTACCCTACAGACCTCATTACTGAAAAAAAGGTGGCAGAATCCTTACTAAAAAAAAATAAATTGGTAGATTATCATAAAATCATAGAATGGACTGGGTTGGAAGAGACTTTAAAGATCATCTAGTTCCTATCCCCCTGCCACAGACAGGGCACATTCCACTAGACCAGGTGACTCACTCAAAGCCCCATCTATATACATATACCTGGCCATATACACTTAGAGAAAATCACATCCACCACTTCCCTGGACAACCTATTCCAGTACCTCACCACCCTAACAGTAAAAACTATTTTTTTCCTAATATCAAATCCTAATCTACTCTCTTTCAGTTTGAATCCATTCCCCTTTGTCCTAGCACTACACGCTCTTGTAAAAAAGTCTCTCCATTTTTCTTGTAGGGCCCTTCAGGTACTGGAAGGCCACAATTAGGTCACTCTGAAGCCTGCTATTTTGCAGGCTGAACAATCCCAATTCTCTCTGCTTTTCCTCATAGGAGAGGTGCTCCACTCCTCTGATCAACAGAAGAAAATACTGTGTTTGGAAACAGGACCTGTGCAGCTGCACGCAGGGGTGATCTGGGAGTACTCAGTCTCCTTCGCAGAGGTCTATTGCACAGACATCATTTAGTTCTTCATTTCCTTCTACAGCAGATCTGCGTTGCAGGGCCCTGTGCTTCGGGCAAGAGCAGGATTGCCAGCTCTCTTCTCAGAGACTTTTAGTCCTAACTGGAATGGGCAGAGCAGGACCATTCAAAGGCAGCATACAGCCTGCCAGAGACCATTTATATCTTTCCACCACACTGAGTGACACTTATTTGGGTCCAAGTCAAGGACTCATACGCAGGTCCCAAAACTTACAGTGTGCACTGATTCATCCCAACTCTCCTAATTGTAACCATTCCACACCAATGATCCCACAACACGTTCTTCCAGCTATTGGCATGTATGATTTTGTCATTTGTAACTGCTAAATTCTTTGCATGAATATTAAAATGCAGTAGTGTTGCAAGACATCAAAGTCATATGTGATTCGCTAAATCATTTTCCTACCAAGTGCTTTATAAATGATGCATTAATTCTGTCAGGATGCAGCCCTTCAGCATGGCTCATTAAGTCTGGCAGTTGCCTACTTTTCTTTTGATCTTCTGCATAGGGAAAGGAAATAAAGGACATTTTTATCTCCTCAAGAGCATTTCCTACCACCTGCCTTGAAAAAGAACAAACAACATTTTCCATCTGAAGAGGACTTTTTTCCCCTATCAGCTGAGAACTTCTCTCACCTGAGTTTACATGAAGTGTATTTTTAGGTTTATAGGCTTTTGGTATTACTCTTTCAAACTGCAATCAAACTGCACTCTGAGCCATAATGGTGATCTGAAGGACACTTAAAATTATCCCAAACAGGTAGCAGGGGTATTTTTCCAAAAGAGAACAGTTTAGTTAATGTAAAACTCAGTCTCTACTTGACAAGTCTTTCACAGCAGGTGAGGATCTGAACCATGATATTAGAGATGCATCCTGCACTCTTGACAAGAAGGGCAAGCACTGGTAAGAGGATATGAATTAAGTGCAGTTAGTTACTTTTTACATAATGGGTCAGTTGTAAATGCTGTTGTACAGAAACTATTAAAAGGTCATATGCATTTTAATTTCAAAGTGCTTTCACTTCAAACTTGGTCAAATTAATTTTCTGTGTAAAATATGCTGCGTCTCTAGCAACAGTTCTATTATTTTTTAGCACTTTCCCTTGATAAGGGCTTAACAAGCGGAGGTTCAAATGACAGCAGCTGAAAGCAGCTCTGGTTATATGTGGTTGGGCTGAGCCCAGCCAAGTGAAGCATTCCTCTGTGGATGGCCAGTGGATGCAGGTGTCAGAAATGCAGCATCTCAGAGCGCCTCCCCAGTGGGCTGGTTTGGTTTCATACAACTGTCTCCACGTTGCCTCATCAAATCCCCCTTCCAAGGGGTAGATCAAATATCAAGACAAGGAAGATGACAGACAGTTTTCTAAGCTTCTCTCTGTTGTGTGGGTGTACTGCTGCCTGGCAGTCTGTGACTCGTTTGAGGGGGTTCCTCTCTCAGTCACAGAGAGAAATGTGACGGCACGTTTGACTCAAGTCAAGTGGGGCTCGGTACGCTGCATGCTACAGTGCTTTAATGAGCACGTCAAGGATGTTGACATCAGGAGATAGGACAAATGGCAGATTTTAGACTTCCAAAATTGTAAAAGGAAGCCCGCTGACACAATGAGATTAAAAAAAAAAAACCATAGTGGAAACCTGAGGAGAGTAGATTACAAATTACTGGGTAATGAACATAAACAGCTGTGCCTAGAATAGTCTAAGCAGAGCCAATGCTAGATTTGGATTCCCAAAATGCTATGTATAATTATAATACTGTATTATATTTATAGTTTGACAGGACAAAGGGTAACTTTTAAACCAAAAGAAGGTTTAGGTTAAATATTAGGAAGAAATTTACTGTAAGAGTGATGAGGTACAGGAACATGTTGCCCAGAAAAGTTGTGAATACCATGTTGCATTCATAGTCATGTTGCAAATTACACTTGAGTCAGTTTACACTCCAGATTCATTATGGAATGCTCAATTAGTCACAATTGCTGCATTTCAGTTACAGATAGATGTATATTATAGACAGTGAATATTTAACATATAATTATCTAATTAAGATGTCAGCCAATACTAGACTTAACTAATTCAATTAGTTATTTAACTCCTGAACAGAAGTGTTTTAACAAAAATTTGAAGGACTTATTTTTAATATTGTTCCAGCTTACTTGCTACTTTTTGTGCTACGTCCCAGCAGCAGTGGGTAATGAAGATTTGATTTTTTTTTAATTGTACCACTATATATCAGTTCCATTAACTAACCAATAAAGAAAAATATGATACTTGCATTTGTCTGAAAAATGGTAGCTCCTTTCTTCCTGTTTTATTTTTTAGAAGATCTTTGTATCTCACGCCAGCTCTATTTTAGGGTCTTCTTAACAGATGTTGTCTATGCTGTCTATCCTATACTGTGATGAAAAGAGGAGAATATTTTCTGTCAGCTATAACACAGTCATTATGTGAAGAATAATCTTGCCTAAGTAGTTAAGCCTCTGGGGCAGTTATGCAACTGCAGCACCCAAGTATGACTCCAGCAGAGTCATCCCTGGTGTTCAGTACGTTCACACTGGAATGCGCTGCCTTACTTCATCCACTGTTCACACCACAAGTATTTTCCACCAAGGACAACTATGGATGTTCCTTTGCAGATGAGGTGAGGTATTGTGTAGCTCTCAGTGAATGACTTTCTCTTTGTAGAACACCAGTAGAGGCAATAAACATAAAACATTTTAATTTTCCTGTAGCTTAATAGACAAATGGTTTCATTACTACAAGTCGTCAGGTAGGTTGTGCAATCACAGAATTTTTATGAAATTTATACAGCACTATTAATATGGGAAAGAAAAACATGAATTATAAAATACTATCTTGGGAAAAATTTATATTTGCCTGTTAAAAAACCCCTAACCTTTCACAAAATAACAGCTAAATGGGATCTGAACCATCTCTCACAGTGCAGCTGAATGTTTTGGGTTTTTTTCCCCCCAGGATTAGGAAAACACTTTTTCCTGTCATGAAAAAGACAAATCACAATCAGTCTGTCACATATAATTTGACAATTTGCAATGCTTTAACAGCAGGGGACCAAGGCACATATTTCAAACATTGCTACTGATAGAGGAGTTTTACAGTAGCTCCCAATTTCCATGCTGGATAAATGTCCTGGTTAAAGCTGGTTGTATAACAGAGAGCCATGAAAGATTGGTACACTGGAACCAAAGGAGTTGCCTGATTAGTTTTGGTCTTCAAGTTGATAAATTTTTAAACATGCATGAGAAATCAAGTAGTATGCTCCAAGGATCAAGCAAACTAACAGGTGTACATCTTGGCACCTACAAATGCTATGACTAAAAAAGGGAGCCTTTCTGCATTAATTATAAGTTATGACTTATAAGTCAATGGGTAGCAATTTGCATCTGGTATTTGGACACAAAAATCTTCCTCTGAAATTTCTCAAAGGAACTTAAAATACCTCCACTTCTTGGAGATAATAGCCATCTTCAAAGACAAAACTGTCAAAAAACATTGATACTACATTTATTGGATCTATCGGGTGACACATCATAAATAAACACACTGAGTCACAATTTTATATTGCTTGATATACAGAAAAGTTTAAAAGAAAAAGGAGATAAAGAAGATCAAAATTTTTCCTGCTTATGTAATGTCAAAAAACCCTAAAACGAAACAAAACCAAACTTGAGTGCATCATAAATCCTACAGTTTAAAAATACTGAGAAAATAGGTAAAGTCTTGCCATTAAAGAGGGTAAGGCAAAGGTACAGCCAACTTTCTCCTTCTAATTTATTTTGTGGCTTTATTCTGAAAACCATGGCATGGGATTTCACACTGATTATCTCCTCACAATTTCCACATAAAGTATGTTCAGCTTGCAAGTAAACAGATAATTTTTTCCTCTTCCTACAAAGCACTAGAAGCACAGCCTGCCCTCTGAAATGCAAGCCAAGTCTGCTGCTTCTTGTGAATAATCACCAGTTAAAGGCTCAGCCTGCTCTGTCACACGTATTCACCAGCATTTCATGTGAGATGCTGACTGGAGCAATTCTATCTGCAATGAAATAGGAGGATGAATTGAACCTCCTTCGTTTCCTTCCAATTAGCTGCAGTGCAGCTCCCTCCTAACTTGGTTTTGTGGGACTTGAGAAATAGGAAAAGCAAGAGTTAGAACTGTTTCTGATAGGGGAGGAAGCAGCTGAGACCAGTGAGCGTGTTTGTAAAGGATTTTTTAAAAAACTGTAGCATATTGGAGAAAGGATGAATTCTTAGTTGGTCGTTGCTCCAGATCCTGTTGAAATGCCCAGCAGTATTCTCTTGACCAATTCCTGAATTTATCAAAATTATTTTGAAAAGAGACTGTGTCAGGTAAAAACAAAACTCCATCCTGCACAGCTGATGCTGGCAGTAGCAAAGGCTGGAAAAGTGTAAGATCAGGTCAAGCTTTAACAATGCTTCTCCAGGATACTGGCTTACCTCCAGCAGCAGGCAGCTCAGAGATTTTCTGAGCCAGGTCTGGCAGCATCCTGAGGGAGGGAGTAACATATCTTGATTGCAAGCTACTGGCAAACAAGCTAACCTCATTTGTATGTAGAATCTGTCCCATTCTAGCTTCATATAATATTATTTTCATTTTTTTTAACTGGTGGAAGCATACATACCGACTTTCCTTATATTTCACACACATCTGTAATATTCTTCCTTATTAATCTCTTGCCAGGCTGAAGGGTCCTATTCTAATTTATTGTGTCTCTCATGGATGGATGCCTTTCCAAATGCCTGAGCATCCTTCCCCAAATATTTACTTGTTGCTACACTATCCTTCTTGACATTGGGAAGGGGAAACAGGATGGCACACCAGTGTCCAAAATGTGTGCACATCAGAGATTTGTGGAGAGATATAAAAAAACCTCTATAAGTTGTCTGTTCCTTGTCATCATAAGGTATCAGCCTGACTAAAGCCTCTTAGCTCTTCTGACCATATAGAACTGGTTGGGTTTGGGGTGTTATTATAAGCTAGAATTCTAATTCTTAGACCCTGCAGTACTGTTATGATTTCAGAAATGAGAATTTTGTCAGAAAATAAGTGGGATTGTAGCCCTCAACCTTTGGAAGGCTTGGATGAAAACAAAATAGATCTGGAGGGCAAAAAAGAAAAGTGAAAGTTATTACTTTTTTTTTTGTTAAGTTAAAGAGCTTATGATTTAGCCAGTTTTTGAATAAATATAGCACTGATGGGTGAATAGTGGATTCCACTTTCCAGGCAGTAAATAAGTCATAATACATACATAATCACATATTATTTTCTTTAATACATTTACCAAGTTCTATCTTGAAACCACAGGGGTGCTTTTAACACACATTGATAAGAAGACTGAGCTAGAAATCTTCTCATAATTAAGGGCTTTCCATCCTACATAAATTATCAGCCATTTTACTCTCCCCTCAACTTAATACCAGCTACATCCTTCAGTTCACTTAGCTTTTCTCTCCTTACTGATAGAGAAAAAGATTGCTTTCTCATCAGTCATTTCCCTGCACTGAAAACAAGCCAGCTCTTTTACTTGACTCTTCAATATTTTTGCTCTGCTAATAGTTTTCTGCCACTCCCATTCCAGATTGAATTAATCTATAGAGAGAAAAACAGAATACTGCACAGATAAGTCAGACTGGGAAACTCTTCTGAAATGACCCTTATTTCAAAGGCCTCTGATAACTATGACAAACCTCCTAGAAATATTTCACAAGCTCCAACATAAGATTACAAATATTTCATTAAATTTTTTGGCTTCAGAATACTTCACAATACAGGCACATTTTCATCCCGTGATCAATTAGTTGTCCAAGATTAATCAGCTTCTCATTTGTTTCAGTTATTTCATCTTACAGCAGAAATTGCATTTAATTAAATAATACTCACTTTGTCACTGTTGTACTAGTGTATGCATTACATGTGTGGAATTTTTGTGTACTCAGAATTATTCAGCCCTTCATAAGATATTCCTGCCCTTCTCTTTATTAATAACACTTTATATCTTTGTTAATAAAAATCATTGCATACTCCTACTTTTTTTTGTGTCAAGGTCACTAGTGGAACCACTCAATTTTTGAATAAAGATAATTTGATTCAGAAAGGTCTGGCAATTCTAAATTTAATTGTTTCTATTGTAACTAAATACATTCTTTACATGAAGTCACATAAAATTATTTACTGGATTTCTAAGAAATTAGACTGATTTTCATCTCCCTGTCTTTAAGAACCAGTCATTTAAAAAAGACATTATATTGCTTTGGTAAAATGCAAGTTAGGTAGATCTATGCTGCATTTCATTTTTATTTACCTCTACATTTTTGGAGTGCTCTAAAGTCTTGCACATAACTAACATCCCATGTAGTCGTGTATGCCATTATTTATTTTCTATTTGGTAAATACATATCCTACCCTGACTGTTTTCCAGTTTTACCTTTCCTGATTTAAGAGATTTATTTCAAAGCTCTGCTGCCTGATCTGCAACTTCATGTGTGAGTTTTTGCAGTGCTGCAGGGAGATTATCTAGTTCCCCCAACATCAGTACATTAGGTTGCTTGACTTTTGGTTTCCACTGCAGTTGTTGTCATTTCCTTTTCTACATTCCCACTGCTATCATGCTTCTGTTCCATATTCAGCATCACTGTTCTTATTGAAAATTGATCAAAAGCTCTTAGAAACATAGCTAGTAACCCACACTTGGCCCACTGGAATCAAAAAGTTAAGATTTTTATAACCACAAGCAAAAACCTAACAAAAAAATGTTTGAAAGATTTCTGTGCCAAATACTGCTTCCTAGTGTCTGATAGCTGAAGACTTACAATCTAGAAAAGAAAAAAAAAATTCCAAAGCTGTTTTATGCTGCAGGGAAACAGCAGGAGAAAACAAAACCACTGACAACCCCAAAGGACCCCTCAGTGGGAAAGAATGTAGTTTTCCAGAGTGCTGCTGGACTCCATGAGATTTTTAATATTATTAAGGAATGACCTTGCCCCATGCAACATGCTCAAAGTATGACAAGTTTCTGAATCTACAAAAGCAGGTCATTAGCTACTGCTTCTTCCATTTGTTCTCTCTCCCTTACAAAGCAAGAGGATAACATCTTGATTCCTGCTGCAGATCAAGGAAGAGTCTGAAGTCTTGGATTAATAAAAAATATAAACAATAGGCAATAAAAATATTCAATAGAGAGAAGTATTTTCTTATTTTTATCTTCTTAGAAGACTTTTAAAAATCTCTGTCCTAGGCACAAGGTAAAACAAAGCCCACAAGTTCTTCTGGTTTTTTCTTTACGTATGTGCTGAAGGGTCAGACCTAATTACAGAAAGCCTGAAAACTGTCCTTACTACATACTAATGTGCCTTTCTATCAACAGAGTACCTTCATAAAATATTTGCCCTGTCCAAATTTGCCTCAGATAAGCCCTTAGCCTGGGAAAAGTTTTAGGACCTTGTCTATGGGAGAGGTATTTTCTTCTATACAGAATAAAACCTGCATTAGAAAACTCTTTTAGTCTCTTTTAGTTCTTAATAATGAAAACTGGATTTAGGCAGAGAATGGAGCTAGCCCTAAGATACTGCTGAAGGATCTGCCCAATAATATTTTTAATTTTTGCCACCCTCTGTTTTTTTAGGTTGGCACACTTCTTAATTGAAGGATTATTTAGGACAATTTGAATTTAAATATTCAATAATAATTATTTTTTGTTATTTAGCTGTACAATTTTTCAAAATTCCTCTGACTCTGTGTTAGTTAACTTCACAATACTTTACTCATCCTGTAGTGACTTTTAATTGTATTTACAAAAAGCTGCCACTATCTAAGATTTAATTCTGACACCAGCTGAATACATTGTTAAAGTCTGAGGGGACTGTGAATGGAAAACATGTCAAAAAAAAAAAAGCTCCTCATGAGCAAAGAGGAAAGTAAAAAAACACAAGGTTTTTTAATTTTGTTATCCATGTATTATACTTGGGGTTTATCTTATATCACCTTTGGTATTCGGTCTCACTCCTTTGTCTTGGTGTTTACAACACCGTCTTCATCACTGAATTAAGCTGATCCAATTGGGATTTTATCTCACTTATTTTCTCTCTCCTGTCAGGAACACTTGATGCTGGCATGTATGGCAACACATGGGAGGAAAGGCTTGTTTTAACAACCACATTGACTTTTCAGCCCCTCTGTTACCACAGCCATCAAATTCCAATTTATTCTTCTAGGGGCCCTCATCATTCCACAGTCCAGTGCGGACAAAAAGAAAAATAATTTGGTCACTTAAGAGTGAGAAAGTCTATACTCCCAAAACAAAACCAGTCAGACAGCTATCTCAAAATTTACAGGCTCTGTTGACTGACTCCTTACCTCTTTCCTGACTCCAGTCTTCCCAGTGCCTCCCCTTGCCACCATCCTGCACTTTTTCTGGGGGCTTTTCAACAGTTCAGTGACAGAATCATGTGAATACAAATAAATGAGAGGTGAAACAACACTCTTAATCAAGATTATTTTGTCCACAGATCAAAAAGTGATGAGAAGTAATATTTGAGACCAGCCCATAAGCAAGATAAGAGCAATAAAAGCTCATTCTCACAGACCCTCCCTTCTAAAAGGTTACCACTCTGCTTAACCTACATATTTTGTATACTGAAAAAAAGTACAAAACCAAAGAAATTATCAGGCAACCAAAATTATTAATTCAAATCCTAAAAGATTGTTAAGTCATAAAGTTGACATGCCATGATTTACAGGTCTCTTAGCTCAAAAGTGTGTAGTTAATTTCAGTAAAGATTTTTAAAGAGCACAGAAGCGTCAATAAAACAACAGCTTTTGCTAAAGGTGGCAACTACTGTTGTTATGGGAGGAAAAAATCAGTGTTTAAAGACTTGTTTCTGACATGATATTTTTCTACCAAGCACAGACACTCACAGGTAAGTTCATTTCCTACATTTTTTTTCTTCATAAAAAAGCTTTCTCTTCCATTTACTTTTATCTTTTTTTGCTGTTTTATAAGTGGGAGAAAAATGCACTAAATTTTAATTTTTTTCTGACACTGAATATTACTAACTAGCAGTACATAGATTTTGTTTTATTTTACTAGGTATAAAAAAATGCATGGTAGAAAAGTACATTTAGAAATGAATACTGTTCATGCTTCAACAAGAAAAAAAAAAAAAAAAAGGAATTCAGATTTAATTTTGAGAGCTCTTAGTCTACAGTCTTGTCACTTTCTCAGAGGCCTTTGCCAGTTCAGGAGATTTAAAAATCATATGTGTTACAAGACCAAAATGCAGAATATTTCTGAGAAAGAAATGGCAACTCTTATTTATTTCAATAAATTCCAAATTTTGTCTATGTACCCCATCCCTTAACTTTCACTTAAAAAAATATTAACTTCCACCACCCACTGATCAAGAAAAGAGTCTGGCTTTTGAAGCTGGAAGCAGTTGACATCTTATAATTTAGTGGCTTCCATGATGTATGATTTCTTTCTATGATGAAAATGCACCTTTTAAAAGCATTTAAAACATATGCATGATAAATTGGTGAGCTACAATCTCCCAAACACATATTTTGCTTTCATATCATCCTGTCCCATATTAAGCAATCATGGAAAAGAGTACTGACTACACCACAGATGTTTCCTAATTAAGTGGATCAAGGGACATACAGCTGCTAATGACTTTTTTTGTTGTTTTATGTGTGTGCTATGCTATATATAGACAGTAAAGTCTTAGTATGAATCTAAATTCCATCACCTTAAGAGTTTATTAAAAATCAGTTGAAACTTTATTGTGTCAGATCTGTAATTTAGCACAGACTAAATGTGTGCCTTTAAGTATCAGCTCCTGAGGTTCACTTCTATGTTCTTTCTCTACTGTTTTGCATTTTTACTAATCAATGCCTAATGTTTTGGGGTTTTTTTTTTTACTCTTTCTTTCTCTCTTTTCATTCCAGTACCCTACCTGCTACTATGTAGAAGTGTTTCAATATGACAGTGGTTGTTCACTTGAGCCATTCGGGTAAATATTACAGCCTTTTGGTTGATTTTAGTATTGTTTACATTCATTTTTTAACAATATTTGCTAAACCTTCATATAAAATTTCTTCTGATAACCTCAGACCTCGTCCTGGCAAAAATAAAAAAGTTAGGGGTGAAGTAGAGTTTGAACCAGGGTGTACTTTGAAACTGATGTCCCAGTTGTCCCCATATGTCATCACTGAGTCATCTTAGAGTGTGTATTTTGGATACTTTTGCATAAAATTAAGCTGGAAGACCAGGAGTAATTTGTTCCAACCACAAATGACAACTGAATATACGTGACCAGACAAACACTAACAAAAAAATGAATGCCCAAATCTTATACAGTGGTATCTTTAGCTCCTCAGCCTCACTGCATTCTGCTAACCCACTCCTCTGGGCCTCCCTGCCTGCCAGTGTAAAGCTGAACTATGTCACTCAACAAACGCTGTAGATGGAGCTGTCTTTCATTCTAATAACACTTTCTGGTTTTGAATAAACATTTGTGATAAAAGTCACAAAGAAAGTGCTGTTCCTTGAATGACATTATAGCAAAACTCTGAAATGGCTGCAGGTGAACCATTTAAAAAGTGCAATAAGGAGAGAAAACCACAGTTGGGATTTTGAAAACTATATCTGATGAGACATACAGATGAAAGGCAGATGAAGAAGAGATGCAAAGAGAGACTCCAAGGAAAGCAGTATGGTTCCTCAGGAAGAATGAAGGGACTCCTACTGAATGAACAGACTGTCCTAAATATGACCTGGGATGCCTTTGAGGACAACGGAGGATGGATATGTCGCAGAAGAACAGCAACATACTTAAATTCTGAGGGTTTGCTTTCTTCAGATACAGATGAAGTCATTAGAAAATTAGGCTTAAACTAAACATTGTTTTTCATTCTAGCGTGTAAAGGACTCACTCAAATTTGTGGTAAAGATTTAATCACACGAGTTGTCATCCCAGCCCTGCTAAATTCCCTTGAGTTTATGCAGTTGGTTCCAATGTACCCATAAACTTCAGCCATGATGGCTGTATCCAAATAAGAAAATGAAACACTCTCAGGGTGCTGACAGGCTAAATGATTCTATTTCTTGAGTGGTTGCTGCTGATCTTTTTACCTGCATCATCTTTTACCAACCTAAATATTTCCCAAATAGAGTTTGGGAATATGCAGAGTCCTAGAAGTATTGCCAGTTGGCAATGGCCCATTCCTTACCAGAGTGGCATTACACAGCATGATCATGGCCAGAATATGCCAATGATCCAGGCTGGGAAAAGAGACCCTGCAAGCATTTAATTTCCTAATATAGATTAGCTGCTGAATTGAAGAATGAGCTTTATGCTTTTTCTGGCTCAGTCTAATGGAGTGTCCCCAGAGGGAGAGGGCATAGGAATTAACCCTTCCAAACTTTAAGTACTACCATTTCATTTGGGAGAGCAAATCGGTAATAAAAGAGAATATCTTGGTGAATGCAGGCTACTGTAACTAAAAGGTGGACATGATTTCACTGAAGGTTTATACAAAAGCTAAGCATTTTTTTTCCAGAAAGGAATTCCTATGTATAGAGGTTTTAAAAGCCAAGACAGCAGTTTTATTCAGAATAATGCTATTTGTTACCAGGGTAATGGACTTAAAATCTTCAATGATCCACTCAAAATGGATGAGCTGGACTCAATTTTGACTCACTCAAAAATGTTTTCATATTTGAAAGGACTTAGAATATATTTGTAATCAGGAGTATAGTGAATGCTGCTTCTCTGTAAGTATTCTTCTATCTTTCATCATCTAGGATATTGTGGTTTTGGACTTGTAGTGATAAATGACATAAAATAATTTGATATTTATCAAGAGTTGTGAATTATTAATGCTCATAAAATAGCAAAGATAAAAAACCAAACCCAAAAAACGTTCTTATCAACATAGCTACATGAATGAGCAGATAACTACGAAAATAAAGTGTCTGGACTGCTATTGCACAAACTCCATTCCTTTAAAATTTTAATTCATAATTAAAAGCTACCTTTAAGAGCGCAGGCAGTTTAGAAAATTTATATCCCCACAAATCTAGTACAGTGAAAAAAATCCAAAAGATTTGTTGATACATAAAAATGATACACTGATAGATAAGTTCCTGCTCCAAAAACTTTATTGTTCAGCTGAGACTGGACTCAGCAAACAAACAAGACAAAAAAGAGGAATATAATACGCTAATGACAGAGGGAAGCAAGTCTAACAGAAAAAGGTGAGTCTTACAGAAGAGACTGGAGCTAAAAAGCTCTGGAGGTCATAGAGGAACACTAAATATTCTTGAAGATGTAAGAGAGTAGTGCAAAGAAACAGGACTATGCATACAGAATGTCAGAAGGGAGTTCATGGAGACCCCAAAGTGTTGGGTTATCCCCTCGTATTTTACTTCTTGGAAACAAAAAAAAGGACTCAGGGTAATGCTGAAAGAATCATCTGTTCACAGTCTGTTGAGCATCCTTTAGTGTTCGGCTATGAGTTGAACAAGGAATTCTTAGGAACTCACAGCTAAGTGCTGGAGTGTAGTTTGACTTGTCCTTCTTGGAATCATGGATTTTCCATACCCAGTGGAATTGAATGCCTAGTACATCCCATCCATGAATTCTATAAATATTTTAAGGTAAAATGATATATTTATTGAAACTGTTGATGGATGTTAGAACAGCTTCATAAAAGGAAAACAGATCCTCAAGGATTTGCTTAACAGCAAGGATCCCCAGTAGCAGGCATAATTTCTCCAGTAGTCTGAGGCTGACTAATGAGGTTCTGCCATCTTTTTTTGAGGTGTTGGTTATATCTACTCTGATCAAAAGGA
Organism: Ploceus nigricollis; assembly: GCA_013399945.1. NCBI lineage: Eukaryota > Metazoa > Chordata > Aves > Passeriformes > Ploceidae > Ploceus > Ploceus nigricollis. The sequence continues at coordinate 148,743 of VXBC01004469.1, read as the reverse complement.
GTAACAGAGTTATGCTGGGTTTAAGCCATTAGAAGTAGAGGCCAGTGAGGCACATAGAGTGCATCACTGATGGACTGAATGCAACAAGATAACACTTGTTAATCTTCCTTTGCTGAAATTGAAGCAATACCAATCGTGTCAAAAAACCCACAGCAGATAATAGTACAAATAGATCCTAATTCTAGTGCATTCCTAAGTTTGATGACCACTACACATTTTTTATGAGGAATGATTTCATACTGCTGTGTTGTAGGAATGTCTAATGCCTTTATCTTCTGCTTAAAATATTCTTTCTGATGCTCAAGGATCAAACAATTAATGAGCCTTTCAATATTATCTATTCACTGTAAGTGGTAGAGTAAAAGTTTCATGGAAAAAGAGTCCATTTGATCTAATACATATATTTTTATATACATTATGAATTCCATATTTTGCCTTTTGATGTAAATTCCCATATGTGGTCCTTATGGAGCCCTTTCTAACTATTTCATTATGGTGCTAAATCATTCCTAATCAACAGATAGGGATTATTATTTCAAAAACATGATTAAGGCATTTCAGAATGCACGGAAGAAAAACATTAAAACCAAACAACTGTTTCTTTTCATGCACAATTAATTTAAAAAATTTCTTTAAGAAAAAAGACATCATTAACATTTAATAAATGAGAAGGAGGAAAATATAGATTTTGAAGCAATTTGGAATTTCAGCTCTCCTTTTCACTGCTGCAAGTTGGCTATGATCAGATGCCTTGCTAGTACAGAACTGAAAGTATCTAGCTTCGTATTTGTATGCCTTAAATAAGCCTGGTAGAAGTGATCTGTTCAAACATGTTTTGAAAATTACAGTTATAGTAACTTTGGATATTATTTTTTCCTTGCTTTGAAAAACATATAATCAAAATTATTATTTAAACACAAACACATTAAAAAATTATTATTGATTCCAAGGGTTTATTTCTGCTCCTACATACAGGTAATTTTATAATAGTGGTTTGAAATGCACTTTCAAGTACTTGCCTATAAAATGTTCTTTTCCTTTACCTGAGAATTGGACTGATTCCTTGACCAATTAATTATAATTTCATCCTTCAGCCTGTTCCAGTTTTTATGTGATAATTATTGTATCTCTGAATGTTACAAGGTAACACAAGATATATTTCTTTCTTCTTTCTTATAATCTTTAGAGATTAAACTCTGCATTTTTACTATGGATATCCACTTTATTAGGGGTCTAACATGTTTTATGACTGAAAACCAGATGGTATTTTGCATTTTGGTTCTCTGACAATCCTGTGAGGACACTAGTCCTTTGTCATGGTTTAGGAATGGTCCTCCCCAGTTTAGTGCCCCACTCTGAGACTCGCCCACCCTCAGACGCTCGCTCGCTCCTGCCCCACGCCTTCCCTTCCCACTCCGGGGATGGAGTTGAGAACTGAAGGCACAAAAAGGTAAAAATTATAGGTTGAGATAAGAAAAAATTTACTGGAAACAGCAATGAAACAAGAAAATTAACAATAACAGCAACAAAACCAATAACAAAAGTATACAGAGAGAATGATCCACATTTAAAAATACTCACCACAGAGCCCAACCCAACTAGACCACAGACATTTTCCCAACTGGAAAAGGGATGACCTTTCTTCTGGGAAGTGAGGGAGAGTCCCTTTCCCCTACCCCCTGGCAATGATGTAAGATCATATTGAATGACATTAGGGTCTTAGCTACTTGGTCACCTAGGACAACCTTCGTGCCAGTAATTTATTAGGAGCTCTTCAGCACACCGTATGTCCTTAAAGCTTTTGTGTTTAATGGAATTTCAGAAGAGTGCCATTGATTACTTCAACCATTTAATTATAAAGCAAAGTTTATGTAGAGTGGGAATACTTTTTTTTTAAGTTCAGCTGGTTTAACATGCACCATTCCTTCTTAGAAAATGCATGGATTCCATTCATCCATTTATGGGTGGTTGTTTCACTCTCAAAGAGGGACTTCAGTCACATTTTGGAAACACTGATAACTTGAGATAACAACCCGGCTGTTGTGCTTTTCACCAATCATGGAGTCTGTAAAGGAATGTTTGGTTAAGGTATTTTTAGAGATTGCATATCTAATAAAAGATAATTGCTATGATTTCATCCTGGAATGATGGCTAGTCAGCAAGTCTAAGGCTGAGCAAAGGGATTCTTACACAGAGTTTGTGGAAAGCAACACTTTTGGTGATTCAAACATTCAAGAAGCAGAAGTGTGTCCAAATGCATCTTCCCAAGGAGGATGTGCTCTTACAGAGAGGATTCTGCAGGGAATAACGTTGTAATAATTTCATTCTTTCTATCAACATCACCTAAATCATCCCAAAGTTACCATCATCCATATGTTCTTTATGCAAGTGTTGATCCCAATCAAGCATTAGAACATCTGGAGTCTGCTCTGTCTATATTGAACTTCTGTGTGCTGAACAGGCAAATAATTTTGGATATTATTGATGATTTATTCCACAATGACTTTCCTATAATTTTGAGTTCTACAAATACAACTTCAAATAAATGTTGAACAAAGAAGAAGAGAGGATTAATTGGCTGATCAGTCTTTGAAGATATAAATAGAATCCCGTGAAACTGAGTTCTGTTTGATCTGAATTACCAAGGCCATGTCCTGTGAGTGTGCTAATCTTCCCCATACACTCACAGACTGCCTGACTGAAGGCTGCAAAGCTTATATGATACAAGTCATGTAAGTCTAGCGCTGGGAACATGAGTATGACCATGAGAAATCTTACAGATTTGACAGGCTCCTTAGTTTCCTGCACTTGAATAAATACTGAATGAGTGCTTCATGCCCCTGTGCTGGTAAGGTCTAAAAAGTGTCCAATTTGTTTCAGGCTCTAGACTTTGAACAGATTGTTTCTGGCCCCTTGTCTTAGTCTTTCAGGCTCTGTATTTAGCTTGCCTCAACTCCTGAAACTGTCATTCTTGAGTGGATGTCTTTTTGTCTCCTATGAGGCCAGAATTTTATCTCTAGAAAGAACCTGAATTCCTGTCTAGACCCTTAAGGCCACGAGAAATACTTCATATTGGACAGTTTTGATATGAATTTTTAGAATTTTTCAGGAAAATTTCAGAATTATAGTTATTTTTAGTGGTCAAGTATAGAAGTGTCACAGATCCTTCAATGGACACTCTTTCAAGCTATGGTCATGTTGTGTCCTGTGAGTAATTAGGTCCAATCTACCTGTCCAAGTCAAAAGGCATTGCTGAGTTTTTATTTTCTGTTATCTTTCTTATAGATACCTGATAGATCTTTCTTATGATCTGTCGTGTTTTAGGCATAAGAAACTGCAGCAAACTGAGAGCAGATAAGAGTTTGGTAAATTTTTGTGTGAACCACTGATCAGCTTCACATCTTAGTCAGATAAACTTCACTTAGTTTAGCTGCTCTCTCTGGAATCTTGGCTTCTAAACAGCAGTTTAAATGTCCCTGCATCACAATTCCCAGTTCCTGTGGTACTGGAGTTAGATCTAGATGAGACAGTACTGTGCCAAAACTTTGGATTTTGCTCTTGGGCATCAGGTAGTCTAGTATTCACAGTCCTAGAAAAATCACACTAAAAAACCAAAGCTGTTTGTTGAACACATGTAGTGTACTCCACTTATCTCCAATTCAGTTGCTTAATAATGGTTCTTCAGATATTTGGGAGAAACTCCTTTTTATTCCTGCCACTAATAGACTTGTCAGTGAGTTTTGAATGTTAAAGTTTTAATCAGGATGCAGCATCATTGGAGGACCTGGAGATGACACGTGGTTACTGGGGAGCTCTCATCAGGCCTCTGAGCCTTCAAACATAAGGTCACAAATTGCTGGCTTTGAGAAGTGTGTTAGCATATTCTCGCTTAACTTTAAGCTTTTCTATATGGTTATGTCCAATATTATAGCTCATTCCTGAAGACAGAAGAGTTACATATGCTATTAGAAGAAAATTGTTTCTGAGGGAAGAAAACTAATTTTCATTTCCAAGTATAAAGAATGCTTTACTATACCTGTAACAATAATGATAGTGAAGGAAAGTATGTCTACAAGAGCCCGAGGTTGCAGCGTGACCTAAGTTCCCCAATGGCCAAGGTGATGTATGTTTTTTGCCTGAAGTATAAATCCTTTATTTCACTCAGGACTACGTAACTGAGCAGAACAACATTGAAATAATTCTAAAAATTCTGCAAATCAGTTACCAATTGCACCGCCAAAATAAACAGGCACCTTTTAACTACACAGCAGACAACTCCATAACAAATGAGACTGTCCAGAAACCACCTGCAGAGCTGTGGAAGTTATATTCAGCACAGGGGTCTAGCATGAAAAAACAAATGTCCATCTTAATGATTTTTTTCAGCTCCAGTAAGTGGGACAATTGGAGTTCTGGATGATGGATGATTCCTCTATTAGTCATAAAAACCTTCTAGAAATTACCTGTTTAGTTTAAATCAAGTACTTAGTTTTCACTTGCTCCAAAGGCACAGAATATTTGATATACAGTCACTTTCATAGTGCAGCAATTTTGCAACACTAACAAATTTGATCTGAAAATTTTGTTAAATTCTAATTATCCATGACAGCAAATAAATTTTAATTTCTTGGTCCATACCAATAACTAAAAAAAATTTAATTTATTGAAGTTTTCACTTAAATTCCCATGCAATTTTATATCAGAATGAAGGTAAATAATGCAATTGGTATTCCAATGATATTTCAAATTATTCTAGAAACCTTGAACTGATTAGATATGATTTATTAAGTTAATTTTAGAACTTCACAAAACCTTAAAAAGACAAAATTTTTAAAGTATATTTAATTTTATAAAGGACATGGCATTTTTTTCTTCCCCAGATCTTAATTTAGGGATATTTTGGTCATTTTATAAGAGGCAGTGAGGGAGGAAGCAAGACAACATGAAAAGAAGAATTTCAGGCTATATAGTACCTTTTAAAAATCAAATTAATGAATAAATGTCTGAATTTTTACTTTGTAGTTTGATATTAACCTTACAAGAGCTGCACCTAAGCTTGAAAATCAAATTAGATAATTTTTATAGTTGCCATAATAATGTTATCTATAGTCTTCACAAAGACCTATGCATTTTTCTTAGATATATTCTTCAAAACCTGATTGAAAACTAATGAATAAGATCAAAATAGAACAAAATAACTATGAATTACACTCTATGTTAACTAGTACTCATTCAACTTTTATATTGATAAGCTGGATACAGAACCATATATGTTGATGTGCATATGCATGCTCACACAATTATATATGTATAGACACAGACTTCTGAAATTATTTGTTTGCTGGTTAGTTTTTTCTTTTTGAATTCTTACAGTAGATTTGGGCACTGCTGAAAGAACACCGAGATGTCATTCAGCTACAAGTGTGATGTCCTGCTGCTTTGCAGCTTTCCCCATCCTACTCTCACAAGTATGAGCATCAGAAATTAATTTACCAATTCTGTGTTAATCTCCATAGAGGACTGAACAAGTAAGACTCTTCATTAGTTAGCAGGAAGTTGTCTGGCAATGTGTGATATTATATAGTTTCCACCTAAATGAAAATATAACATATGAAAACTTGATGTGGATTTGAGACATTCCTTGTAGAATTCTGGATACATAGTCCGGTGGATGGACTATGCTCATTAATATACATACAATTCTTAGGTGACAATTTAAATATGAATGAGCTTAAGCAAACAAGTTACAATCCCTACTGAAAACATTCTTTGTTTCACCTTTTTCCTCAGTGTTTAGTATATGAACACAACTGAATGCAGGTTGTGCTTGCCAAATGGAAGAGAGGTTTCCAGCATTTTGCCTCACACCATTGAGTTTTTATGGCTCTGTGTAGCTACAACATGCCTTTCTTATCATTTGCCCACATGCTGTGTAAAACCTACCAGGTTCTTTTTTGGTATTTAACCCATTAATGAAACACAAATTATGGAACATTTGTGGTTTTGCTACACAATATCTGGCATTCTTCAAACAAATGGCTGCACATCCAAAAAAAGGGGACCATTCTAATTGGAAGAGGTAAGAGGGGTAGATGAGGTTGGAGAAGAGGATGCATCAATTATCCTGGGCTAGAGCAAAGACAGTACAGCATATGGAGAACGATGACAAAGAATGAGACTTGATACTAATCCCTCCTGGTCTGGTGTACAACTAGAACATAAAGCTGTGTGCCAAAATTGACAGGTCCTGAAATCCACCTGCAAGGGAAAATAATTTGGGGATAATTTGATCATTTTATAAGAGGCAATAAGGCAGGAAGTAAGATGACAGGAAAAGCAATGAACGAGCTGGCTAACCAATGTAGTACTACCAGCTGCAATTGACCATTCCAGACGAAGACAAAGCAGAAGAAACAGTAAGACTGATGGGATATGTTTTCCAGGAAAGAGCTTTTTTATCTCTTTGAAAAACTGAGGCTTATATCATGGTTAAAGGAGGATTGCCATAGGATCTGTCAGATTTATACAGTTTCCATGGTAAACAAATAGAGGAATGAGTCTTTCCAAATCCATCTATAAGAATGCTGTCTTCCTAGCAATTTTCAAACAGCACAAAGTCTTTTGTTTCTGAAGCAGAGCTGAGGCCTATCATTAGTTTTTGTGCCTCATGACTTTTATACCATGACTCTTACACCAACCATCCTAAAAATATAATAAAAATATGAAGAACTGTTCTTGAAGGGATTACTCCATTTTATGTACGGACACAGTTCATTAACTGTCTATTATAATATAAACAGTCACTTCTACTACTTTGGCTGCTTGCAGACAAGGGAAAATAATTTCATTTTTTATCCTTTCATGTACAATCTGAAAGAGCACTTACTTTGTTCTATCAGTCATGAGCAAAGGGTCTGGTCCTACCACTCCCCTGGCTGAACTCCCCCCCTCCTCCTTGCTGGGCTGTAAAACACACTAAAATCCTACCTATTGCTATATTAGTTCAGTAAGAGACAATATAGAGAAAAGTAGAAAAGTTACAACAGGTACCTTGAAGCTTAACTGAAAAAAAAACCCTTCAGCATATCATGAGACCCGCAACAATATCCAGAGGGGATGTAGTCTGCCATGTGTTTCACCTGTGTGGAGTTTATTACAGAGTTGGAGATTACATTTGTTGTCTTGGAATAGAACAAGTATTGATTTATCCAGGATGAATTGTATTTTAGCTCTCTCCAATTTATTCTGAAAAGTAATCTGGGCCCCTCAGTTGTTCTGAAGTCATGTAGGTAATTCCAGAGGGCAATTCATTTTGTCCCAAAGGCTCTAAAATAAGAAGGATATTGTTCTGTACAAAGGGAGTCTAAATGCTAAATACCCTTTAAAGTTTAAAAAAATCTTGTAGAACCATCCCTGATATTTAACAGCTTAATCCTTTTCTCTTTTTTTTTTTTGCAAAAATAGAAGAAAAAAATACAAATAATAAAATTAACAATAATTACCAGGACAAATACCTATAGAGTTGTTATGAAATGCTTATAGATTTGATGCTAGACTAACTGGATAAACCACACAGTAATGTTTTGTTCTATGATGCACATTTCACTTTACCTGAAGCAGATATTTGAAGAATAGGATGGCTGTTTTTCTCCAGGTATTTAATTTACTACTGTGATGTTTTTAATCTTGGTAAATTATGCTCCATCCCAATTAACAACTGGACCCCGTGTCCTCCCAGGTATTTTGCTGTGAAGCTCAGTCCAGTGTACCTGCTCCTCTATTCTACTCTTATAATTAGGTAGCAAGCCAGACAGGAAGCTGTTAGCCATCTCTTCCTCCAGTCCTGTAATAACAAACATTTCTCTTGGCCAGAGTCTCCATTAACATGCTTTCCTTGTCACTTTTGCTTCTGGTTTTTATATTATCTCAAATGGAAAGCTTTGGTGGTGTGGTAGGTAAGTAACCCGAAATGCTTATTCAAAACATTCACATTGTTGTGTGAATCCCTGCGGTCTTGATTCAGAAGTCCCCAAAGACAAGGGAAAAGTAACACTGTAACACTCCTAGATGGCATACACTCAGAGCTCTGTATCTCAGTCTTCAGATTAAAAAATCTCAGGGTGAAGTAATCTCAAATGCTTGTTTTCATTCATTCTTAAAAGGGAAAGGAAACTTTCTCATAGGAAGAGCAATTTTGTCATAAATCACCCAAATGCAGAAACGACATGCACTTGAAAATCTGGGCACTCCTTGAGAGCCGTGATGTGTTTCAGGTGAATTGGCTTCTCTTCTCTCTCTAGCACTCCCACATTTCCCTTTATCCTGGCCATCTTGCTTTCCTTTTCCTACATTCCATTGTTAAGCATGTTGTACTCTCCTACCCAAAACTGGGCTCATGTGTGAGAGATCTAATCAATTAACTCTGAGCCCTCTTTGTGCTGAAGGCAAGAGTTACATACAGCAATGGATGTTATTATATCTATACATTTTCTTTCTGGAATTTTCAAGCCCCACCAGAAGCTGTACTAAGCTTATTAGGAGCACATACCACAGTCTTGTGTAAACTGGTGTATCCTATGAGTTCCCTGTCTGGAATGAGGAAAATATCCTCATGGCTTTTGGGACTGGCTCACATGCTCCTTCATTTTGCAAATTACAATTGAATATATCCACTTAGAACACATCTTAAGTGTTTCATATGGAACACTAAGAAAAAATATTTTCAAGTAATCTGAAAGGACTTCCTTTTTAAGTAACCTTCAAAAAATTAAAAGAATAATCCTTAATATTATTTGTCCTCAGCTATTTTTTTACCACAAATGTAGTATAAAATTTACACAAAAGTTTCTTAAGAGTATAGCTGCTACTGGGAGAAAAAATGATTTGTAGGGTACATGAAAGAAGAGAACATGTTCTTAACATTCCTCTTAATAAGAGCATAAACTGAAACCTATGTACTTATTTTTATCTGCTGTTATGTCCAATGGAGGAGTGGACTGAGGAAGATTTTCTTGTGTGCAAGACCCAGTTCCATAAGCTCACATTTCCCAGTGTCCTAGTAGGGGGTGACACCAACACTGACCTCTGGGCAAATGTTTTTCTCAAGGGCAGCTACAACAGGGCTGCAGCTTCCAAGAAAGACACCAGGCACAGGGTTTGTCACAGAGCAGAGGGAGACATCACTGACTGCTCTCAGGAGAAACTGGAGCTCCTCCTCCACAGACAAGATTGCTGTGAGCCCAGTGCCAGACACATTTCAGACAGTAAATAACATGTATAATTGGTGAATACACATGACTTGCTCAATTCCACCAGTTAGGGAGATGATAAAAGAACTATTGCTATTATTCTATTTAATTAGTAATGGAATTCTGGTTCCAGAAATTCTGCTGGGGAAAGGAAAGTCAGGAAAACTGAAGGGTTACTGAACAGCCTTATAAGAAACAGATTATCTAGCTGTCACAAAAGAGGACTTATTAGACACGTATTTCAAATCCTTCTTATAGAGTATTTTATTGTATGACAATTTTTCTTTCTTTACTTCATTCCTTTTCACACTTTTTTCTGTCATATCTTTAATACATTCTTTCCATTATTTTGGCAACTGGACATCACTATTCAGTAAGTAAGCATCTAAAAGTATTTCAGAACCATCCAAGTTCAGATTAAATTGACCATCTCAGGAAAACAAAGCTTTATAAATCATTTTGCTCACTTGAATCAACAATGCCTGACTAAAAACAAGAGCATTTATATTTAAAACTTGGAACTTTAATTCTAAAACCTAAAACTGGATATTCTGTACATTCTGCACTAATATTTTTCTACCTTGTTATATGAGCCCATGTTCTATACATGCATGTAAAGTGGTCTGTGCTGATGATAGGTTTGGAAACTTTTTCATAAGAAGAAACGGTTGGTTATTCAAACTCTCATTTCTCTGTATCTCATCTGATTATTTCCTAGAAGTATATTCTGTCTCTTGTTGAAGACCACATGTGAAAAATGCCACACTCAATATTTTTGTTTCTCAAAACTGATAAACAGAAGGATTCAGGCTTTCAAAACTGAGTCTGAGAGCAGATTATAGCTATAACCATGGAATTGCTACCACAGCATCATAAAACAGTATAAAAGACTGTCAAACTTTCAGCACTTGAAAAGAAAGCCTCATTTAAAAAATCTTTCCATATGTTAATCAGATGTTCACACTACTTTACTTTATTTTGATGTTAAATCTACCCAGAGACAGATATTATTATATTCAACCACCATCAAGTGGCATCAACTTTCTGTAGAAAACTGAAAGGATACCAATGTGTCTTTATCATGTATGTGCTAAAAGGAGCTTTGCTTTGTTAAACTGGCTTGGAACAATTATGCTGCTAAGTGACAGCCACATAAAGAAAGATGCATATGTGTAAAAATAATGAGAACAAAACTAAAACTAGTTCAAGGACCTTCAGAGTTTTTTCTGAATTTTAAAAGTATGTCATCTACTGGAAATTTTCTCAGGCAAATCGCTAAAGAAGAGTAAACCACTGATTAAGAACTTATATATGAGGGAGGAGGGCAAAATGAAAATAATAAACATCAAAATAAAGAAGAGTAAAACAATTCCATTTGTCCTAAGACACTTCAAATTTCTTGTTATTCCATATATATCTTTCTGTAAGTCCACATCTCTGCATTTAAGAGCATTTTATGAAAGTGAAAATCAGCCACCTTACACACAATTAAACAAAATTATACAATCATTGTGATTCCTGTGTAGCACAGATTATTTAAGATCCTTTGGTTAGCCATTCAATTATCAGAAATTGGATTATAGCACATTTTTTCTCAATCCTGATACTGCTTCAGACGTGAAGCATTTTCATGAGAAGAATTTCACACTACAATTCTCTGTTGAAACTGCCCACCAGTTTAAGCTTATCTTTTTAATAGCTCCTATCTTGTTGGTGCTTTAATTTACAACAGGCATTTATTCAAGGCCTACAAACAGATTTTGTACACTTTCAAAAACCATAAAGCAGCATAATTTTATTCAGGCCAATAGAATAGTCTTCAAGCAGAATAAGATACTCATAGGCATGGACAAAACAAGAAACACTTGTATCATTACCTCATCATCCTCTCCTGACCACTTTTGAGCAATAGATGGGATAGGATGCTCTCAGTGTCCTTTTGCTGGACTCAATTTCTCCACAACATGGAGCTTCTCTCATCTTGGCTTTCTCTCCAGCTTCTCTGAAGTTGGTGGAGTCCCTTTGATTTATAATTAGAAGTGCTTTTCTTCTTTCTGGCTCCAAAGTCCTTTTATGTGTGACTAACTTGGTCAACATGTTTTTAAAGTGCTTTACTTTCCCACTGAGAAAAATGTAATTAGGATAAAACCTACCCCTCTGGAGACAAACTACAGAAAAAATATCTTAAGGTACTTCTGCATTTGATATGGACCCAGTGTACACACATCTACTAACATAATTCCATTATAATTATACAGACATGGAGAACACTCCTTGTCTATTTTTAGGAGTTTGGGGAGATAGCACAACAACCTCTGTAGCCGTCATTAAAGATTCTTATTCTCAACTACTGTTTAAAAGTTGTGGGTTTTGCAGGCTGAAGTATCATGTGCTACAAATTTGAAGCCACTGCTGCAGTCTTTGTCTATTGAAGCTGGAGAAGGATGACATTATTCCATGCTCTCCCCGATCCAATATTACATGCTTAAGATAGTTAATATAGTAGTTTCTCCAAGTTTTCCTCACAGTTGTCAGACAGGACTCATGCCACAGAGGAGAACTTGATAAAGGAGGCAGGAAGATAACGCTGAGCAGAGCACTGCTTCCTAAGGAAATGGCTATCATGAACTTAAGGACTGGAGTTTGTTTAGCTGAGAACAGAATCAACTGATTGACAGGGGTTTTTTTCCAATTACCACTAGGAATGGAATACCTGATTTGGGGATAGGGATGTGTGACTCTATTGGACCTGAAAAGTTTTGGAAGTTTTGTAGGCAAGTTCATGGGGCAGATTTAGCCTGACTCGCTGTGAATTTCCCCTTTCTAAAGTCTGGCTGGACTACCACTATGCTCCAGCTATATCCAGCTGTCAGAATAGCTCTTTGTGGCTATTGGGGGATATCAGTGTGAAATTAGCTGTGAAATGAAAAAGACCTAGAACTGAACCTTTTCTGGCAGTTTATCTAGTCCAGAGCAAGAAGCAGTGATTAAAAAGGTTGCTATGAACAGTAAGAATACCACACCCCAAACTATTTGCTTGCACTTTGAACCAGAGCATTACAGAGCAAATGCATGACTGATGTTGTAGCTTCATGTTGTCTCTAGGAAACCTTTCATAAGGTTAATGGATACAGCTGTCACGCTTTGAGACGAAGTGATCATCTGAGTTTAGCAGGAAAGCTGCAGCTATTGCATTCAGCTTGGGTTCATACTTTTAGAACAGTTCAGGCATTTAATTCCCACATCAGTTTTGCTAGACAGTAACACAAGCAGAAAGTTAGAATCAGCTTCTGGGGCTAATGCCCAGATTTGCACTGTAATAACATGGCTAAAAACACAAAACAATGTGGGTTCCAAACCCTAGTACATCAAGGACAAACTAGGAGAGAAGCCCTGTGTTGTGCTTAAGTTAGTGTTTTTCTCTTATGAGGTATGACCCACAAACTCATGTTCTGAATGCAAGTATATATATTATAAGTAATAATACCAACACCCTAAGTAATAACAGCAACATCTTGAGTGAATCTTGGCCATTATAAATTAATTTTTCCTCTAGTAAGTTATCAGCTCTCACTCTCTCCAGCAAGGAAAATCCACTTGCAGAAAATGTGCTTAATTATGAAGCAAAATTTATGTAGCATGAGAATATTTTGCTTTGTTTTTCAATTAAAAAAAAAAATTCAGCTGGTTTAACATGCAATATTCCTTCTTAGAAAACCTTGCTTCTCAAATAGAAAGGTGGATGAAGTAGGCTTATTTCTCAGATCTTCACAGTTGTAGTGACTTTTACTAACAGCATGATTTCTAATTGTGATGGTGCTCTTAACAGAGAGCAGAAATTTCAGTTCCCTAGACTCAATATGATTAGGAATACTATTGGGAATGGAAAACCCAGAAAAATTTACCTCATGACTATCCCCTTGTTCAAGACACAATGACATCAGTTTCTAAATCTAAATCTCTTTGTAAATCTCAGTTGTGGCTTTAGGGCTTGTTGCTTAGGGATTCTTTTCTCTTTGCAGAATTTCTGATCTTTATCAGCATTCAACATTTCTAAGTAAAAGGCATTTCTCTTGAATGGCCCCTGTACCTTCACAGCTGTTTGCAACCTGACAAGTAGAAATACAGAATGTTCTCTTTTCTCTCCATTGTGCATTAAATTATGAAAGGAGGAAGACAGCTAATTTCCAGTAAAGATGCAATTGAACATACAAATTGTCCACAAATCAATTAAAGCAAATAAAACCCCAAGGATCTTAATTTAAATCCAACTTATTCAGTTTCCATTTATGAACTAGCAATAGTGTTCTTGAAAGCTGAGCTCAGAGAGAAATATAATTCAGTTATAGTAGAACTGAGAGAATGAAGAAACAGAGGGACAACAGGGCAGGGAAATATCATTCACTGGGCTGAGCCAGGGTGGAAAAGTGAATAGGGTGAGAATTGCAGTAGGGGAAATGGCAGCTGAATGATGCTAAGGTGTGCTATTTAACTTGCAAACCCTCTCTCTAACACCTTTTTATTATTGTGTTCAGTTTTCCAAGTAAAATAGGTTTGGGCAGTTAGAAACTTCTTATCTGATCAGATAAATCTACTGAGAAAGTAACCATAAACTGAGCAAATTGACAGCTGCTATTGTGGTTGCTGGAACTTGTGAGCTATTTCCTCTTGTGAGGCAATGTATTTTCATGGCATATAAACTAAAACTATACACACAAAAAAGAAATCGAGTTGAACTTAACTATTACAATAGATGCTCATAGTTCTAAGGAAAGGTGATAGCATGATTTTGCTTCAAATATTTATTTGTATTTTGTTCATCAATAATATCACTATGGATTTATCTGTAAGAATTAGGCATAATTACTGGGATTGCATGATCATTTAAATCCATTCTCAGCAGTAGTGCATTTTGTCATAGTGACTGAACTGGAGGAGCTCATCCTACCAACGTAATCTTACCATGTACTTAAAAGGAACCACTGGCACAACCTCTTCTAAAATTTCCTTGCATCTTCAGAGTCTTAGACTTCTCTTGGTATTCTTCTTTACTTTTTTATTTCTGTATTTTTACTTTTTTTTTCCCCTCTTCCTTCAGCATACAAAATCTAAGGATATTCTTCCCTAAATCTAGCAACAGATGAAGACAGCTGCAGATAAAGTAACTTGCTGAAACATCAGCTGCAGCCAGCGGTTCCAGCTTGTTGGAACGCCACCATCTATATGCTTGAGAGACTTTCTGGAACCATACAGCACTACAGATGACTGCTAGGGGAGTCATAACATAAGACATGCAGATGTTCCTACTTACTCCACCCAGTCCCAGTTTATTTAATACACTGAACTATCTTAGCTGCTTAAGAAAGCAAGAAATGATAAGCATTTAAATGCCATGGACCACTAATTCATGACATGTACTTCTCCCTTGGACCAAAAATTCTGATACCATAAGAGCAAAAGAGCAACCAAGGTCTTACTTCAATGCAACCTCTCAAAGAAAGAATACACCTGGGACTTTCTGTGCCTCAGATAAATGTTTACATCAGAGCAAGCAGAATTTTTTTTAAGAAAAAACAGCAGTGAATCACTAGAAAAGTCTTCGCTAAAGTTACAAGAAGCCTGAGAGGCTGATTGAAAATTTTACTGATTGTAGAAAAAAAAAAAGAGGACTTCTTCTAATGTCTCCTTGCACATTTGAACTGTAATGTACAGATAGGGTAAAACATGTAAAGTAGCTACATAAGAATGCTAGGTTTTAAGTATTAAGATAGGAATGTTGAAACCCGCTTTCCCTCTCTCTGCCACTATGAATGCTTATGTTCTCAGAGCCACAGCCTGGGAAAGAATAGATAGGAGACAAACAAGGAAAATATGGAAAAAATTATCTCCTGTGTGCTTTTTATACAGGACATAGGGTTTGAAGGCACAACAGAGAAAATTCCATGTTATGAGGGAGGTCTGGAAAGCCTGTGCCTGTGTGAAGTTTTCCTTTTTGTAGTGCCCCAAATTAGATGATGAACAAAGCTCTTGAGCCAGCTGTTCCCAGCCTTAGCAAAAGTGGATGGAATGTAAAGCTGTTTTGTTCCACCAGTTTCCTCAACCTGCAAATGCATATTGGTTTACAGGAGGAATAAAAATTATTTCAACATCTTATCAGTAAGAGGTCCAAAACCTTTCTTTCTCATCTTTGCTAAATATGTTGGGAAGACTCATGGTATGAGAAACTCAGTAGCACACAAATAAAACCCAAAGGAGACATCCAAAAGAGATCTCATTTCAGCACAAGACTGATCCACTTACCTTCATTTACTAAAATACATCTACTTATCTCTCAGCCATTCCCTACATGAATGTGAGTACTAGGAGCTAGGAAAAAAAAAAATCACAAACAGCTGAAATACCAGAAATAGAGCACTAAAAGTTTCATCTTGAACCTATCTAATCAAGTTGATACATCATCTACCTTAACTTCATGAGCACCACACTGGGACCTTGAAGTAAAGCTCAGAGCGACAGACACCACCGTGGCATCCTGAAAGTATTGGTGGCTGGAGTGTGCTCTCCCCAGTGTCCCTGCCATGGTCACCTGAAAGCACTGATCAGGCAGTGCTTTCAAGACCTCTCTAGTTTTTCCTGCCTTTCTAAAAGAGACCATGGAGATTTATTCACCCCCTCCCTTTTTCACACAGTAGAAGAGTGGTAATTAGGAAGCTGAAGTGCAATATCCTCCTGTCATGCAGGCAGGCAAACGCCTATTTCCCAGGAAGCTCTTTAACCACAAGACTATAAACATCAGGCTATAAACAACGCACCAGGGTGGGGTGGGAGGGAGAAGTTCCCACTTTGAAGATCAGTCATTGTGAAGGCATCAGTTCTACATTCATCATTCATAGAGAGAGGGTGACAGCGAGCAGACCTGGTGCCTACCATCAGAGAGGGGCTAGCAGGGTCTGACACTTTGAGAAAAAACTGTGTATACCAGGTTAGAGCATCATGTTATAAAAAAAAAGAGAAAGAAATTCCAGATATCTTTCTGCAGACTTTGATCCTTTTGTGAAGCAGTTATTAATATCTACACTTTGCATAAGGATCCTCTTGCAGGATATGTGTCCATCAGATATCAAGTTCATGCAATTACTTCTTTACATCCTGGAGGCACACTAAAGGGCAAGGTCCCAAACAAATACAGCTAGCCTTAGATGGCTATTTACTTCTGGCACACTGGATGCCTCATCTTTGTGCCAGGCCTACCTCCTACATTAAATGTAGCCCAATGTTTACTGTGAACATGAGGACAGGTGTCCATAAGCAGACCTGTCATAAACTGCTGAATAGATTCATGCCTGGCAAATTAGCTGTCTCACTGTCCTCCATATTGCAACATCACTGAAATTCACCCAGACACTTTTTAACTGTCCTGTAATTGGAAGTTTTTCTGAAGAATTTGGGAATGTTAGCAATCAAGACATCTGCCGCCGCAAAACTGAAAATACAAAATTGTCTGTGTTCTTCTGAAAAAAGTAATTTTGCTTGAGTCTGCTCCCACCAAACAATGGGTGTCATGCCATTCACTTCAAAGTGTGATCTGGGCTTAGATGTTTAGTAGGAACTGGATCAATTGTTTTAATTCCCAACAGACCATGGAAGACAGAAGTGCCTGATAGACAGACTTGGTTAAAACAGACTCGATTTAATCAAAATGTTTATATTGACAAGCTCATTGACAGGCCCACAGGATCACCTGTGCAAGCTCACTAAATCTGGAGAAGGAAAAGACATGAAAACAAACAGAAATAAAAGCTATCCTGTTTTAAGTTACCACTCTTGAAAAATCAAAAAGTTAAAACTAAAAAATAAAAAAAAAAAAACAAAACTAGGAACTCTGGACTAACAGTTTAGTTCCACACAATAGCCAAATGAGATCAATAGCAAACTTCCAGGATGGTTTGCAATTATTAGAATAAATGCTAAACTTATTTAAATTGACACAACCTGAGCAGTAAGTGAACAGCTCACAGGAGTATGTTGTGGAGATTGACCCTAGCACAAGTACATGGATTTGAATGGATAGAGTGCTGCTGACAGTCTTTGCAGCACGAGTGCCAGCGCACTTGGCTGGCCAGTGTTCCCTCATGACCTAGGCTACCAGATGTGCAATAGTTGCCTCATGATAACCTTCTATCTCTGCTTTTCAAGCTGTAAGGATAAGTTTATTTTGAAGAGGTACCTGACAGTATAGGAAACAGACAGGTTTCTCTTTCAGGATCAGCTAACCACATGCAGATGTGTCTGCCAAGTGCCTTATCCCTTTAATAAAAATTATATCTTATTCATTCCTAGCACAGGAATCTTTTCTTGTTTTTCCTCCACTGCCATTTACAATGGTATCTATCCCTCCCTTTCAGTCAGCATCCTAAACCACTTCCATTACAGACTGGGGATGGAGCAAAAAATAATTTCTAGACAAAGGCCCCATAACCCTCCTTCCAACCAGTATGTAAATGGCTCACATGTACTGCCTTAGCATCCAGTGAAGCCAACTGTTGGACAGGCCTGAATCTAAGGGCATGTTTCACTAGCTTCTCTCCTTTGGTAAGGATGTACCAAAATCTACAAGTCTCGAGCTTCTTTTCTTGCCTTAACACCTTTGGACTTCAACACAGAGGTGGCCTCAGTCACTAATATGAACCAGATCACCTTCCCCTTTCACAGGTCTCTTGTTGGGTTACACGTTTTCAGTAAAGACTCCATAAAAGTGGCTGAAAAGACTATTCATAAAAGCTATATGATATATAATACCTAGTCCTAGATGCAAGTTCTGCAGCACTGCAACACTTAGCAGGTTCTGATCTAAGAAAATTCATGTCATTTGCAAGACCTGCTCATGGCCTCAAACTTTCCTTGGTAGGTGGATACTTCTTTTCTTGTGGTTTGGAATCAAAGACTAAGGCTATGGCCATTCTTTTCATCTTCTCATCTGGATAGTTTTTACAATTCAGGGCAAAGTGATAGTTAATGTTCTACGTTTCTGTACTGTGAATGCACAAGTGCCTCAGGATCTCTCTTCTACTTTTTTTTCCCCATTCCACAAACATCATTTGTACCTGCCTATCCAGTAATGATTCTGTTTTTCCATAGCCAGAATACAAAGACATTACAAACACGTAACTGAAAACACTGGAAAAAGCTTTCTTGGCAAAGATGTAATTTATGTAAATGAAACTTAAGGGGTTTTCCCTTTCCCTACTGATTAGTGTTTTTCTCTTGAGGCCTTCTGGCTTCAGGGTTCCATTTTGGTGTCAACATTCTGGCCTCTGAAAGAGCTGGATGGTTTCAGAGCCTCAGTCAGGAAAGAACAACCCCAAATGTCAGTCTTACACTTATTAAAACAATAAAAGCAATGATAATGCAGAAATAAAGTGTTTACAGATTGCTTGCCATATTACATTACCAGCCTTAAACATAAGACTTTAATGAAGGAATGCCACATTAATAGGGCACCAGGAACCACTGAAGGATAAAAGTGGTGCAAGAACTCCTGACATGGTAAATCCTTCCTTTAGAAAAGCAGACTGTTTTCCCCAGTAGCTTAAATCTTGCAACCCTTCCCTTCACAACCCATCAAAGGTCCCATAATAAGTATGCACAACTTGCCACACAGCCACAGAAGTGGAGAGACTGTGAAAGCTGAAGAGGGGATTCAGTCTGTTGGGTGAGTTAAGTAGATGTCATGAAAACCACACACAAAGGCTGTGGTTTTCCATGCCATAATTGATTTCTTCTATGAACAGCAAATTAGGGAATGCTCAAAAGGAGAAGCAATTCCCAAGTTCCTCTTGAGACATGTGTGAATTGGTCTAATACATAATTATTAATTATGCCCTAGAAGCTTTATCAATAGAATTTTATTCAGAACAGCCAAAAGTTATGAAGACATTGCAACAGAGACTTTGAATAAACATTCTAACAAGCCAAACATTGAAAAGAACAAAACAACAATGTAAGGCTAAACATCAAAGAATTATAAACCAATAATTTAGTAATGTAAATTATTAACCAATAATTTAGAAATGGAAGCCATGTCCAACTAGAAGATCAAGAAAATTAGGCCTAAAAAAATACCAGTGGAAATAACAATAATAAAAGGATGGACAAGAGAAACAGAACTTTACATCTTCATTCTCCTATGACAATGAGTTTTTGTTTTCTAACAGATTTTAAGGTGCCTTGAAATTAGGCAAAAACATAATATGAAAGAAATATATGATTTGCATTACTGTATATTCTGTAATGAAACTTTCAACGCAAAAAAAAAAAAAATCAGATGAGAACAAAGCCATCCTGTCTGAAAGTACTGCAAGAGGAGTTAACAATTTTACACATTAAACAACAGATGAAAATCTGGGTCAATGAGTACAACCAAACTTAATTTTATATACAAAATAATGGGCTGTAAGTTTGCTGTGACCATTTGACAGGTATCCACAGCTGTTGGATTATTGTATGATAAATATCTACTGCATAGTGATACTCAGGCAGAGAGGCAAACAAACTAGGACAAAGATACTACTGAGGGATTAACGAACAAAGCACTGAACACTTTCAGTGCACACTCTTCTGAAAAGCATGTGTAGTTCTGATTGCCCTTTATCAAAAAAGACACAATAAAAGGTAGAATTGCAACAACAATGTTCAATGGCAGTAAGTGGTTTCTGTATGAGGGAGAACTTTTTTCTTCGGAAAAGAGAAATCTAGCAGAGAATACAACATAAGAGCATAGGAACATAAAAGCATAGGAAAACTCAGTTTGGAAAAGACCTCAGGAAGACTCTAGGCCAACCACTTATTTTTTAACACGGTGACTGCTGGGGTTTATCCAACTGGATATGAAAAACCTCCAAAGACATAAACTGTTGCCACATATGTTGCAGTTGAGACAGCACAATACACAGAGTATCATCCTATAATATCAGAAAGCTTTAAGCAACCCCATACAGAGCAACACCATACCTCATCAGAAGGCTTCAGGCATCTGCCCATACAGCACAACGTCCCTTCAGAAGACTGCAAGCATCTACCCATCTTGTTCTTTAGCCCAACCTTTTATACCCCTGATTGTTCATTCATTGCACCTGTGTGCCCTCTGTTCCCTTTAGTGATTGGTCAGTGCACCTGGGCACTCCAGGTCTCATTACCTGTAATGCTGCTCACCTGCTTTTCACAGCTGTAGCCCATTGGGGATGAGGCTCTGCCACAGCCCCACTCCCAATTACCACAAACTGTGTGCCCACAGGTAACTGCCCCTCTTTGGGAAACCTCTTACACTGCTGCACTGCCCTCCCCTCATGGTGTAAAAGCTTTTCTTTATAACTCATCTAACAATTTATTGTTTCAACTTATGTCCATCATCTTCACATCCTCACATTGTGATGAGCCTGACATTTTTCTCAGTGACCTCATCTTAGGTATTGGAAGGTTGTTTAGGTCTACATGAAATCTTCTCTTCTATCTTGGATCAGTATAATAATGATCATTCCTTTTTTCACAGCATGAAAGGCAGAAACCAAAATTTTTTAACAAAGAGATTATTTAAAAAATCACTTTTTTTTCCTCTGAAAAATATATAGTTGTAGATGATATAAGTCGGGCAATTTGTGACTTTGCAGAATTAATTAACACATGATTTTGTCTCCTAGAAATAGTCTTCTGAACCCACAGTTTGTGAAGAAAGTCTACAGGAACTTTAATGTCCATGCCACATTTAGTTTGGGAAACAACTTGTTCAAAGACTATCAGAATCTGGGAATGTTTGCAAGAAGAAGCACCACCCTAAACTTTCCCAATCCTTGTATACTTTTCTGTATTATCTGCTATTTGTTGTTAAAAACAGGGTGGTGATCTAATGGCTGATGCAGGTCTCATGACGCTCTATGACTTCAGTCACAGACACAGAAATATTGGCATAGGCTCATGGGCCACGCTGTGCCCCACGCTGCGTCCCTGTCAATGCCTGTTGGTTGTTTAGTCTTCTTTCTACTGCAGCAGCTTCTGGCTACTGCTGAATTTTCTCTCAAATATACACCCTTGACCAGCTTAATGGGAATATGGTAAACAACAACAGCTTGACTGTATAAATAGAGAAATTAATGTTTAAAGAACACATCACTGCGTTGGATCAACCACAATGAAACTGCAGAAGCAAGCAGGAAATGAACTGATTTTATGGGCTTTTGTTACCATCATGGATGCAGAGAAATACTCAAGTATGCAAAGAGACAGAGTGCTTCTCTGAAAGGCATTATATTTCCATACACAATTTTATTTTTCCTTTTGTCCTTAAGCCACCCACAGGAGCTTTTTGAAACAGAGATCTGTTTCCATTCATTCTTCAGTGTTGTCTGCAGACAGCAGTGGAGTTACACTCCAAGACAGGCAAACTTCAAAAGGTTTGGAAGTTCAAAGTTTGTATGGGCTTATCTGAATTTCTCAGGTCTGCAAATCTCATGGTATCAGCCTACAGCTTGGTACTTGAAGCACTTCCTGGTGAAATCCCAGATGGAAACAGAGGCATCATTTGACTTCAGAAGGCCTAGACCAAGATATGCATTCAAGCTCCTGATAGATTTAAGAGGGGCCTGAAGACACAGTGCATGCTGGCAAAACATGCACAGATCCTTTTGTGCATGCCAGATATGCATAGATTTTTTGATTCTTCATGAAGATCCCACAGGAAAGTCAACTTACACACATCAAAAAAGAGGCATCTTTTGGGTTTTTCAGTGATTCTAATCCATTCCACAATTCAATAGTTTCCATAGATAATATTTGCAGTACTGCTTTTTTGTTTTGTTTTTTTTATGCAAAGAAAAGTCAACAGTCAAATCTCATAAAAATGAATTTATCTCCCTCATGAGTGACCAGTCTTTTGGTCTTTCCTTATGTTGTGAGTTGCATTTTGCCAATCACATCAATCTGTTTATGTCATACTCATCCATTCTGCAGTTGTTCCCTCACACCTGTCTACTGCAACTGCTTTATCTTCTGGGTACTTCTCAAGAGCACTGTAAATTTGCAGGAAAGTAAAACCAATGGGGGTGACTGTTTTTTCAAACACAATCATTCCAATACTGACAGGTATGTAATGAAATATGCCTGTCTTAATAAAGTGTTTTAAAGTCTTGTTTTTGCTGAATAGCAACACAGAAAGTGAGACTTAATAATTCCTGACTTATAAGTTTTATAATTTTAGCTTGGATAAATAACTTGCTGTAGCAGCAAAAAAAGGTCATTTATATATGAACTATTGCTAATTAAAAATTAATTGCAACATATCATCTAACATACCAGCTCCTTTAAGTGGATCTGGTGTTATAGATGACACATAAAATACGGGTGAAGCAGCGAAATACAATCAAACTGCATGGTCCTTCCTTTTCCGTCAGATTTTGAAAGTGGAGGAACCACACTAGAAGACATCTTGACCAGAAAGTCTTGGCTGGTTCAACAACAGAATGTGTATATCAGTGTCCATGGTTCACACAACACAGTTCTGTATCTCCTCATATCACTTTGACTATGTTAGAGATCATGTTACAGATATTATTGGGATTAAAATAATGCTGCCACAATGTAGATAAAACAGGTGTCTTTCTACTTAATGTCAACTTCTCCTAATATTTTTCTGTAGATGCAGTTCTGTTGTCACCAATAATCATTCCATTTGAAAACAATTCATCTACCATGCAGTAAGTGCAACAGGAATTGCTCCCTAGTATCATTTTTCTGCTCACTTAGTGCGCATATACTGACAAAATATTAATTACTCATGCCATAAGAACGTTTCTGTAGAGGTTAGGTGAAGAGGTAATTTCTCTGAAATAAGGGAGTAATATGGGGGTATACGGAGAAACACAAACTTTAGAAATACTTAGTTACAAGCTAAGAAAAAACCAGAATTTTGCAAGTAGACATCACTGAGCCAGCCTGTTGCAACAAGCTCAGTATGCTCAGCTGATACAGTGTGCTCTTCATACTTCCTGAAGTATGACTTTTAGTTCCACAAATTTTTTGGAGTCAGTTTATGCTATGACTTCTTACCAGCAAATAGCTACAGAAGGCACAGGAGATTCAGTACACATTTCTTCTTAAACTCAGGAACCACAGCACAGAATGCATTCATTTAGTTCATTTTCCAAAGACTGTACATAATATGCAGTTCATCTGAATCTCGGTGAAACATGATTTTGATAGTATGCCAACTTCAGAATGTTCCTGGGAATATTTATCACTGGTGTTCTCCATTTCCTTTCTTGATCCTCTCCTTGAAAGTCAGCCAAGCAAATGTGGATAAATATATCTGATAGTTTCTAAAATGTCTCAGCAACTAATCAAAAATAACTGGACCAGCTCTTACAGAAATAAAACTGAATATCTGCCGCTTAATGTGTGGTTCGAAAATGTAGGACCTTATCTTTAATAAACAGGCCAAGTTTTTGTAGTTCATTTAGAGTACTTTCACTGTGCTTTATAAATACACATGAAATTAAGAAGATCTGTATTAGTTGCTTTTTTTTTTGCCCTCCCATGCTGAATATCAATCTCCTTATACCATACAGGAAAGTCAGTCTTTAATATATAAATTTCAATTTTGTACAATATTAGGATGCCTTTTATTCTGAAGAGTAATGGAAATAGCAGAAAAAATGCTGAACAAAATCCCCAGTTCATATTTAATGCCTTAATAAATTCCAGATTTTGACTATGCAGATGATGAAGCAGAAAAAATTCTTTCTTTTCATTAAAAAAAAAATACATTAAAAATCCAAATCCAGGTTGCATTCTGTTTTTCACTTTGACTATCATCATTCATACAAATGTGCCTGTCTGGCAAGGACTTTGAAATATAGATATACTCCTGTGAGATATACTGGCTTTCCTGGAAAGTAAAGTGTTTTATTTCTCCATTAAGCAGTTTCAACAGTGTTGGACACACCAGCAGCCAGTGTGCTTCTACCTTCATGACCACCAAGAGCAGGAAAGAATTAAAAGGTGTTTTCTGAAGCTGTTACCTGACTATTAAGCTGTTACAGGACTGATCTTTCTGACTCTTTTCAAAGTGAATGGCCTGTTGTAAGGATTTCTTTGGTTAAAATCACTGACAAAATATTAAAATGCTGCTACCTTAGAGTCCTTTCTGTTGATCACAACTTCAGTGCTTTTCATCACGAGTTAAAGACACATACTCTCTAGAAGCGTTTCTTCAGGATCCTCCACTAGTAGCACTTGTCCTCCAAAGAGGAGAGAGAAAGGAACAGTTCTTTTTGTGTCCCCCCTGAAAAAAGGATCTCTGAATGAACTCTATATTTTCCCCCTTATTTATTTTTGAATAATTTAAATGTAGTAGATATGTTATCCCTTTGTCCTTCATCTCCCTAGAAGCCAACTCACAGAAGTACTTACAATTTTAATGCCAATTAAATCATCCTCTTCCTCACAGTAGTAACAGCCCATGATTTGGTACCAGCAACCTCAGGTTCTGCTTGATCTGCAGGATCTTACACTGACGGGATCCGGGAGAAATCATGCATCTTTACATGCTCATGGCTTTTAGTGGGTGAGATAGATTCTGCATGGCAGTAACTCCCTACTGAGGGGAGGGGGAGCTGGTGAAGTGTGCATTCTCTGGTCCTTTAGGTTCATGTGGCTGATGATGCTGGATATTACATCTGGTGGTAAAAACATGCAATATTCTTGGGCTTTCCTTGTTCTGCTCCATTGCGAAAAGCTCTTGTCCATACCTACTCTGCACCATCCCCCTCCACACCCTGGTTATGTTATTTAACAATAACACGATCAGGTATCTTTGGATTTTTCTGTTTGGACTAAAATATGTTTAACAAAGCTTATAATGAACTCAATTTCAAATATTCATGTGACAAAAAACTCAATGCAAAAAAAAAAACCACCATCAAAAGCTCATTGCATGCCTCTGTGGATTTCCTTGTGGTTACATTACACCCTAAGAGAATTGTAGGCACTAAAATAAAATGGAAATTTACTGAAAATGACAACTAAATGTTGAGTACATCCTACCCTCTTGGCAATTTCTGTAATGTGATTTCTAAATATTTCAGAAACCAGAATCATTTACAGAGATTTCTGTGGGACCTAGTAAGGCTCAGAGAAGAAGAGTTTGTAAAGCAGTAGTATTAATATTGACCATCTAGGTTTTTTCACTGTGTGCTCTTAGCATATGTGTCGAGTAGATTAAGTCTCTTCTGTTTGGGTTTGACTAGAACAAGTGACATGAAAAAGCGAAGTAGCAGAAATTTAATTTGAAGAGGCAGTAAAATAAAAGGAAAATAGAGCTAATCCCAGGCATAACAATATATCATATTACAAGTTGCCTTGACTGTCCAATCAAGCCATCAAGCATGAATAAGATTCCTCTGACTTCCATTGCCCAGACTAATTTTATCCTCAGCTGTGTTCAGAGGTTATTTAATTTTTTTTTGATACAGCATGTCCTTGCTTGCAGGGCTTTTACTACCAGCCTTTAAGTTGGTATTATCATACTTTAAAAAGTGGAATGTGTATGTGGAAAACAATGTGTCTCACAAATGGTACGGCAGGCTTTAAAATTTTATGGGCAGTTTCATCATTTCACTATTTACCTGAAGTCCTTGCTCTGAGATTCTTCAGGTTCTAGAAGAATCTTTTCTTTTTTAATAAGGTTTTAAGGCAGTAATGGTTGTGCAGAAAAAAATTAAAGTATGTCCTGTTCTTACTAATCTAAAATTCTAAAAATCCCAAACCACTGACTCATAAAAGTAGAAGTATACTTAGAGATTCAGTGTGCATTTCAAGTCAAATTCGAAACATTCATTCTGAGTATTTGAGTTTGGCATTGTTGCAAATATCTCTTTAGAAAAGTCAGTATTTTTATCTAAACTTGATCCTTTAATACAGCTTTCCATTGGCTTCATGCTATATAATATGCTGGTCTCTTGCAGTGTCAGTTTAGATGAGCTAACTAGGTGTTTATGATATACTCACTACCATGATATCATTCTGGACACCACTGCACCCAGTGGAGGCTGCTGTACTTCTGGCATTCTTGCTTAGTATTTCTGGTTCTTGCGCATTTCACTTCATAAAAACATTTATTTCCATAGACCAAAATAAGATCTGGTCTAAGCAAATCTAACCTCATATTAGGATCAACACAACAGTGGATTAGGACCTGTCTGCACCAAGGCTAAATATTTTCTGAAGTATTTATTTTACAGTGAAAGCAATACTCTGATACTAACTAGAAGTACCACAACCTTTGTTTTTTAAACTTCTTTAGCAACATTAATTACTGGAATTAAAAACTGTGTTAATGTAATTTGGAGTATATAATCTACAACTGAAAATAGCATCCCCATACTTAGAAATACATCCCACCGTTTCTTGGAATGGAGAATTTAAAATTTTAACCCTCTGGGGTTTTTTCTACAGTAAAGGTAATTATAGTGTAGATATGGTTTTCATTGCAATTACTGCTGTAGGGAGTAATGAAACAACTTATAAAGGATTTATACACAAAATCAGTTTAAAAATTAATTTTATGATAAAGGCTGTACTTACCTCAGTCTGAGAGAGTTCAAATCACCTAAAGACAAAGCCAGAATATGCCATCATTTAAAGTAAATAGTAGTCCTTTTAAAACAAATTTTTAAACCTGTCAAAATAGCCACAAGACACAGGAGAACAGTATTACTGCTTAGCATAGGCAACGCATTCACTGCATTAAAAAACCTCTCCTTTTTACAAGTAAAGAACACAAATGGCCTTCTATAATCTGCTTGGTTTTATCTTCTACTCTCTGTGGGTGCTGATTTTTAGCCTATCTCACTTCATGACCCTAGAGACTCTTTATTTTCCCTACTGCAATAGAATCCTTCAAGATGAGAATCAAAGATTATCCCTTCTTCTCTTGTTAGCTCCTCATCAATATAATTTTGTTACTTTATCAGACCTTCAGCTGCCACATTTGCACAAGTCACTCTCTGCACTATGCTTATTCCATGTTTTCAGTTGTCTTGCAAATGTGCCACTGTCACCTCAGAAAGCTGCTTGGTTTGCTCCTGTTTTCTGTCTGCTGTTTCCCATTTCTGCACCAAATTCCAAAGCTGTTATCCAGCTTGTTTCCAAAACTCATTCCCTCATTATCAGTTTAATGCTTTCTCACTTTTCTCCCTCATGCTTTCAAAACTTCGCAGGTCTTCCTGTTCCAAATGCTTACCACTGTGCACTTATCTATTCCCTAATGCATCTTTTAAAAATGGCTGTCAAACCTTATTTATCTGCTTTCCTTCTTCTTCAAGTCTATCTCCTTTGATCTTTGTAGCTTTTGAGGAATGTCTCTTGGTCTGTCTTATTCCTCTTCCTCTTCCCTCATTAGACATTCCTAAATGGAAAGGGATCTTTACAAATTTTATCTTCCAGGGTCCACCCTTCCTTTACTACTGAGCCATATAACTCACTGCTCCTACAAGTACCTAATCTTCTCCAAACTTAACTTTTCTCAGGAATTTTTCTTCCTCTCTTACAATTACCTTAGCATTGTCTATTTCAATTATTAAGTTAGTATATTTTAATGCTTTGTTCACAGACTCATAGAATGGCCAGGTTGGAAGGGACCGTGAAGATCATCTAGTTCCAGTCCCCATGCCATGGGCAGGGACACCTTCCACTAGACCAGTTTGCTCAGTTTCATCCTGCCTGGTCTTGAACACTTCCAGGGATGGGGCATTCAAAACTTCCCTGGGCAACCTGTTCCAGTGCCCTACAAACCCCAAAGCAAAGAACTTCCTCCTAATGTCTAATCCAAAGCTGCTCTCTTTTAGTTTGAACCCATGCCCCCTCCTGTTGCTACACGCTCTTGTAAAAAGTCCCTCTCTATTTTTCTTGTAGACCCCTTCAGGACCTGAAAGGTGGCAATTAGGTGACCCCGAAGCCTTCTCTTCTCCAGGCTAAACAAACCCAATTCCCACAGATTTTCCTTCTATGAGAGGCGCTTCATCCCTCTAAGCATCTTGGTGTCCCTCCTGTGGACTTGCTACAGCAGGTCTATGTCCTTCCTGGGCTGGGGACCCCAGAGCTGGACACAGCATGCCAGGTGGGTCTCATGAGAGCAGAGTAGAGGGGCAGAATCCTCTGCCTTGACCTGCTGGCCACATTTCTTCTGATGTATGCCAGAACCTTGTTTGCTTTCTGAGCTGCAAGTGCACATTATCAGCTCATGTCCAGCCTCTCATCCACCAGCACCCCCTAGTCCCTCTCAGAAAGATGCTCTCAATCTGTTTATCACCCAGCCTGTGTTGAGACCAAGTGTTTCCCCAAGCCAGGTGCAGCACCTTGCACCTGGTTAAACCTCAAGGGCCCATTTCTCAGGCTTGCCCAGATGCCTCTGAATGGCATCCTGTCTTTCAGGTGTCAGCTGCACCACTCAGCTTGGTGTCATCTGTAAAAGGGTACAGTCGATCCCTTTGTCTATGTCATTAGTAAAGATTATTCTCTGAACTGACTAGGCATACCTTCAAACTGAATGGACAAGTTGTGATCAACTATAAAATTGCAAAGCTATTTCTTCTGCCTATCATGGTCATGTAAGTGAAGAACTGTCTGCAGTTCCAAAACTGGTGCCCCTTGTTTAAAACAATATATAATATCTGATAATTCCTTTGCCATTAAATTATGCCATTAGCAATTTTAAAAAATGCTTGTAAGATTGTCTGAAGTGAATGACAGTTTTTAAATTTGGTTTTGTTAATTTCCACATGAACTGCACAGATGACAGTGCAGTTCATGTGGAAACACACAGTTCATATGTTGAAAAACTAGCTGAATTTTAAGTGAAAATTCTGCCATACTATGTTTAAAGGACAAAATGCCATATTAAAATAGAGAATATTGTACAGATGCAAACAATTTCTCAATGTAACTTTTAATTCCTCACATAGGAATTGACTGTTGCTAATGCTTGGAAATATTATCCTGCCTCACAGGGTTCTGTCCGAATGTAAAATAAACCACAATTTGGCACTATATTCCCATGGTTTGCAGTTCTACATTTATTGTGAAAGTTGTGTTTTGCTGTTTCTTCAGGTTTGCCTGTCACATTCCATGCTGCTCCATGTCCATGAGGAGTATTCTGAAGTGAATAGGTCTGCCGCAGCAGTGAAATGGAAACTCACTTTTTAATGACATTCCATCATGCTCTGTCATGGCTTTGTTTGAGAATATTTGACACTTACAGATGCATGTTAAAATGGCACATGGGATATCACTTTAGCTGCAAACAAGCAGCAAGTACAAGAGAGATTATCTGTTTAGGATAACAGCTTGTTAATGGGAACTATCAATCATAGAACTAGTTTAACTCAAGCAACAAGATCATACAAGCTATAGGTGTCCAGCCACTCCCCAGCTCTGTAAAATCAGCACCATATTAAAAAAATATTTTGGGGGCATAATAAAGCAAAGTATAGAAAAGAATCAGCTATGACAGGTATTTTATTGCAGGGTCTTTCTGTCTTCAGTCAAGGAAAATAGCAATGCAAAACAGACTCAAAGAACCACAGTGCTGAAGCTACAAGAAAATTCACAATGAGTGAATAACTCATTGTCACACTACAGAATTCAAGTATATTGTTAAAACTCCTTCAATTTGGATAAATCTGCATAACCGTGTCAGTTAATTTATTGAATCAATTTCTCACTGAAGTACCAGTCAGAGTAAAGAGCTCTCTTTGTAAAATAAATACAAATAGTAAATCTTTGAGAAGCTTATCAGATAGAGGACAAAGAAAACCAATCACTTTGTCTGAGCTAGAGAAAAACTGAACAAAACAGACCAGAATCTAATAAAAAATACCTGGCCCATAGCTTTTGAGAGCTACTCCTGCTTCTCAGTAGCAATGGGGTAGAAAAAGGAATGTCTAAATTATAATTGACATTTAGCAATATTTCCTTCAAAACCCACCCCCCTATCTACCTGGCAGAGGAGTATCCACCTACACAGCCTTCACACAGTTTTCAGCCTTCCTTTACCATTGAGGAAGAAATACTAAAAGATACTTTTTCAACTTCATTAGCTTAGATTACTTACAGTCAAGCCCCAGAAAAGATACAGTCCTTTTGGAATATACAAGCAAATTTTTCCCTTGGCTTTGAACAAAAGAGTTTGTAGGATTATACTAAAAGCAATCCTTTCAGGCTTTTTTTTTTTTCCCCAGAGAGTTTGCCATACTGTTGTCACACATGCTAAATCCTCTCAGCAAAATATTTTCACTCATCTGGATCAACTCACTCAGTAGCAGTCAAGGCCTGTCTCCCATCAACTTACCCAGAATTTCTTTCTCTCCAAACTGTCTAGCAGCTGAGCAGACTCCCTAGGATCACATGTTCAAATATACCTACTTTCCATAGCACATTTTGACTTTCAGAGTGTACTTCCATAGCCTGCTTTGCTTACTGCTTTCTCTGTACCATCAAATGCTTGGTTCTGCTAACATGTTTTTAATAACAGCACAGTATCCCATGCTCCGGGACAGAAATACCACAACAATAAGATACAACTCAAAATCAAATGGTTCGTCAAGAGGCAAGTTTGAGTTAACAGGAGAGGCTTACTGGCCTTTTCCTCACAGCCTACTTGGGTGGCATCTTCCACCAAGGAAGGAAAAGCCTTCTTTTCATTCAGGTAAAGAAATTCTCCTGCCTACTTGAAAATGAAGAGATTCTTTGCAGCCTGAGCACCCAAGTGCATGACAGGATTATGACATACCCAGCCACCCACATTGTCACAGAGTGGTTCCGTTTTTAAAAAAAACCCACAGACACTAGGATGAATTTTAAGATGGAGAACGCTCTTGAAGCACTGTGCTTAAGTGAAAATGCACATGAGGACTTCACAAAGACACATACCTCAGCAACAACAAAAAAAGCAAAAAAATAACAGCAGATGTATTTTTTTTCTGTATAATGCAAATATTTCTAAACCAAATAACCAATCATAAGTCCTCTCAACACGCTCTCCAGCAGGGTTAAGTATATATAGCTATGATGTCACAGTCTGTAAGAATTCCCTTGGGAGGGCGAGGGGATTAGGCCAGCAAGGTTGCCCATTTTCTTCTCACGGTCTTTCTGCAAACTGACCTCTCGGAGCGGAGCGCTGCATTCCCTTAAATACTGATGACAAATTGGAATGAAGTTACATTCACATTTAAATCTACAGATTTCTCTCTATTGCTTAAAAAGTTTGTAGGTTTATTCTTGTTGAGACCAAGGCCAGGGGGGCCAGGTGGGCCAGGAAAGCCAAAACTCCTGTAGAAAGCTAGCTAATTTTGCTCCAAGATATAAACTTCTTGCTGCTCTCAATGCCTGACGTTGTCCCCTGGGTTTGATGAGGCAATTTCCCATCTGAATTTTTAAATGAAAATACAGTTGAGTCATACTCTGGGAAAGGGCTGCTGCATGTGCCAAGGTGTCATACAGTCAGGGCAGAAGGGAGTATGTGAAAGCAGGACTGCCTCCCTCTTTCCTCTCCATTTACACAGCCTCTTTAAAGCAGGACTGCCTCCCTCTTTCCTCTCCATTTACACAGCCTCTTTAAATCAGGACTGCCTCCCTCTTTCCTCTCCAATCCCACTTTACACAGCCTCTTTACAGAGAACAGTGAAGGTTGCTGAAGGCAGGGAAGCAGAAAAACCACCTTCATCCTGGTAAAGAAACACCTACTGAGTTCCTGTCATTCAAAACCAACTGCAGGGGCAGGTACTAGGCAGGCACCATTACAAGCTGCCTTCAAAGTCAGCAGAACAAATGTCTTATTGAAACGATTAAATGGTAACCAACTATGTCAGCTTTCTGTAAAGTTCTGTAAAGCTGGCTATTTCTTTGCACAAGTTATATAGTTTGACAACTTTAAAATCAAGTTAAAAATAAAGTGATCAGAAATGTTTGAATCATGATTCCACATAATTATTTTATTGTTTTATGTTAATCCAAAGCATGAACATACTTTCTTGGAAAATTCAAGACAGATTTTAAGGAGCTATTAATGTCAAAGCTCATTACTTAAAGAACAATTAATAATTTCCTTGCATCAAATGAAATATTTAGATAAATAGTTATGGGAAATCTTCTCTTGACTAAATTGAAAAGTTACCATCTGTCTTTCATCCTCCCTATATTATCTGTCAGTAAAATAAAATAGAAAAAAGAATTCTTTTACATTAGAATAATGCTTTGATAAGCTGCTGGTGTTTATGCTAGTTTGCTCTCACTCAGAAATGCACATGTTTATAATGCAGCATTTTCTCATAAAGGTTCAGGCATATATTGTGAACTTCCTGACACCTAAGGAACAATTTACCATAAAGAGCTGAAAGAAAGTTGGGGGTTTTTGTAATTTCAAAAGTAAAAAAAAATTAGATCTTGGGCTGTCACATGCTCTAGAACAAAGAGAAGTGTTTATGTCACTGAGCAGCACCAGCATCTTGAAGGATGCTTGCACAAAGGAGGAAGAGGTTTCAGACAGGAGGATGTCTCTGATAATTTCAGAGATCCCATGATTTTTATAAAGAAGATACAACTTTTCCATTCCAGAGATCACATGCACACAGTATAAACATGGATCTTTCTTAATAAAGCACACTGGTAGATATATCCAGAATTACCACATCATCTGTATTTAAACCATCTGTTTATCTAATGTCTTAAATACAGAGAGCAAGGTATATCAACTATTCCCTTATTTCATATGATTCCATTTAAAACTGAGGAAGCCTAGCTTGGGCAGCTGTCCTGCTATATGAGCTGTGGTCACCAAGTGAGATCACCAGCCTGTTTCAGTGAGAGATCACCATGACTGAATGTTCCTAGAGGATGGTAGCCATGTCTTGCAACCTTGAATAAAACATACTGAGAAAGAAGCATTGCCCAGAAAATGAGTGCTGGTAAATGCTTCAGTTTTTCAGGTAAGACCTGGCAAGGTGCTGCAGGGTCTGTAGCTTCACTGAGGAAACTGTCTGCCCGTGTTTGCTGTGTTGTAACTTCCTGTTAGCTTTTCTTGGAGAGCAAGCTTTCCTCCAGGGAAACAGATCTTTTTCTCCCCATAATTTTACACAGTACTTCCAGACCTTTTTCTCAGCTGTGAACAACACCCACTTGTTTCCAGGGATAGGTTTCAGCCTCTTTTCATCTCCCAGGCACAGACTCGCTGAGTCTACACACCCAACATGGTCAGATCCCAGAGCAGAACTGGGACTACAGCACTGCTCAGCATCCACAGGGCAGGGAGGGGTTTCTGCCAGCTCTCATGCCCCAACTGTTCCTCAGCATGCGGCTCCATCCTTTCAACCACCTCAGCTGATACACAGGAGCATTTCAGTCACCAGTAAACAGTATCACCTTTATCACATAAACCAGTGCAGGGAGCTTCATATATTCAGTAAAAAGAAAAATAAACTGAGATGCCTTATAAGCCATCAAGTGAGCCTCTGAACTGAACCCAAATGGAAGGTGTAATATGACCCTTTTTCCTGGCCACAGATCCAGGGAGATACTAAATTCTTTGGGAAGAGAAAATCTTGACTTTGGGAAGTGATGTCAAACCTGCTGTCAAAGCTCTAGCCATTTCTGGGCACCACAAAGCAGAAACATCTAGAGAAAATAATATTAGCTGGGACAGGTTAAGGTAAAGGGTGAAGAATCTGCAACTGGGATCTACAATACCTAAAATCTTCTGAGGGCCAAGAAAAAATTAAACCTTACCATACACACACACAGGCACATACCTTCAGGAATGAAATCTGATAACTAACTGGTAAGTTCCAGAAAGAAAGAATCATAGAATCATAGAATCATTTAGGTTGGAAAAGACCACTTAGGATAAATGAGCTTCTGAGTGCTAATTAGTGTTAGCTCCAGGCTCGGGTGGCAACGCGAGTTATCTGTGGGATAGGCACCAAGGAGAACTGTAATAAACTCTCTCAGACTTCAGCTTTGGGGTGACTCTTCTGTCTCGTGTCTTCTCAGTTTTTCTCATTTTACTATACATGAAATGGACATTTACATTTGTGGTGTGTGTTTGTAGACTAAAAGTGCTTCATTAAATTTATAGGTGTAGTGTGCTTTACAGATTTTTTTCTTTATACAGAGTCTGGTCATTAGAGGTAATAATAGTAAACCATTGCCTCTCAAATTATGTTACAGGACATTATTACAAAGCCTGTAACTGTTCTGTTATTTATAGTCTCTAATTTACTGCTTTTTGTCTAAGCAACCATCAACTAACTGTACTCTTAAATCTTGCTCTTTTGCTGAGATGTTTAGACTACCATTTTTATTGTTACATGCTTTTATTCTTCAATTCATTCCACACAGACTGTTTAGGTGATTTGTTTCCTGCCTGTGTGCAGTGACAGCCCAGACACTGAGGACTGGATTAATAGGAAATAACTCATGAGTTAGTTTTATGACTGAGAGTCCTATAAATGAGATTTTGATAGTGCATATAATTAATGCTGTTACACAAAGTAGTAGTTTTACCTGTGATCTGAGACCCAGGACTAATAGTTTCTACTTTCTGCCAAAATTGTCACAACAATTTTTACTTCCATTTTTTAAATTACATTGTCTTCGAACAAGCGCGCCAAATCCAGGCATCCTCTAGAACAGATCATTTCCCAAAAGAAAATGAGCAAATACAACTGGAAGGCACAAAAGTGAGCCACAAATTCTCCTTTCATCTTATATAGGCACACACAGGCATGGTGAAATTCTGAGGCTATGAAAAAAGAGTAGACAACTGCTATGATATAATTTTCCGAATGCTTGTCTTAAAATGATAAATTATTATGTTTTTTTTCAAAAGGAAAGAAACAGTTTCCACTTCCAGTCAAGTGACATCCTTAGTAATTTCTCATGTTGATACCAGCTGATTAAAAACAGACACAAATTATTCCTCCCATAGTCTGCAATAAAAGAAAAACAAACTTAGTAATAAAATATGAGGAAATCCTCCTATTTCACCTTAAATGTCAGCCAATCCTTTGTTCTCCTGTCATGATTTTAAAAGTCAATTATGGAAAAAATGTTCTGGAGAAATTGTAAGTACTGAGGGTTTTCTAACAAGAATATGATACCAGGAACTTGTAGCATTCATGTTTACGAATTTCTGCTGAATTGCTCATTCACTAGTTAAATTCCAGAGTCAGCAATGGAAGCCTCATTTAAGTGTAACCTAAAACCTATTTGTGGATTGAAAATGTCAATACAAAGGTTAATTCCTTACAGAAGCGTCTTTCAGAAGTGGAAATAAAAGTATTATAGCCTATGAGCTGAAATGAAGCCTTTCTCTCATTTATAATTTCTATGCACCATTTTCTCACTAATTAATCCTTCAGATCACTTAGGAATGCCAATAAATAGTTTTTTGTTCAAATACAATTCAACAAGATTCTCAATATAATTTCTTCCTTCTTGCATAGACTGACTCAAACTGCAGCTTTGTTCTCTCTTATTGGTGCAGGATTGAACTCAGCAAGCAGCTCTACCATAAAAGGCAAATTGGTGGAGTTAGTAAATGACAGACTTCAGAGGCAGTTTTCAAAAACACTTCAGAATAACATAAACAGTCACAAGATGGATTTACACCACTAGAACTGGTAGCTTGGGTGGAGTAATACCAAAACCTAAAAGTATAATGCTTGTAAGTAGAGCTTCCTTTTTCCTTTCCTCATAGGTTCTGAATCTATTCTTCCTGTTCCTTTGGAAGTCTGCAAAAAATGTCCAGTTTACAGGGGTTATTTTTTGGTTAATGTGGTCATCATCCAAGCATGCCCAGCCAAAAGATAAGGTAGCTCAAAGTGGAACTTATATGAGTAAATTTTCCAGGACACCATTGAAAAACAATGACAAATCATGACTGTGGAGGAGTACAGACAGGAGTCCAAGGATCAGGACAATTCAGATTATTGACAGTTGTACACATGAAATTCCTCTCAACTTTAGAAAGATTTTTTCAGAAACAAGTCAAAAACAACAAGAGATCAGGTAGAGGAAAGATATATGGCAGCTCTGGATTACTCTACAATATACATCCTTGCAGGTCCTATATATACTACTTATATTTCCTATCTTTCTTCATGTATCTGAAGTACAAAACAGAAGTGCAAAATATTTTTCTCACGAAACATCCACATTGATGTCATTGAAGATAAAATCAACTGAAGACAGCTATATGAGAAACAGCTATGAGAGACAGCTATATCTTTCCACCAGCAGGAAGAATTATAAATATCCATTTTCAAATATTTAAGAAATATATTATGATGATAATCCTCTCTTATGAGCTTTTCCTGCAGAAAAATTGAGGAAAGAACTTACCACTGATGATGGTTACACTGCATGAACAGGCCTGGGAAGGTAAGTGTCGGTCTACATGTATATCTACTCAATTTCTGCAAGTAAACTATATCTACTATATCTACTGTATAGCTACTTAATTTCTGCAACTTGCCAGTACGATTTTTTTCTTAAAGCTTCTAACTGGAGGCTCAGTTATACCCCCATATATAAGATTTCAGATCCCTTTCAAAACCTCTAGCATTAAAAAACTTGTGTTGTAACTATTCAACTACATAAAAAGCAGTTGTCTATATTTGTTTTATACTGCTATATTCATAGTATTAAAAAAAAATTTCAGAATGCTTCTTTTAAGCCTTTATTATTTTATATTACTTTGTTGCGTACCCTCATTTTTCAGCTAGATAACCTCAGTCAGAGTTCAAAGGTAGGATGCACATTCAATTGTGTAGTCATTGTCTTAGAATATAAAAATCTGCCATCTTAAATTTTAAAATGAAAAAAGTAGGATTCAGGATACCAATAGAGATGAGTGTTAATCATACTGCTTTTCATTAGAATAAATAATGGACATTAAAACTCCACCCCTAAGGATGCTTTTATTTAAGAGTAAACCAAAAACCTGGAAGCTGGGATATCATGGTCAAATCTACTCAGCACCTAAGCTTCCCACTGTTGTCCTGTTCATGTCTTTTAGATAGAGAGGTAGAATGACTTGAGTTTTTATGGATACATAATTTACTACTGCTTAGAATACATATATTCCACATATTTAGTGTCTTGCAATTCAAAAATTCTCTTTTTCTACAAGTCTTTCTTTGTTTTGATTGTCAATGAAACAAATACTGCTTTCTCTGCTTATTCTCCTAGGTTTTGTATATTTATGTCTTACATTCTGACATCTTTCCAAAAAATAAGAATTCTTTTATTTCCTTCAGTAACAGTTCTTGGTCAACCATAGACTTATGGTGAGAACAGAGGCTTACGAAAGTTAAAATCAGGGACTTTGCAAGAGCATGTTGGTTGTCTTAGAGCATCATGTGAGGACCATGGACAGATCTTACTCATTTCCTGGACTACCATGAGCTCTGAGTTAAAAAACTGTTCTTAGCTAACATAAGATGTGAAGTTCTTCTCTATTAAAAAGGACATATCTGAGAAGAAGAATAAGAGAATGATGCAATCTACCAGGGCTCTGCATGTACACATAATTATAAAAGAAAAAGATATCTGAATTCTTACTACTCTATGGTTCCCTAGTCTCAGGCAAAACAAAGGATATTAGTGGTACAACAAAACAAATATTCCTTGAGTCAACATTATGTTTGGTCAGATTTTATCTGCACAAGTGATAATTTGGCCATGATTAATTTTGCCAGTGATTTTTCTCACTCTACCTTCCCAAATCTTCAGCAGTGCTTTTCAGCAGTTCCAGCAAAGACCATGTAAAAGTGGAAGAAGGGAGAGTAGCATCTCCAAGTAGGCATTCACTTTGGACAACAAGAATATCAATTTTTTCCAGGAAGGAAAATTGTACAAACTCTTGATGACTTAAAACAAAATATATGGGTGCTAATATTTCCCATAATTTCCTATAATCTCCAAAAAATGTCTAAATTACCTCAGACAAAATCTCTCAAAGTCACTGCTGTAGGAGGCTAAAGTATGTACTGTGGAGAGATATCTAAAAAGCAGATGTCACAATATGGAAAAGTGCAAAGGAGATAAAACTGCACCACAGCTACTCTGAATAAAGTGCATTTGCTCCTGGTGCTTTTACTGAACAAATCCTGTACCTCAGTAAAAGCAGACCTTTATTCTAGAAGAGACATAACTATAATGTAAACAAATTATTTCAATCCCCCATTCAGCTGGCCTCCTATGCCCTAAAATTTTTGTTGTTTCTTCTTTAGGCAGACTGCACTGCAGCTTTGGCATGTCTACATTCCTAATGCACCACATTCCCTTATGGTCCCAGTTATCCAGCTTGTACTACTCTATTAATTATGAAGCACTAATTTTACACACAAATTCTACACTAGAATGGCTGAGAAGAGAACTGGCAGAACTATCTTACTACAGTCTCCTCCACTACAAAATGACATCATGCAACATGACTGTTCTGGCTCCCACAGAATTACAATTTTCACAGCTCAAGCCAGGAGAGCAAGGTGATGGCATTTTTAATGCTCATAGTTTGAGGTTTGTGAATTAAGGTAGGTGGCCAGTTGCTATTTCCTAGGCTCATCTGTCAGTCTAGTGCTGTATTTGCAATACCGTGAGGCTAAGCGAAAATGTTGTGAGGAATTCTTGATGCTGGAAATTCAAATGTTTTTTTTTCTGGAAAGGCTGTTGCCTAGAGTAACAGGAAGTGATCTAATATTGCATGTAATAGACTTATTATTGTTAAAAGGCCTCAATTTAACTTAGGTAGTCAGCATCTCATGACATTCACTCCTTCTTTGGTAGTACTTGACAGCGTGGCAGAAAAGAAGAGGAAGGGAATAATAACTCCCTTCAATCACATCTCATTATGTTAAAAGACAAGTTGGCAATGGAGCAGGAAAACTCTCTGAATGATGGAGTAAGGACTGAGGAGAGATTTGGCATAAAGATCTTCTATTTTGATGATCTAGGATCAAATGCCATTTTACTGCCTCATAATCCCCAATTATATGATGACAGACACCAAGCTGGAGAGCTAAACCACAAGCATCATGCAGTGGAGAAGTTAGATTCATATCCTTAACAACTGAATATATAAAAAAATATACAAAACAGTAAAGAAAATCAGTAATCTTTCCATTATATAAGTCACACCTTCCAGATGGACACAAGGGCAAAGTACTAGCCTCAAAAT
Source organism: Ploceus nigricollis (assembly GCA_013399945.1). Lineage (NCBI taxonomy): Eukaryota > Metazoa > Chordata > Aves > Passeriformes > Ploceidae > Ploceus > Ploceus nigricollis. The sequence goes on along the minus strand of VXBC01004469.1, from coordinate 109,215 downwards.
AGGTGGTCATTTAGGTATGGTGTAGGCTTGACTTTTACAAAACTAATCTGGAGAATATAACCCCAATAAGAAAAAATGGCAGCAACACATTGCTTTTGTCCCCAAAGCTCTCATGCTTAAACTCTTTGAATATAGGCTCCCACAGAAGCAATGTGGGGGAATGTTGGTGGGGTTTTTTTCCATCTTGAACAAAATCATGCCTCTTTCCCAGAAGAGAGTCATGCAACCCAGTTCTATATAGCATTATGATGAGGAATCAAATCCTTTTTAGTACTGTGTGTTGTTTTTGAAGGTAATTAATTTTGCCTTGAGAAGATGCTGCCTAGGCACCTTAACACAAGCTCTTCAAACCACCTCACTGGGACCTGTCACTCTTCTTTTGGGGTTGCTATTCATGTGTTTGAGACATCAGCACAAGTTGCTCAGAATTTGCCTAAAAAACTGCCAAGCCACATCCAACAGAGGGCAATGAATTGTGCACAGATGAACCAGCACATGAGACATCTGTCACTGATCATCCTAAGTGCACTCATGTCTGTTTAGTCATGATTCCCTAGGCCAACCCCAAAGAAAGTATGAAACATAGGTTTGAGGTCTATTAGGAAATCAGAAAATGTACCTGTCCACAATAACAATTCTTGTGCACTATTTAGTTGGCTGTGGTACAGAGGAGATCATGGGAATTTAGTAGAATTATGGGATAAATAACCAAGTGTTGGGCAAATATCTTTGTGTAGGGAGAAACAATAAAAATAGCATGCACATGCCTAAACATAGAACAATGGTTCTCTTTAAAACACTTAAACCACAGACATTTCAAATCAGATGCATGTAATTAACCAATATATATGGACATGTCATCAAAATTCATAACCTAGATCCTGCTGAAAATAGCAATAATGATACTTATACACAAAGGTGTCTTTAGAGCCTGGTTAACACAAGTGAAAAGCTTTTAAGAACATCACTATGAGACAAATGGCACTTAATAGTCTGGACAGTGAGGAAATACTGAAATACAGCGGAAACCTCATAAATTGTGGCAGTGGCATTCCACAGAAAAGAACACGAAATTAGCATCCAGCACATGACTTTAAAAGCAAAATACTTTCACATTCAAAGGAAACAAAAAAGAAATCTACCTCCCAAAATTACATTGTCTAATCTTCACTGATTTTGAACAAAGAGGCACTGGATTTTTAAGAAAGCCAGTAGTCAAAAAAATGAATAGAAAGCAAGTTGAGACAGTAGTTAGAAATATACAAAGTGACATTCTCTGTGAATCATGGCCTCTAGTTTTTTTCGGTTTTCATGAATGTGAGCAAAATAAACAGTAATCCCTAGATAACAGTTATGTCTAGCTAAAGCAAGCAAATCCATTTTATTTTAAATGGTTCTGAAGTAAACAATGATGATATGAGTGTGAACCCAGATTTTTCACCTCAAGAGTACCTCAAATTACACTTTTCTGCACAAGAGAACCTCTACCATCTTATTTCCTATATAATATAGGCATAAGGTAAAAGTCTAGATTTGTGGGAGGCTGAAACCTTTCAAAACACAGCACTTTGGGTATTGTGGAGAAATAGTCAACTCAGAAGAAAATGTTACCTTTTGGTTTTGCTATCAAGAAATTTTACTTCGAGCTTTGACTGAAAAAGCCTTGCATTGTAGGCAGTTAATGGAATGTCTAGGCTATTTAAAGAATTTCATAAGTTTTTTTCTAATTCAATGACGGTAGCAGCAAAAGTGATCACATAAAATTCAGTCAGCTACCAAAATTAGCCTGAAATAAAGGTGTGGTCATCACATCTGCAAATCTGATGATTTGCAAAATCCTTAATGGATCTCCCCTCTTCCATCCACCTCCTTGTTTAAGTGAACCTTTTGAATTTATGGTTTTACTCAATACATACATTCCTGTCTGTCCTAAAAAGAGACCAGCCCAGGAAAGGAGGCTGATTATTATTAAGGAGGCAAGGCAGTGCAGGGTTCTAAATCTTCTCAGTGTTATTGCAGTTCCTACACACAAGAAAGCTGAAACTGCAGTATTTCTTGCACACGTATAGGAACAAAGTTGATAAGTTCTAGTCACTCAAAGATTTCTGAGCTGCTCTTCAAGGTAACAAGCAAGTTATTTGGAGATATAATTACTTTTGGCACAGTGTATCAGTAGACACATCAGAATCTGCTAAGATGTTTTAGACATTATAGGACTTCATTGCCATATTATTGCCTAATTTTTACTGGTGAAGACCTGGTGACCTGGCAATCAACAACAAAAAGCTAGACAGAAAGCAGGTATCATTTTCTGGCAGAGTCTAACCATGGAATCAGCAATAAATGGATCCCATATGGTCTTCATCAGCAGAAAATATGCCATTTGCTTTACTTGGCTGCATTTTGATGCCTTGTTTTAGGTGGAGAGATATGAGGGGTCTTGACAGCCTGACAGGAACCTCATGAGTTTCAAGAACAGCGTAAGGACTGCCAACAGATTATTTTTTTCTGTTCAGCACTTGAGAGACTGCTTTTGGAATATAGCATCCAGTTACAAGCTCCTGATATAGTGAAATGCCATCAGATAGTTAGGCACCTGCAGAGTACAACATACAGCGAGCCTTAAAGAGAGAAGTCTAAGGTCCTGCAGGTCTTCAGTGACGTAAGGGGAAGGTGTAGAAAAAAACCAGAGCCAGACTCTCCTTCCACGTACACAGTGATAGACAAAAGGCCTCAGGTACGTGCAGCAATGAAAATCATGATTCAGCATTGGAGAAAGGAAATTTAAACCATGAGAAACCCCATGATGAGAACAGGGTTCCCAAGAAGCTAAGGGAGGTTGTGAAATCTCCAGCTTTAGAGATATGCAGGACTAAATCAAACAATACTGTCAACAAACTGGAATAAGCTGGCCCTGTTTTGAGCTGAGGGTTTGGTCAGAAGACCAAAGAGATTTCTTCCAGCTTAATACATGCTAGGACTCTATGACACTCAACTAGCTTCAGCCTGCCTGCTGGAATTTCATAGTGACTAAATTGCATGTTTACAAGATTGAATGGAGTGGGAATAGTTTAACTGAACAGAAGCAGAACAAAGATGCAGAAGACCAGAAACATTTCCGTGAGCTGTGCTGGTGCTGCTGGTACTAGGAAAGACTAACACTAGATAGTTGTCAGTTGCAGGAGACACCAATTATTTTTCAAGCTTGTTCTGAAGCTTCATTTGAAATATAGATACAAACATATATAAGGTAGTGCTGAATAATAAGTAAACCCAAACCTAAAACTCAGTGTTTCCTATCACCTGACAGATGCTTACAGAATTTAGACATCAACCACAAGGCAGTTCACTGCTGTACTTTTGTTGTGTCAAAGTAAGCTTACTAATGCACAGCAACTGTTTTCAGAGTGTACAAATTGCCCGTGAGCTGCTTACAATTTTGAGGACTTTTACTTCATGATTCAAAATTATTCGTTCCAAAATTTCAGCAAACAAGCAGTGGTCTGTAGTTTGTGAATGAGCTGTTTGTTGCCAGTATACAGCATGGACTTCATCCAAATCCTATTGAAGTTGATGGAAAATCTCCCACTGACTTAAAATAGGCTTTGGATTGGCCCTGTTGAGTGGCAGTACTCATTTTGATTGGAATTATAGGTCACATGGAATTTTTTCTCCAATATTCAGTGTTTCTGCCAACTTTCTGGACAATAAGAGCATTTGTCTGAGTTTTGACACAAAGAAAATACAGAACAGCCATTAATACAGCCAGAATGAATTTGTTGAAAAAACTCAACTATTCATGGAAAAGAAAATGGTAGTATCTGCCCAGACATAGTTCTTTTGGATTCACATGAAGGAGAATTTCATGATTAGGGGATTAATATTTACAGAAAAGTGTACCCACAGTATTTTTGTGCTGAATACTTGTGTGTGTGTGTTCCCCTCCTTACTGCTTTAAAAAAATGTTTATGGAATAACATTGTGAATTAACATGGATACAGCTTATTTTGATAAGGATCAAAAAATGGGGTATTTTTCATTCCATTTTGGTCAATAAACAGAAGTCTCTCAGAGTCTGTAGGCAAAAAGATTTAGTACAAATCTTCAGATTACTAGACCTGAACGTACTACAGAGATAAATAAGGGGGCTACTAATCCTAAGACACCCCAAATATAGGCTGCAATTTCTTAAATTTGAGAATATGATATGCCTCATTTCTCTTGTAGTTTCTCACATTGAAAAAAATTCTGCTTACAGACTCAGCTAAATAAATCACAAAAAAAGACCATGTCTTTTTTCCCTAATGACTGAACAAAGAGCTTAAATCCAAATTCACAATATAAGGTACTTCTGGAAAGTAAAAAAGAAAAGAAAAAAGAAATTGGGACCTCATGTCAACTAAAATATTGAATGTTTTATTTATACTGAAAAGTAATTCTTAAATAAATTCCTTTAAAACATCCTATACAATTTGCAGCAGCTTGTCTGGGAAGATGTTGCTTCTTGAAGAGAGCTGCAGAAAAATTCAGGGATTCCGAATTTTGGGAACTGGGGTTTCTCATGAATTTAGCCCCAAATTCACAAAAGGCAGATGCCTGAAGTTGGCAGTAGGCAACAGTTATATGCTGTTTCCTTAAGTATCATACTGAAATCCATTAATAACCTCTGGTGTGTTTAAAGGCTGCAGACAGGAGAGGTTTTGATATAAAATCCTGAAGTGCTTCAGCTTTTGCTTTAGTGCTTGCCTCAGCAATCTTAGCCCTGAAGGAAAGAGACACCGAGTTCCTTTCTCCCATGAAGTCTTGCTTTGGTGTTGTTCTTCCTGCCTACCTTCTGCAAAAGTTCCATTTGAGCTTGTGTCTGTATAATTAAGACACATTAATTGTGCAAGCAAGCATTTATTCCTACTTCTTTAGATCACATGAACAGTAGCAGCAAGCCAGTTCTTGGAAATTATCTGACTGAAAACCTAAACCTTAAACCAAAACTTTAAGTTTTGTCTGAATCAATTCCTAGAATGAACTCACATAGTCACTCACACGAGGACCAGACCAGGCACGAAATAAAGGACAGCATGCTTCTCCCAGTGGGACTCAGAGTGACATTCAGAGGAAGGTGAGACCACAGCATCATCAGATAAAACCAAATTGGGCTGAGGAAGTGCAGGTAATAGAGAGATGAGTTTTCACTGTATCATTATCAAGACAAGATAGATCTGTATGAAAAAAAGATGTAAAAGTAAAACCAGCCAGAAGAGGAGATGGTGGCTGTAGCAGAAGAACAGCTTTCTCATCTCAGCAGGTTTCAAATCCACAGGGCTCATTCAAGACAGTAAATTTGGCTGGAGACTGCCATGGTGGGTGTGTGAAGGAGAAGCTATTTTCTCTTTGTGCAATGAAAATAAAGGGAAAAACCCAGATTATAACATTCTTGCCCCAGTGACACCCACCTAGGAGGGAGAAGGGTTCGCTTCTGCCCATGCCAGTAAACTAACCTGTACCATGGACAGGACCTGTTCCTGGGCACCAGGGCTGGAGCATCCACACTGTTGAGCTGTCAGAGAGCACTCTGGGCTGGTTTTGGCACTGGCCAATTTACTCTCCTCCAAACAGATCCTGGACATTATCTGGGAATTTATGCACGCCAGGAACAATCCCCACAAGACAGTTTTGGAGGATAAAAATGTTTAGTAGCCTGAATATGGGTCACTTTTTTGCCATTTGGCCTTTGTGCCCGCAAGTAGTTCCAGGCACGTCTTCCTAGAAGACTGTGGCTTTCATTTCTACTCCACAAAGTGTTTGTACATTTTATTCAGTGGTTGTTTATATAAAATAAACATTAAGAAATCCCTGAAGAGGGTATCAGAACTCAAGTTTTTTGCATCAATCAAGTGCCAAACTAATCTCTTTCCAGACCCTGTGAATCTTTCTTTCTATACAGTGACAGATATAGAAAATTACACCCAACTAAGTAAATAAGATATTTTAGAGGGAAATCTGCATTTGTTTTTGAGTTACGTGTTTGTAACTGTTTTCCAGTGAGCAGTCTTGCAAACTGTAATCTGGTCGAAGTCTGCTAGTTCAATTGTTGATATTTCTTCAAATAGACAGTCTTGAAAAGGATCTTGGGAGTTGAATGAGCAGCCTTCTTCAGCACGTGCTTCCACGTCCCAGCTGGAAACTGCAGGTGGCAGAACCAAGGAATTGAGGCCAGAAACCAGGTGGAGCCAGGTGAGAAGGGAAGGTGTCCACCACACTTTCAGAAAGATCTCCACCATACTTTTGGGATGGCTCTTTGCCTTCAACTGCTTGCATGCCCATCCTAAAATATCACCTGAGAGAAGATTTCCAGAGAGGGATTCCAGTTATCAGTGTGGCTGCCATGTGCCCAGTGTTTTGATGAGTACCATAAGCTGCTCTGCACCAGTATCCCTCCACAGGCCCAACCTGGAGTTTCTAAATTGACTTCATCCCAGTTAGCTGTTTGGGCAATTCCATGAATCTCCCAGTGTGATCAGACAAATACACAGTATATTCTATCCTTCCTAAATGAAATTAACAATGAATACTTTTCAGATTTTTAGAGTACATTTTCATGCTTTGCTGATATTTGTTAAAACCAAGGTCCTTTCAGGTATTTATTTATAAGGCATCTCACCTACCAGATGTTCTCTGTTGAGTCACTAAGGACACATTTATCTTCTTGTACTCCTAAACTTCTCTTATGATTCATGCTGCCTTTCAATCCAGCCGATTTTTTTTTCTGACATAGAAATATTCCCTTAGGTGCCCCAGTTCATGTAACTTCAATATAACCATATAAACAGCAATAAAGTGCCTGCTGCAAAATAATAGAATAAATTGCTCAATTTAAAAGTGAACTGCCAAAAAAAATTAAAATTTTATTTTGAAAATATTTTTTACAAAAACAAAAATTTATCAGGTTTGATAATTGATCAATTTTCATGAGCATTTTTCAAGCTAGGAATTTTTCAGTCTGCAGATGTCCTTTTCAGAAGAGACAAAGACAAAAGAGCAAAGAGAGAAGAAAAAGGAAGGGAGAAAGAGAGAAATAAAGAGAAAGAGAGAAAGAGGAAGAGACAAAGGAAGGAAGGCTGAATAAATAGCCTGCTGGGTCCCCAAGGAAAAAATTTTTTGAAGACACTTTTTTTTTCCATGAGTATAGCAGTTTATCTTTGAACTAACTGTATTTTGTTCTCACATAATAGATGTTGTACACCTTAAAAAAACAACTTGAAACTTTATCTGATTCTAATTATATAAACCCAATTTTGATATATTTCCTTTCAGCTCAACATGACCTCTAAATGCACACAAAAGTTATAAGCCCAGTTTCACAGCAAAAGATACAGAAAGATGGGTTTGTATTCAGCGGACAAAACCTCAGTATTGCAGAAGGATCTCCATCTTAAATAACTTAGGGTTTCTTACAATAATAGAGTATGTATCTTTATTGCTTCACCTTTGCATCTGAGATTTTTGGCCAAACACGCTGATTCTCTGGCTCATGAAAGTCAAAGCATAATTTGAAAAGAGAGGGGAGCAGTTATACCCAATATTTTTGTCTTCCCATCTCTCCACTTTCTCCGTAGCTTTTACATTTGAGTTGCTTTTCTAAGACGATGTAATTAGGCAACCTCTCAGTTCCAGGTAGGAGTCAGGTGCACTCTTGAGGAGGGTCCTGACACAATTAAGTGCTAAACACACAGTACCCCCAGGTTTTCAGATGGATGGAGGCTGATCCTGTTGCAACCTGCCAAGATGCTTGTCCCTGGTCATGTTCTGAGCAGGAGATGGCAGCAGAGGCAGCTTGAAGGAACTGGGGTGAAAGGAGAAGGTCGGAAGTGAAGAGGAATAGCTGGCTACCCAAATACTTCACAATGACTTGATGAAGTGCTGTTATTTAACTGTGTAATCTTTTGGTTACTCAGGACTATCAAAAAGATATGGCACATTCTTTTACCTTTTTGGGAATAAGCAATACATGAAAATCCATCCCAAACAAATTCTAGAAAGTGAGAAAAGTGAGGTCTCTTACTAGAAAAAGCAGTAAATCATACCAGTTGACCCTAAAGGGACTAAAATGTTGAGGGCTATGTTGCTCAGAGACCTCTCACATGTTTATGTAGCCATTCTTATGTACTTGAAGGATAACCTGCAAATAAAAGGTTTATTTTGGAATTCAAAAAGTGGGATTTATGTAGTTGAGATAAAACAAAAGCAAGACGTAACATGATAAGGGACTCCAAAGCTGTGGAGGCATGATAGGTACATGGAATAACATCTAACAGCACCTCTTCAATATTTCTACTGAGCCTTGTCTGAAGGAGAGATGCATTCTGTATTCTAACTACATTTTTGATAGATATCGCAACATAAAGTGAGAAAACTTAGTGCACCAATTCACCTTCCATTTAGACCTCCTCATTAAACACTTTCTAAATTAATGCTAGGGCAAGACATTTGACTGTTGGACAAGCCCTGATAAATGAACTGGCACTAAAGCACTTCATTCAGGTGCCTGAAGTTATGTTGTTCATTCCCTTAAAGTTTCATTAAGGTCATGTAGAACCTATGGAAAATACCAAATTGAATGCCCTAAGATCCATTTAATTTAAAATAATTCTCAGGTGGGCATAACAACAGAATTATAGTCTCTGAGCAGGGACTCAGGCAGAATAAAAGAGAGAACCAAAGGCCCAGCATTCGTAAAGCTGTTGACAGAAGAAATGGGCTGGTCTGCACTTCTGACAAGATGACCTGACCACTCACGTAAACAATTTTTGGTGCAGATTTGTTTGTCAGCCACACTTATTTTTAAAAATCTCTTATCGCCCACAAGGTCTAAAGGAAAAATCTAATTGGTGTGAGCTATTAATTCAACAGTATGCCAGCCTCCAGCTTACTGGAACCATTACTACCTGTCATCAAGAAGAATTGTAACTCTGAAAACACCTTGCAGGCCAACAGATTTTTAATAACCCACACTTACTCCAGTTATTTTTTGCTTGTATGTCATCACATTAACCTGGTGCTTAACTCCTCGCCCACTTCAAGCAGATATACACTGGGAGGAATTGTCAGTTAGACAATACTCTAATGAGAAGCTTTGCATCTTTGGAAAATGAAGCATGAAATGGCAGCTGAGAAGAATTAAACCTTCTCGGCAAGTAGAAAGCAGATGAAGATGGAGGGATTAAGGAACTGGCTATAAAAAGTCACGTGGAAAGTTTAGTGCCACAACCCAGACCATTTCACAAAGGATGCCTTAGCAGAAAGAGTAGGGCTGTTTGAGGGACGTTTAAGGAATTGGTGTGTCAAAAAACCAAATTACTTCTTCCCTCCCCAAAAATTACTGAAGTTTGCAACAACTTTCTGAATTCATTATTGCTTTGGTAAAATAAAATGAATGGCTTTAACCAAGAGAGTTTTTTGCAGTATTTTACTCAAAGTGTCCATTTGAACTATGCGAAACTTAACAAAATTTAGGGATGGTTATTTTTTTACTTACTTTTAATGGTATTAATGGTCATCATAAACACATACATTTTTAATACAGCAATAAATCCCGAATTGAAGGTTCACAAGTGAAAGCCAGAAATACTGACATTTTTACATCTATCTGTCAGTGTCTGAGTACCTCAGACATCAGTAATATCTGGTAACTGCAGCCTCAGGGGTTAATGCAATAAACAGGCAAAAAAATGGACTGTGTCATTCTTTGAAAGTCTTACATCTCACTTGATTCACAACCAAAGGATTTTAAGTGTCTGCCATTATTATTACAAAGTCACAGAATCAACAAGGCTAGAAAAGACCTTTGAGATCATCAAGTCCAACCTGTGACCAAACACCACCTTGTCATCTAGACTGTGGCACTGTTTAATATCTTTATTGATAATCTGTGAAAAAGAAACAGTGAGGTCCCTGCCAATACAGTTAATAATACAGACACCACAAGGAGGGCCAACTTTTAAGCACATACTTAGACAAAGGCATGGAGAAGAGATGGCTCCAATTAACTGCTCAAGTGACAAAGCAGGAGAAGAAATTTGTCAATACCTACAGCATAAACAGAGACACCCATCTCTGCTCTTTGTAAGGTGAAATTAAGATGCAAGCTACAAGTTTGTAAATTAAGGTAATTTGACTGTTTAAAACCAATACAAAACAGGTGACTTGAGCCAGCTCAAGTTTTAGGCTTCATGTTTCTCTTCCTTAGCATTTATTGCCCTGTCTCAACGTTGCTGAGAAACATCAGCCATGATTAATGTTTCCCAGTAGAAGAAATTTATAAGCCTCCAGCTGTAAAAGAGGGTGAATTCAATACCTAAATTTGATAGCTTCCAGTATAATTGTTTTATTGTTGAAATATAACCAGCATTTTCAGTTAACTGACACTTTTCTCATCAGTAATTCTTTGTTTCCTTTCCTTCCAGAGAGCGAAACACAGGAAAATATATACTCTGTTTTATATGGGAGATAGGATTCCCCATTTTGTATCTGTCTATGCAGGACACACTTAAGAATGGGTAGAAAACAAAATTCATCCTGTAAACTAACAGCAACCCAAAATATCACCAAAGGAGATATTTTGGTCAGGTCAGTTGCTAATTTACGTAAGTTTTTAGGACAAACCGCATGACAGATTGCCGGACACACTCAAGCTGCCTGTAAGTGTCAGCTTTCTATTCCTGAGTAGAGCTGCAGCACTTCCCAGATGAGCACCAGTTCTGCCTACACTCCACAGACAGCAATATCCCATTTGTCCCCAGTTTAACACTGCTTTAAATAGGCCTTAGGAAGTTACCTGGTCCTCTTTTTAAATGGGTAGAAACAGGTCTCTTGAATGTTTATTATTACTGCAGGGGTAGCAGAAGATGTTTGCATTCTCAGCATATGGCCTTGTGAGTTCAATAAGGAAATGCAGACTTCTCTTCATTTTCAGGTGAGAGGAATAATCAATACTAATCAGCAAGGGGACCAGCAGCAAGATTACCCAGGCTTGTTAGCTGGCATGGAATGGCACCAGGTGTAACCCTGAGACAGATTGCAGAAGGGAAGGCAGGAAAGGTTACCTTTTGGATCTGTTGGCAGTTTCACTGCCTCTCCATTAAGTATTGCATATAACAGTGATTTGTGCATTTGTGCCTGATATTGTGCATAAGTAACAAGAAAAGCAATGAAGTTGACGTATTAAATAGAAATGCAGTAAATGGGAACATTCTCACATGGTCTGTTAGACTTTCCAATAAATCTGAGCCTGGTCTAGGGGACTTAAAAATTTAAAAATCCAGGGCCATATGAGACAAATACTACATTAGCAGCAAATTTGGATTCATATAATAAGAATAAATAATAATATAAAAATTTCCAATAGACAGGTATCAGAGTGTTTTACAGGACTGCAGAGAAAGATAATGAGGTATTACTGCCTTGTGCAGGCAGGGTTCTGTCTAAACAGCTCAAGACAGGCCGCACAGCAAGACGAGGACTCAGGCTGCACAGACCACCAGAGGCTCAGATCTCCACTTTTCTGCTTTGTCTCTTAAGTGAACTGGTCTAAATAGTCGGTTTTTAGCTCCAAAATAAATACTCCGAACTCTAAGCATCCTCATTCCCCTTTAGACAGTCTGTGTATTCAGTCTGGGTAAATGCCTATGCTAAATTTGAAGATGTTCCACATCACACTCAGCTACAAATTCTCCCACTGACTGAAACTAGAATTGAACAAAATTACATATATCTCTTCACATGACCAGTCAGAATTAAGATGTTTATACCAGAAGAGAAGCTGTTTAAGCTGCTACCACTCCATCATTCTAGCAGATACATCAGTCATTTCCTGTTCCATTTTCAAGTAAAAGCAGAGGGGACAAAAAAGAAAAAAAGCTAGTCCTTCCCACTTTTGCCTGTGATCCAGGTAACAGTGATGAACAGGATTTAGCCCTGCCAAAATGGATACAGTTACATCATGCAGTAATTATTCAGGGGGCTTTTTAGCTTGAGTTAATTTTCAAATGCTGTCAAAAAGGGCTCCTAGAAACATTGGGTTAAATTTAAGGAAAGGAGGACATATATCCCTGTCACCAACAATTTGATAGTACTTTTCGTATGTGCCAGCTCCTGCAGTTGAGATAACATTTCGTTGTCGTTAGGTAAGTTGTCTGCAAATAGCTTTTTAATTTGTGGTACTATTCTGCAGAAGATCAAGCCTTTGGTTGCTTTGCTGATCTCCTGGTCTTCTTAATTTTAATTCTTCCTAGTTTTGTGAGTTTTAATTTGTAATTTTTTTGAGGGGCATGTCAAAGCAAGCAATACTTGTGAATGCCAGTCCTTGATGTCTTCACTGGCATTGAACCTGATGTAAACAGGTGAAAAGGGACTAGAAAAGGGACTATTCCCTTACTCTCTCCTTCTCCCCAAGAGCTTTCAAAGTTTGAATTATATCTATATTTCAGAGTTGATATACAGACTACTGTCTTTCAACATATATTGAAGTAAAAGTGATAGGCTACAGGAAAAACTTTAATTAGTACTCTATAACAGTAAAATAGATGGCTTTATACCATCCATGAGGTAATTATTTGGGAAAATAAATATCCTTTATCTATTACAATATTTCAAAATATTTTATCATGTGTTTGTACTATATTTTAAATTCAAAAATGTCAGTTTAACTAGCATTTTCATTTTGTTACAATCAAGAGCAGTTCCATCTGATATATGAACAATCTCCACTAAAGGACATAAATTCTTCACTGGCACAGCATTTGCTTTGGTGATATAATGGATCACTCTGATTTTATTCCTGAGACCACCTACAAGCATGATAGGAGCAAATTAAAAAAGGTTAAAAAGGCCGTTTGCCCCCATACTTAATTCACTAACACTGACCTTGATAAAATGCTGCACTGTGACTGAGTAAACAATAAAGATACATATTTTACTCAATATACAGTGGACCCACTTGTGAGTAATGGAGGCACTTATTCTGTCCAGAGTGTGAATAATGAGAGCACTTATCCCATCCGCGGAGCAGCGCTTCGCCGCTGCGCTCCCATCTGGGAATCCTGTGCCCTGAATTGGTGCATACATCATGGACCTGCCACGGTGCTGGGCCAGCCCCTCATCGAGCAGCAACTCTGCATTGTTATCCACCAGCATCACACCCTGTCAGCCTGGCCAGCTTCAACGTACCTGGAACAGCAGAGTGGTGGCTCAGAGCTGAGCAAGTCAACTCAGTCAAGGGGAAGGATGAGGGGAAGGTGTTTAAAATATGCAAACGTATCTTCTGCTTTTGATTTCCCACAGTTCCATTATCTCATGAGATTTTTGGTCCCAGAAACATAAAATATGTAAGATAATTACTTCAAATCACTGTTTGCTATGCCCAGGCCGAATAAAGTAGGCGGGTTTACCTGATTGCTTTGCTCACTAGTTGTTTCAAACATTCAATACTTCCAAAGTTTCATGATTCTAGCAGTACATGTCTGTAATAAAAGGCTACATATTTTGCTCTGTACTACACAGATCACCATGACTGTTGCATAGCTATTTTAAAGCTTATCAGAGCCTTCCAGATACAGTAAGTCACTAGAGTTCTCCAGTGCCTTAAGAGGTTTGCATTTATTGCTTGAGATAGAGAATCACGTGCCATGCTTATAATTTTTGACTCCTCTTTTTCTGATCCACTACCACTCACCACAGTTGCATCACAAGATCAGAAATAGCCCTTGAAAAAAAGTACAACCTATAACCTGCTGCGTTCCCAGGACATTTAGGTTTTTTTTTCTCTATAAAATTTCAGCCGATGACCAAGAGATATGGGAGTGCTACAGCCTGCGTTTCTGAGATCACATTATAAACATTTTTGGGTTTGTTTTTTTTTTTTTTTGAGAAGTCGCAAGAGCATTAATTTCTAAAAGTTCTGAAAATTCTTGGGAGAAAGTTCTGAGACTGATTCCTGTTGTACTTGCCTTAGATCTCCACTATCAAAGGGCTTATTATGAACTTACACAAGAAAAAGAGTCAAACAAGGACTTTCCGTCTCCACAGCAAAGCATTTGTATCATAAAACAACTGGGTGGACAATGACAAATACAGAAGGAGGTCAGAAAATATTAGGCTTTTTATCAGTTCCATTTGTGCATCTCAAACCGCTATTTCAACTCTTTATAGACAAACTTTTTGCCATTGTTAACAGTTTTGTGTACCCACTACTAATCCTTTCCACTAGGCAGTAAAACAATCTCATCAAATTCAGAACAAGATCAGGTCCAGGGAAATTTCAATACACAAACTACCATCCCCTATCTTAACAACTCTTTTCCTGATCTTTGTGGTAGACTGAAACTGAGCAATGGAATGAAGCAGTGAAATGGATTAGATGTAGACTTCACTTGCCTCCCTATTGAACAACTGTATATTCATTGTGGTTTAAAAAATCACATTTCATATCTGTTTAAAAAGTCACCCTATTAAAAAAAGTTAGCATCTTACTTGTGAATATATATTTTAAGATTAAAGTGCACAAAATTGTGTCAAGTGTTATTTAGATTCTTTTATAAGTCCATATGTAGTTGTAGAATTTATCTCCAGAATGGAAGACTGAAACAAACAGAGTAGGTCTCCGAGAGAGATTTAACCTGCTGGAATACCCTGAACATTAGGTACCTGTGTCCTCAACACTGAGGATAAAAAAGACCAGATGGCTATCTTGAAAAACAAGTCAGTTTTAAACTGCTTGTGTCAAAGTGTTAATTCCATCTGTGGAGTGAAAATGCATAATGAAAATGCCTTCTGATCTCAATCCTGCAGAGACTTCATCACACCTGCTGTCTTAAATGCAAGATAAGGTCGACACTAACCAATAGTAATAAAAACAAATGATTTGTAAAAGGATTTATGCACTGCAGCCTTTTGGCCCTTTATGGGGCACTGGAAAGATTGCCAGGAAAGGTGGAAAGGAAAATCATCACAACCACTTTTATTTTTCCTTCATCTGGCTGTGTCACCAATCAGGTTTGTAGGGACGTTCTCAAAGGCTGGTTTGGTGAATTCACATGCCAAGTCTCACCCAGGCTTATTCAGATTGTGTTTTTATACAAACTGAGTCACACAATTCCTCATCTCTGCATACTAATAACAAAATGCTTTTCCCTCCCTTATCTGGCAAAGTGTCTTCATCCTGTTTCTTTGAATGCTGAGTCCACAGAGGGAACTAAGCCCAGAATCTGCTGACCATGTCTTGGAAGCCTTCACTAGGATTCAGTGCCTGAATGTGTGGCAAAAAATTTTAGTGGTGCTTACTTAGGCAAATAAGGTAATTTATATCTCCTTCAGGCACAGATAAATAAATAGCTGTCCAAATACACTCACAGTAACATTTGCAATAAATGTGGATGTGCATTTAATATTTATAGCTTTTGGGTGCTAAAATGAAAACCCCACTGAAAACCAAAGGGATACAGTTTAGTTCCTACAGGGACAACATTCACTTCAGAAAGCTAAATTATTTTTTCTTGTTTTTCCCTGCCATATTTTGTGGCTGAAAAAAGACACAGCTATAAGTACTTAAGGACTACAGTAATATTTGGATTGTATTACTCAAGTAGTGTGTCAATGACTACAACCCAGGGTTTAAAGCATGAGCAAGAATACACTTCTGCAGGCACCATTTCCCAAGTCAAGGACACATACAAAATCCTGCATCTGGGATGAAAGAGGAGTATGTAACAGTAAAGGCTTGGCACTGGTGGGAGAGAAAGAAGACAAGGAACTAGGGGTGTCAGTGAACAAAACCAGAACAAAACTCCTCTGCAGGGAGGAAGGACAGTTGCTTACTCGGCTGCATTAGCAGGAATATACCCTTGCCAGCAGGCCAAGGGAAGCATCTGTTCTCCTATATTTAGCACTCGTGAGACCACGTCTGGACTTATGCCTCCAGCTTTAGGCTCTGCAGTATGAGAAAGACAAAAACACACTGACAAACTGGAGCAAGGCCAGTGGAGGACCACCAAGATGATGAGGGTGCTGGAGCACCTGGTGTATGAAAAGCAACTGACAGTGTTGGGGGGTTGGTCAACCTGAAGAGGAAAAGGTTAGAGGTAGGAGTATTTTTGTTGCCTTCAGCTACCTGCCAAGGGATTACAGAGAAAATGGTGCTGGAGACATGCAGTCCTGTTACAAGAGGCAGCAGACACAAATGACAGCAAGGGAAAAACAGCAGGTTGGTTAAGAAAGGCAGTTGAATATGCATTCTTGGAGATTTTCAAAACTTTCCTGAATAAGCCCTGAGCAACCTTGTCTGACTGTGAACCCATGACCTCCCAAGGTCCCAAAATTTTTCTGCTTTTATCCCTCTTCTCACATTCTTCCCCCCCCACAAAAAAACCCAAAGAGACCAAAAAAATCCCAAGCAGACAACAAAACAACCAGGATCTTTCATTCATCAGCTCTATACCCTTGTCTTGCAGAGGACGATAGATCAATTCAGGCACACGGAAAGCATTCTTGATCACAACCCTTTCATTAATTATAGACATGTTAAGGGCAAAAAAGACAAGACAGAAGCTAGGTGACATGGTGATACTGCCATTCTCTGAAGTAATTGAAAACTTATAGTGAAAGGGTCTTATTCTGAAAAATATAGTAATCAAAATACTTTATGATATTAGGCTGATCAGGCAAACTTTTGATGAAAAACTAGTTCTTTTAGACACCTTGTCTAAATTCTTGTCAGCTCACCTCCTGTGCTCCTAGCATTTCGCTGTCTGTAACAGGAGCACTCCTTATGCCACAGGTGTCCCAGTGGGTGGGCAGATCTGGGAACCTTGCTCCAAGCCCTGCAGCTGATCATTGCTGAATGTCCTCCTAGGCCACCTTGCATCCGAGAGTGCTGTGGGAAACACAGCCCAAACCCAGTGGCTTCAACATCACAGAGCAAAATGTTCCCATTGGACGCAGGAAAAACTTCCCTATGCATTCTGCCCAAATAGTCATTCCTACAGAACTCTTCATTGAAAGAAATTCCAACTTTGTATCAGCTGGCTTTTACTTCAGAAATTAGTTTCCATGGATTAACTCTCTCTGTGCTTCCAGACTTTGAGCATCTTGGCACCCAACTGTGGGAGAGAGGGTTGTGAATTACATTGCATATTAATACAGATTATTATCTCTCAGACTCTTTACTTGTGATTTTTTTTTTTTTGTGAAAAACATTTTAAATTTTGTGGGAAACCTAAGTTATACGATAAGCATCATGATTGGTTTTCTAACTGGCATTTGACAGAAAAGGCAAGGGAAAGAACAAAATAAGTTAAGATTAGCCCTAACTTTTCCAGGATTCAAAGCTTCAAACACATTGGCCCAAAGAGAAGTGTCTTTACCTGGCATCTGAAGTGAAACGCAACTTTGCTTCAGTCTGTTTAACCTTACTTGTCAATATCACTGCTTCCACATTAAATTTCTCTGTTATTGAAAGATTGCCTTTCAGACTGAGGATGTCCACAAGTAAATGAATAATGTCTTCCTTTGCTTTGTGAAATTATTCCTTTGTCTTCATGGACTACGGCCAAGGACTGTTTGTGATAGAGATGATTAATGCAGAAATCAAGTCGAACGTGAAAAACCTTGGGAACAGTTACTTTATTTTTCAGCTTTTACTTTCAGTTACATCTGGATAGGCATACACATATTTCCTTCCATGGGAACCGAAGTCCATAAATTGTTATAGTAAATTCCTTACTGCTAGGAAGCTTAGATGGACAACCTCATATAGTATCATCTGCTTCATTACTCAGAGCTTTTGGCTGACTGTGATTATAATGCACCAAAAAAGCCCAGCTATGGTCTTTTTCTTTCATTGAGTATCATTCAGCTTAAAATGGATGACCACATTTTCGTAAGAATTTCTATTTCACTATACTAGAATAGTGCTTTTACTTCCCATTGTGTCCTTTGGAGAATGCCCTATTACCTTGATCTTGCAGCTTCTTACACTGAAAGCAATAAGTGTTGCAGTCATTTTTTATCAGCAATGATAAAAGCTTTATTCTCCTCATGACAAGTGAAAAAAAAAAGTTGCCCCTGTTCGTGACTTTGTCTGGGTTTCTTTAGCTTCCTGGTTCCAAGGAGAATAAGTCTCTGGAATCTCAATCTTTAGGTCAAAGCCCTGTTTATAGATCAGCTAAAACAAATAAAAATTAGAAAATCATTTCTCTGCTGTCTATCACTCTGGGCTGCAAAAAGCTTCTGAAAGTAGACTGGAAGAACCATGTGTCATGAACTAAAACAGTCTGATTTCCTTTTTATGATCCCAAGTCAAAATCCAAATCTTTAAGCCAAGCACTATATTTTTTTTTTCAAAGTAAATTCATTAACTCTTCTAGTAAATCAGCATTTTCTTTCTAACTGCCCAATCTATTGCATTTTATGCTATTTCCAGATGTGAAACTACCTGCTATTTGAGTAAATTTAGTCTTTTAAGAGTGGAGAGGTGAATCTGAATTTCTGGAAGATAATTGCTGCTGAGGTAATCTAAGGTAACCCTTCAAACTAGTGCTCCTGGTTCTTACCACGAAGATTCCACTTGATACTCTGTTAATCTTTGACTTCCCTGTTGTGAAGAAAGTAATACTTGTCTCTTATGTTAGGTCATAACAGCAATATTAAAAGGAATGGTTTAATGTGCTTTATTATTAGACTCAGAATAAGACTTAATACATAATTTACTCAGACCTGGCTAATTGAGTAGGTGTACAGAGGCATTGATCTGGTACTTAACAGCTGCATTAAATACTAAAACACACAAAATCACACACACAGAGCTCAGTTTCCATTGCATATTTGCTTACAAGAAATATGTCACTAAATAGAAAGGCTGAGGCTCATCCACAGCTTTAAACATACCATACTGTCGTGTTCCTGACTGCAGGTTTGTCAGCACCATAGAAGACATCTAAGAAAAGGGATTTATGCCTGTATGGCTCTTGAGCCTGTTACATCAGTCAGTTGTTAAGAGCTGCAGTGCTCAGGTCTCTTCAGGAATTAATGGGTAAGAAAGCAATTGCAGTAAAGCTCAAAGAAAAAATGTAAACTGTGTCTTTCCTAAGGATACCATTAAATGTGAATAACAGCAGCTCTAACACTTATTTAGTCATAAAGAAGCTCATCTGCCATTGAAAAAATATTGATGCACTGTCTTTCATGCGTTTGTTGTTATAGAAGGGAAAGGACTTCCTAATAAAAATTTTGCTCAGAGCCTTATAGAAACAATTTTAGACATACCTTTAGTTTCCCTTTCATTGCTACCTTTTTGGCAAATACTTTATTATGCTTAAACTCCAGTATGTATTTGACTTACAGGACTTTACATTAATAGCTGAGTTCTTTCAATCTGTTTCCTCAATATTAAGTAATGGACAGTCCACTATTAGCTATCAGAAGATATTTTACAGGAAACAACTACCTTCGAATTCTTCCTGGATATTATCCTTCCAGAAATTATTATGTTAGTGGAACATTCTAAGCAAAAAAAGGAAGATAACTTGCAAATAATAATTTTATTTCAAATAGGGCCTTAAGCCCTCAGTTTCCGCTTGATTCATGTTTGCTACATGCTTCTTCAGATGTTTGGTTTACATAAATATTTTAACAAACCAGTTCACTGTGAGGAATGCTTCATTAAGACAGCTTCCAAGAAAGTTAAAAAAATTATAGACGAAACCAACTGCAACAGGAAACACTATCTGTTTCATTAAAGTCTTAATTAAAAGCATTGAGTATTTACTCTTTTAGATGAGAAGGAAATATTCTACGCCACAAAGTCAGTATACCTTGAATCCTCAGCTTTTAACAAAGTGTTTTGGTAAGTAGGCTACCCAGCAGATAAGTATCTATTTGCAATCTGGAGCTACAAATGAAAAATAAAGAGGTATTTAAAAAAAAAATGAACAGGATGGGAACAAATTTTGAGTTTCAAGTGGCGTTTCCCCAGTGATGAGCACAGTGTTCATTATTGTTCTAAGCCCTGCAGCTGATCATTGCTGAATGTCCTCCTAAGCAATTTTAAAAGTTATGATCAAAGAATGCCAAACTTTCAGACAGCAACTATTTACTCCTCATAATCACAGTTCTCATTTCTGATACAAGGTCGGGACTGTTCCATTAGAAATCTGTGCCAAACTAATATGCTGATTTTGTATACTAGGCAGCAATATAAACAAGTGATGTTTCAGTGCAGAAGTTATCTCCCTACACTAAATTAGGGCTAAATTATTTTCAATGAACAAATGTTGACTATTCATTGCCTTCATTAACTTCTACTGTACCTGGGTACCATGTAGTGCTAATAAAGTTATTGCAATTGAATTAAGTTCATCTTTTCATGGTACATTATCCCTTTGATGACTCTAGATCATGGTTTGATTTAATGCTCCTGGAGATCAGAGAGACAAAAAATTAAAGAATGCCATATGTTACCAGCATTGAAGACTTTAGGACTTTTTTTGACAAAATAAAGCTTCGTAATTTTCATCCATCCTAAAAAATAACAAAAACAAAAAAATATCCAGGAGAGAGACATCTTTTCCATTGTACCTTTGGAAAGCACACAAGTACTAACTAATTCTTTTGGATTATTAATTTTGCAGAAAAAAATCTCACTTTTATTTCCATGTGCTTCCATATTTCCAATGGAATCACTTTCAATTAAAAAATACAGGTTCTTGAGGCAAAGTAAAAGTGAAATATTCCCCCTAGTTCTCCATCTCACCTATGAAAATCTGTCACTATTAAGGAAAGGTAAAGTAGAGAAGGCCCTATGTTCAAGTCCTTCAGACTCAGGCAAACTGTGGCTTTGCTTGTATCTTATTTAATTTTCTTATTATTTTCATTAAGTGAATACTTCTCATCCCATTCTTTGTCCCCAGTTTTTTTTATGGCATTGCAACCTAAAAAAGGGAATCAAAAGGCAGAAATTCTTTCTCTATGTGGTTTAAAATTCTTCCTTCTGGCAACAATTTTATTTTTAAATAAGGCTACAAAAATTAATTATAATGAATTTTTATTTGATTTAGCATGCCATACAGCTGTTTCTGCCTTCAAAATCTTATACGCTTCTGTACTGTGAAAAACCATAATTACAATACAGGACAAAGCCTTATTTTCAACTCTCTGGAGTCATAATTGAGAGAAGATACACAACAGATGATCAACAGTAAAAACACAAATTTCATTTAAATGCTTAATTGCGCATTTAGATGAAATATTTTTAGACTCGCCAGCCTGAAAGAGCATGTATTTGTACATGAAAATTGAACTGAATATTTGCTTTCAAATAGATACATGGCAGATAGGAAGATGCATTAAGTTTGCACTACAGGATAATTGAATTTGTAAAAATTTTGTCAAATTGGATGGAGCATATGACCTAAGTTTCAGTGATCCAGAGGGAAGGTGATTCCTATTCATTATTTATGGTTTCTTACTCTCTAAAGCTTTATAGAGTTGCAAATTTTTACCTCTTCCTTCCTTGCATGACAGGGGACTATAAATTCATGCAGGGCACTTCTGTATTTAAGGAGTTTTAGATTAAATATTTAACTAATACTAGTTACTGAGCAGTAAGAAACACATAAAAACTCTACAGATTTTAGTGTGTGCCAAATGTGGCATATGGTAAGTAATTAAATAAAATAGTTGCTTAACATTTACAGTTTTAAGGACACTTAAAATTTTATTACTCTACAGATATTTTTTTTTACTTTGAGGAGGGAGAATTCAGTCAAATCCAGCTTTCAACTAACCATCAACTTCACTGGAAAGGTCCTTGATCCCTTTGAAGTGCACTGGCAAAAAATCAGGTGATGCCTATATTTATGATCTAGTCTTTCACATATTGAAATTATGGGAGAGACAAGGGACAAGTATATTTTAGTTAAAAGAGACTGGAAGAAGGAGGTGAATTCCCAGCCTCAGCATTCGTGGCTATGCTACTTTGTGCTGCTGATTTCCAGAAAAGTCCTTGGAGTGACTTTGTCCTGGACCTGTTACTGTTGAACTCCAGCACTCCCATGCAGGGCTTGGGAAGGGGCATGGAGATATTCCCAGCAGGCAACTACAATGCAGTGGTGCAGAGGAGAGCCCCAAGCATTTTTTATTTACTAGTACAGTCCCAGCTGTTGAAATCAGGGATTAAATTCCCACTAAATTCAAGGTAGTCAGGATTTACCCAGAATTTTTTGTTGTTAAGGAGTAAATTTAGACAATAGGGCTGACTGGTCCTCATAAATTAACACTTCTTCAACTGTTCTGTGTAAACTACAGTTTCATTATATCTACTGTCTTATAGGCCACAGAAAGACACTGGAAATCATGCTTTATTTACTGTTCCAGAACTTGTGAAACCTCAAAGAAAAAAATATTGTTGTTTTAAGCCCTTAAAAACATGGTGAATTGTTGTTTGAAGTTTTGTGTTGTTTTAGTTTGTTTTTAAAGGAAGTATCTTAGAGTAGCATTATTTTTAATGACATATCAGGAATTATATTTTGAAATGTTTGTCAGCTTTTTAAAATGTGCTATTGAAACCTATTAAGCTGTCAAAAGTATGATGAATATGTTAAAAAGTAACATGATCTTGTTGTAAATCACTGCTTCAGAGTAACAGATCTCAAAGCCAGGAGAAGAAGGAAGAAAAACAATTGTTTGCAAATGTTTTGCTCTAACATTTTGTCCTGTCTGCCTTCACAGTCCACTGAATCTCACTGCTCTTAGAGGCATTTAAATGCTTTACAGGCAGTGTAATCTGACCGAGGAAGCTGGACACAGAAGCAAGTGGGAATGGGAAGAACGGAGAAAGTACATCCAACGTAGCACTTTTGGTTTTCCGGCAATTTCAACAAAGAGTCAACATTTTCTATAGGAAGCAGTGTGGTTCGCAAAAGGGTTATTCCATCAAAAACAGTGTGTTCTTAATAGTTTTGACTGAAGACTTTCAGTAAACCCTGACATCAAGTTAAATGATACCAGGAAGGATGAACTTGTATCAGATTAAAACTTTCGTCTCCAAACATACAGAGGTATTTTTTGCTGGAGGGGACACAGGAGTGTATTCTGTGATTATAAACAGGATTAAAACTGAATAAACTGAATATTTGTTTAAATTAGGAAAAAGGACCCTCAGGTTTAGTTTTGCTAGGAGTGAAATTGCTTGTCACATATATTAAGATAGAATGCGGCGTTATATTTATGTATGATGCTGGTATCAATCAAATGACCTTCCATTTGCTCATGCATTCCCAATGAAAAACAACAACTGACATCTGGAACAGTTTTCAAACCATTTGATGTAACCATTTTCTAAAGAAAACTGGCTGAAAAAAATAATTATTCAATCAATTGAAATTGGAGTTTATTTGTAACATCTGACTCTTGTATTTCTGGCTTAGCTGAAAGTAATTCTGTGATCCGTGCTACCTGATGATTTTCAATGGGTGACGTAAACACAAAACATATTTGTAAGCTGCATGACCTTTTCTGTTTTGGATATGTAAATAGTATTTCTGCTAACAGATCTACTGAAGATTAGATGACTTTCTAAGTGTCTCCCTCCTTTTGTATGGAGTAAGCACTGTTGGCAATTATGGCAGCATCTAGACAGAGTGGATTATGTCATGGACCATGGCTTGGCTGGGACAAAGGTGCTGGTCACTGCAGAGTACTTCTAGCCAGAACGCCTTGGTTTTTATTTCTCCAGAAATTCTGGAGTGTGCTGGTGCATGGCAGGGTCTCACCAAGAACTCGGAAAGTGGAAGACACCCCTCCCCCCTGCCCCAATCTAGTCATTTAGATGTAGACACCACTATTCTGTTAATTTACAGGGCAAATATTAAACAGAGGCATGAGACATTAAGTCATTCAGACGCTAGAGTGACAGGAAGGAGGTAAGAATCAAAATGGAAGAAGTATGTGTTAAGCAGGAAACAAAGCTCCATTTAGAATGATTTTTTTTCACTTATTACTCCTACTGTCTAAATTACCTTATGCAATTCATTTCAAAAGATAGAAAAATAATAATCCTGAACTACACCATGTGAGGAGTCTTCAAATTAGTGCTTAAGACTTCCTCACAGGGACCTCCCAGCAATACATGGAAATTACAAACGCTACCAGTTCCTTCCTCCAGCCAACCCATTCATCACGTACTCAGCCAAGTACATCAGGGTAATTTGGGGTCTTGGCTACATAAAGGATAATGGACTTGGATGCTTCATAAAAATGAGTCATTTTTTCCCCCAACTGACTATGTGACTGCCTCAGAAAACCCTGATCATGGTCACTTAACTCTGCAAAGTATCTGGGGTGCTTGAATGCCTATTTACCTTTAAAACACTGGGAAAATATCATGAAACCAAATGGAAACCCTTTGAAAATTGAGTACAGAGTGGCTTTTTTCCAAGACTAGTGCCCAATGAGATAAAGTTTAGGAAAAGGAGAGCCAAATGAATTACATTTTTCCTAATTTAGCACGCCTCATAACATTAATTCAATATTTCATCTAATCACCATAAATATATGATTTATTTTCTAACTTTTAAAAGTTAGAAACAAGCAACTAAACTGTCAAACCACTAGTAAAATACACATTTTACAGTGTCTGCTGATCCTTACATGAAGGTTATTCTTCGCACCTACTCCATTATCAAAACAAACAACATACGGTGTTCTCCTTGGAAAAAAACTATCAGTACATGTTAATGTTAGTGTATCCTTTCCTTAGTTTATGATGCTTTATATGTTTTTGATCAACCTGTATTTCTCAAAATCCTTTAATGAGGGCATGATTAACTAGTATAGTTTACTAAATAAGTACTTCACTAACATTATGTATTATGTGCACACACATATTTTTTTCTTTTGATACTTCTTGCAGCATTTTTATGGTATTTCCATCGTAGAAAAGTATCAGCTGTCATACTAGGTGAACCACTCCTGGTTTTAATTTTGGCTTTTGTATTCTTTTCTGCATTTCTAATATAAACCAAAGATAGCTGGAATATGAGATACGTGTGTTTTTTGATGTCTGTATATAAAATCTAGTGCTATATGAAATCACTAAACTAACAGCTATTTTAGTAGATGTATTAGACAAAAAAACCCAAAATTGCCTATAGACATGTCTGTTTCCATGGGCTATCAGAATGCATGCTTGTTGTTGGGCACTGAAGACAGCACAACAGGAAGTGAAGCCTAAAATACAGCTTATGGCAGTGCTAGGATCGTTCCACATGAAGTTTGAAACATGAACTTCAGGTATGTGCAGTAGGCATTATGGACTATGTATGGAGATTATCTTCATATATTTTGGTGTGACTCTCACAATACTATATGTGTAGGAAAGATAAGAGGCACGATGACCAGCTGTGCTAAGAAAAGTGAATGAATAGAAAAAACACGTCACTAAGCAATGAACTAAATCAGTGCTGGCAGTGCTGCCATTCAGTGTAGGCCAATTTAGTGTTGAACTCTAACTACAGGTTTTCCAAACCGACTTCTACAGGAGCTAATACAGATCTTTAGCCTACCTGATCTGCAGCTGGTCTTTGTGAATACTTTCCTCCTTATTCATTAAAGTAATACATTTCCCAGATCATCTTGCAACTTTATTGGATCATTGGTTCTATCCACTGGAGTGCATTTGCCATCTCCAGTGGACTTTTCTTTGCTTCTGAAGTAGATATATTACATGTACTGATGATGTGCCTCTGAAGCCTGCAACTTTCTTGCAACTTTTGGCAAAAGTGCTAGTGTTCAAACATTATAAATCTGTGTGCTAGACTTAACAGTACAGAACATTCAAAACTGATCACAGTAACATGGGCCAATTTCAGCTATGGTTTTGATTAAAAGTTTGATAGAAACCTCAGAGAAATGACAACATGCTTCCATAGATAAGCTCTGCAACATTTATATTCCACTTCACTGCACTGGGTTGATTCAGGGTGTATTTGCTTTTCCTGGCCACAGTTTAAGTGCTCAATAAAGTAACATTCTGCTACTAAGTGCTGACTCCTTTTCCCTAGATTAATGGTTTGGGCTGTCCAGAGAGATTAAACCTTTTGAAGAGGATGAAATATACCAAACTGAGTAACATCACAGATACCGGGCTTTTGCCCTCTTTTGGTGTAAAGAATGCCAAAAAAGAAAGCATTTTTCAGATCAGTGGCCTAAGATTATTTCATTTTTTGTGCAATATCTTATGACCCTTGAGGAAAAATTACAGCATTTTTCCTAATGAAGATTGTTAAAATGTGCCTTTTATAAATGCCCGTGAATTAGACCTGACACTGTAACTTGACCCAGTAATGAAAATTAAAGGCTAGCTTGGACTGTTCTGCAATGACAAAAAGGTTCACAAATTCAATTTTCCTTACCCTATTATTTAGCAAATTTTGTGATTTCTAAATGATTAAATAATTTTATGTATTCATTCTGTACTGTTTAACTGATCACATATTATTAACAAACTATGAATCAAATGTGCAATGCCTAGCTATGTATCCGTATCCCCACTGTAGCAGGATTCTTAGCAGTACATTGCATATTAAATAGCTTGAGAGCAGACTTCTTAACCACCCAATTTCCATTCACTGCCATTACAAGACTATCTTAGTGTCATCTGAACATAAAAGAAATGGTAGAATAGCAACGCTATACCGAACAGTTCATTGCTGCATGCTCCTTCCGTATTTATTTATCATTTACCCATCTGAAATCACAACAGAGTCAATACTCCCAATTGCACATTTTAGCCAGACATTGGCCATTATGCTTTTCTTTCTTTCTTTAACAAGATGAATTGCACAGAAATATAAAACAGACGCTAGCTGCAAGAATACTGGCAGAGCAGCAAATATGACTCCATATTTGGAAAAAACTCTCAAGGAAAAAAACGTGTTGGCAATACTGTTTGATCTACATTTTAAGTGTGGGCTTGAGGATACAGTCAGTGTAAACACAACTATCATGTAGGAATGTTCCCAGAAATAGAACACAGCAGGTCATGTCTTATTCCTTCCCTCAATATTCTGGTAAAATACTGGACATTTCTGGAAGACAGCAAATATGTCACAAAAACGGTACAAAAACCAAGGACAAATATTTCAGGTACACATCATACCTGCAAAACAAAAGTATTAGGAAGAAAATAACTGCAGCTTTTGCATGATATACCCCATGACGAAGACTTCAGCACCAATCCACTAATTAGAGGACCAAATAGTCACAGGTTGATACTAAAGAGCTGCATGAGAACATCCTACACAGAGAAACCAGCATATATCACATCCTGTATCATTGCCACAGCAGCTTGAAAGGTTTCAGCAGAAAGAGCATTTGGAACCAGCTATATATACACATTCAGTATGGCAGGTGCTTGGTACAGTGCATATCTCACCGTCCAAACTACTGAAAAGACGACCTCTCTTCCTGACACCTTGCCTCCTTCCTGATTCTGACATCCATCCTAGCCCTACATGCAGTAAGAAAATAACACCTCTTCCAGTGTCATGTAGCAGTTTTATGTCCCCAAAGATTTGGGACTGACAGCCTATCTCACTGAATTAAATAACAAAATATCCTATTATTTCAATAAAACTGGAAATTTTCTCCTTGGAGTATATGCTCAATTGAATATAAGCCTCTACTCACTTCCAGGTAACCACTCTACCAGCCAGGGGTCTTTCCTGACATGTCTTTCGTAGAGAAAAACTGTCACTGTCCCATTTCACCTTTGCCTGCTGGGTCTTAAATTGCAGAAGTGTGGCTATGGAAAGGTTAACTGCAATCACCCACTCACTTTTACTGCATTTATAGAATTCAGAACTAAGTTCACTTATTTGCAGAATATGATCCTGTCAGCTCTCTTTTAACTTTTCAGCTGGAGTCACAATTCTGCAAAAACGGATAATTTGGGCATGCTGATGGAGTTTGCAGCTCAGAGCTGGCAAAGGGGTAAATATCTAGCTCATTTGCACCTATTTCATGTGCTGTCAAAGTAAGATGAAGGAGGTGCTATCACCAGCAAATAGCAGTTATAAGAAGAAACTATCATGTAAATAAATCCACAGACGGGTAGGAGCAGCCCTGGTGTACACTGCAAGTTGAATTTCCAAGTCAGAAGAGCCCTCCAGGCTGCCCATTGGCATGACTGTGAGAGGCTCCACAGGCTGGAGAGCACAGAGATCCCAGAGCAAACATCTTCCCTTGTCTACATACACCAGCACTGCTTCAGCACTGGGACATACCTCATGGCAATGAATTTCCTTCAGGGTGGGAGGAGGACCTCACTGACAGAAATCTGTAACCAAAGCCAGGCACATCTCCTTTCTTTGCTGTTGTGTCCTGGGGGCCAGGCTGTAAGCATGAAGGACTGAAAGCTGCTATACCTAGGGGGAAAAGAGACTGTATAAGAAGAGGCAGTGTTTCTCCACTCTCTTTTGTTAACACAGTTGCTTGTTTTAACTGCTCTTCCCTCTTCATCCTTTGCTTTACCACTGCAGACTAAGGAAGGAGGTGGACACAGCCCAGCCCTCAGACCCTTGCCAGACTTTTTCCCTGGATAATTTATTCTAGTTTGGATCCACTCACTACATGTATTTAAGCTATTTGAAGGCCAGGTTACCTTTCCCCTGGGAGTTTGAATCCATCAAATACAGGCCTGCTGAGGTACACTCTACCCATACAAAAGGGATCCGTGCTTCTACTGCAAATCAAAGCCAGAGCCATTCACATCAGGTCTAAGCCCTCTTGGCACAGTGTCCCTCCCAGAAGATGTAGGCAGTAGGTATATTGTCCATCTTTGCACAACACTTCCATGCAGAGCAGATCCCACAATAATATTTATATGCTCCCTGCTTTGTCACTCTACAGGGAAAAATACACCAGTCCAGAAAGAAGACATTCACATGGACCATGGAGCAAAAAATGATGCGTACTTTGGGGGGCCATCAAATAGAGAAGTTTGATATCCTGTCATTTATTAAAGCTCTCCACTGAGTAACATGCAGTGATCTTGGAGAAAACTTTTTCAGAACCCAGGCACAATGTGAGTCTCAAAGATGGCAAATACTTGGGCTCAAATTCCTCATGCCCTATTATGCCATATTTCCATCCAGATGACAGGGGGCTTGTGTGCTTGTGTTTCTAATCCCCTAATCAAATCTCATTATTTTTGTCTGAGCCGAATCATAACATTTTGGTCTACAAAAAACACTCTCCTCAGTAACAGTAAATTTACTTCAGACACATTTTTGGGGCCCCAAACTCACCAAAGAATAGCTCTACAGTTACAGCAAGTGGGGTTGCTTCTGTGGAAAGGTTTAACAAGGTGGATTGAAAATATTATTGGAGAATGTGGGCTGTAATGATTTTTACCTGGTGGGGAGTTATTCATCTGAATGTTGTTTTATCATTTCAAATGTTATTTGTGGGAAGGGAATGTCACAGCTCTCCAAGAGCTACATTATGTCAGCTGCCATGCTCTATAAACAGATTACACACACCTTGTATAAACAAACTGTGGTTAGCTAATTATCCTGAACAAAAATACACACACTGAGAAGAAAATTCATTTTAAAATGATTAATAATATAAATTTTCATTTCAGCGACATTTTTCCTATATCCCCATGTGTAGATACAACTTAATAAAACTCCCTATAAGATTACCACCATTTAGTTGGTTTCACAAGTTCAGATTGTTATACACAATCATGCCATGTTGTGAATTCAGTGCTAACCACATTGCAAACTATGACCTAACTTGGCAGAGAGGGTGTATATACTGTAAATAGATACTATGGCAGGTGTATCAGCTAGTGCCAACAATCAACTTTTAAAAAATATATAGTATCAAATGGCTAGAGCCATAAATAAGCTGGGAAAACTGTATATGGTTTATTAAAATATTCAGGAAAAAAAAATTTATTCAGATAGTCATTTCTCATTACTCATCTCATCAGGTAACAAATTAGAAGTAAAACGCTAAGTCAGGTCAATAAATTTTACTCCTTTTTTCCAGAATTAATATATAGTGCATAGTAATAGAATTTTGTAGAATGAAAAAAAAAAACCACTTAAGAGCACTATTACTTTTTGTCAAATAAGAAAGTTCAGTAAAAAACAACACACCTATGTCTTTTTTATGTCTTTCTTTTATGAAAACTTAAGTTTGCAAAATCTATTCTGACAGCATGAAGGTTGAAGCAAATATCACACAAAAGACATCCAATAAAGATGGTAGAATTTTCTCTGAGACTGGGTTCAAAGCATGCAAAACACTTCCAAATTTGGAAAGACCAAGATTCTCACAGATTCCAGATCTCTGGAAGAGATGAGGAGATTAACTAGCAAAGCTAATGATTTTAAATCATACTTCCCAATGCTAACACACAGTATTAAATACAGCAAACAACTCAGCTGATGTTGATATAGCCCAGGAATGGTTCCCATATGTGGTTCCTGACTATGTGTATACTGGGTAGTATATTTATTTCAGTGGTAAATAAAACCTTAATTCAGCAACCCAGTGGTTTACCAATAGGGCATGTGTGGTTATGCAGCTTTTAAGAAAAACATTTTTAGTGGTATTCATAGCCACATTACAAAACTCCGCAGACAGAAAGTCCCTCGTGAATTTCCATTGGAATTCCAGCCTAATATGGAACTCATGTGATATAATAAGGATTTGATTTTGTGACGTCTAAGGCAAAGAACTAGTTATGAACTGCTGGAAGTTTCACAAGTAAGTACAAAATTGACATCTTCAGTGTATTCTTCAATATGTGAACAGTACATGCTGGCAGACAATCCACAAAGTTCTTGTAATGTCTTGTGTTAAAGTTAATTGTAACAAGAATATTGCGAAAAAAGCACACTAAGATCTCATTTTATACAAGTTATAGTTGCTGAACAATGGTCCATTCCTCCTTCTACCTCAACTCTCATGAAAGCATTATGCAGAAGAACTGAAGCATTAAATATAATCAAGAGGTAGTGGAGATGTTCTCAGTTCTAAGAGCTTGTTCGGTATTGTAAAACAAGAAAATATTTGCGATTATGTAAAAAATTAGGGAAATCAGAACATTTCTTTTGATTTCCGCATTCAAACATAATTTAGCAAACCTCTTGAAAAATAAGAGGAACTCATAAAAGAAAATACAATACAAAAGAATTTAAGATTGCGATAATTAAGAGAAGTCAATGATTAGATTGTCCACATAGCCCTAAGCTAGTATCCTTCGGCAAGTACATTCAAGAAACTGTGACATTAAAGACTGTAATGCACTATTTTCATTTAAATTGTCCAATTGATTAAGCAGAGTAGACCATTGCCCAGGACTCTCTTGAAAATAGGTACCTCTTGATTGCAAGACCTCTGCTTGCTGCAGAAGTTGAAAGAAACTCAAGGAACAGTGTTCATTTGAACAATTGTATTCAACCTGTTGCAAAGACCCTAGATGTTGTTCCACAAAGTGTGTTACATTTATTTTGGCTGTTCTCATGGTGATAGCTGCTTATCACTTTGGGTTTGAGTCTTTTGGAACTGGGTACCCAAAATGAATGGGCTACTTTGAAAAAAAATCCACCTTAGTATTTTAAAGTATGGATTAATATTTTCTAGGAGATCTTGATAAAATGAGTTCTTTCTCTCACGGAAATAGAAAGAAATATTTTTAAGTGCTTTAAAAAGAAAACCCAAATTGATGAGTCTTACGGAAAACTCCTGAGATGAATAGTGTGGGATTTATAGCAAGGTAGTACATAGCAATGCTACGGGGAACACAAAAGGAAGTAAAGATTAAGCAGTTGCTTATTGAGTAAGTACTGCTCTGAATGAGGCAGTGATCTTGCAGGAAAGAAGCACATGCTTACAGAAGCTACAGATAATCTAAAAGCTAATCACTGGAAAATTAATTTTGGAAAACAAACAAGCAACACCCTTAATTCTGGCACTTTCTAGTTTACAGCTGCAAGACTTTGCCCCCAAATGCAGTTTTATGTATACAATTTACCTTTTTTGCATGGGAGGGGGCTGCTAAATCTTCCAAACAAAAAATTCTTTCTTGTGGATTCTTAAAAAGTGTGTTATCAAGGCATGAATTCCTCAGCCAACAGCATAAACTGTCTGAGCTGCAGCTGGTATGTGTAGTGGTTTGTCACTTGTTATGTATACCAGGAAAAGGGGACAAAACCTGATGGCAGGTTGGGAAACAGCTGAGGTGTCTTGCTTTCAGCAGAGAAACGGGGAGAATGAGGTACTTCCCAGCGCCTCAAAAAGTTCCCTAGAGGAAACAAGACTTTTCTCCTGCTATATGGAATATGGATTTATCTTTTAATCCTACCAGGCATTCGTTCTCCCATCTCACCAAAGACTTACAGTGGCAGCTCAAATGGCTTCCCAACAGAAAACACACAAATGCAATAAAATAGAAGTTCAGGATCTTACTATTTCATCCATAGCAGTTTATATAATAATGTGAGTTTTGGGTCCAACCCTGGCTATAATGGAGATACTAGTTTCTTTTTTCCCTTCTTCCTGGTTGTGGACCCTGCATTAATTCCAGGCAGCAGTCACAAGACTCCCATACTAGTTATTCCCATCAGCTGTTCCCCAGCCTCTTGCTGCCTGGCAGCAAGGTTAACGTGATGTGAGTAGAATTGAAAGCTCCTGAAGTAATCTTCTGTCTTGTTGGAGAGGTACAAAAGACTGTCAACATTTACTCCAGCAAGACAGAGAATATTGTAACCTGCTCATCTGGGGAGAGAGAAAGGCGGGGAGGGGAAGTTCTGCTATGGGAGAATTTGGATTCAGACACGCCTGACTCCCAAACACACTCCTCTCATCCCACTGTGTTTCTGCTTTTCATTTAGAATATTTTATGTACTGGGAGGGCGTTCCAACTAAACTGTTTCATAAGGCTCTGATCATGCATTATCAGGCCAAGACAAGCTGCCAGCTGCACCATGTAACGTGTTGCTCCTTTCTGGAATACAGGAAAGAAAGGGCTTGAAATGGCTTTCTGTGAAAGACTGATCCTACCTTGTGTTGTGTCAGCATGCTGCACATTGGTCTTGTCCTGCAGCCTGTTCTCACCTAGTTACTACATATACACACAGTAGTAATATTTAAGTTTATTTAAGTTTACCCATTCATGTTTTTTAAGTTTAGAGTAGACCAACTTACTCAATGAATATGACCTCCTGCATAACAGGTCATATTAATCCTGCATCTAATCAGGATACAGTGTTCACATTTCTAAATGCTTTGCCTTACTGAAGAATGCTTTCCTTCTCCAGCTGTTAAATTTCTACTGTACACATTTAGTATGACTTGTAATGTTATCCAG
The DNA here is from genome assembly GCA_013399945.1 of Ploceus nigricollis. Classification (NCBI taxonomy): domain Eukaryota; kingdom Metazoa; phylum Chordata; class Aves; order Passeriformes; family Ploceidae; genus Ploceus; species Ploceus nigricollis. Next base: position 75,785 of record VXBC01004469.1, on the reverse strand, counting down.
AAGTTGTTTAAGGGTTAAACTACAACCTTTTCTTCTCCATAAAAACAAGGAAATATCTTAGCAACTGACAAAAATCTTCTTAGGAATTGTTATGTTCAGCAGCAACAGCTGAAAGCATTTAGTTTATGAGCCAGTATTCATCTTCAAAGACTCCATTCTGCCCAGAAAATAAAGAACAAGAGATCAATTAAGATCTCATCCAGCATGCTAGTAACAGTGGGAAACATACCTCACACAAGTCATAGAATCCTGGAATACATCCTAAGAAAACCAAAGTCTGATTTTCACTTTCTTACTTTTCATAGACTATACAGATGCTGCTTCAGAGTGAGATGACCAATTTGGGGGAATATGAACAAAGAGAACCTTAGGGAGCTTAATCCCAAAAAAGGATGTCATGTGCAAGGTACCCGGTTCAATATTATTTACTACATATGATCCAGGTAACAGATCACCTGGATCTAGTGTGATGTCATCCCCTTGTAAAATCTGTAGTGTATGAAGCAGGAAAACTGCATGTGGTACATTGCTCTATTTAATCCTCAAAGGAACTCCATCGAGCTGTCATTTTGATATTAAACATGGACTTAGTTATAAGATTATGAGATTTCATAGCAAAGGTTATGAAACTACTGTTTATTCATCTGAAAATGCTTAATTAGGTTTATTTATAACAGGTTTTCATATTTTGTTTAGAATATTCCACTATGTTTCATGAAGAAATACAGTTCCCTTAGACACAGACCTAAGAAAAATTCTGGGAGCTGTGCTTGAATTTTCCTGAAGATGAAAGTTTCTCAGATCTCAAGCCAGCTTGGCTCTCTGCAAGGGTACAGATGAAGACTCTGAAAATGGTAAGAATTTTCTCTAGCTTTTAAAAAGAACTGGTGTAAGCTTCTCACTAATTTTAATGGTAGCCAGGAGCTGGTTTTCTTCATGGAGAATAATAGGAACAACCTTTCATCTCACTAGTTTTCTACATCAAATTCAGAACATTTGCAAAGGTGAATCGTATTTTTGGGGGGTCCTTTTTATGGCCACTGTAAATTCTCTGTTCCAAGGTCTTGAGACCAAAAGGACTGATGTAAGAAAACGTATAGCTTGTAACAGCAGTCCTTATAAATCTCAAGCCCACACAAAAGAGCAAAGAAAATAAAGAGACAGAGAACAGACTTTAAGACCAGGGAAATAAAAGAAAGTTTATTTAGAGGAGACTCACTACCAGACTGGCTTGACTTGAATGACGCTTGTAATCTGTAAAGAGTCTGTGTTATGTGAGGTGAATACAGAGTAAAATTTCTCAAGGGGAAGAGAACACTTTGTAAGGCTTTCTTATGATTCTAGAACTAACACTTACTGTGGAGTAAGACTCACAGCATCGAATTGCAAGAGCAAAAACACGTACAATGAATGACGGTAAACAGTCCAGTAGAGCACAGTTCATTAACATGCATGACAAGTAAATTATGGCTGTTTGTAGATAATTTTGAAGTAGTAAATGAGTGAACATTTGCCCTGCCTGATTCTCTGTGAAAGCACTCACATGCCTTTGTTTAACAAGGCTAGGGCAAAAGAGGGAAAAGTGGCTGGACAAGACTTTTTCAGTCTTAGTATACTCAGGGTGTTCTACCAGCTCAAAATATAGTTCCAGATACCATAACAATCTTATTTTGAATCCAACCTCTTATTTTTCTTTTACAGCAATGATTCAGACATAATGTAGTTAATAAGAAGCATAAATGTCTCCATACCGTTTTCAGGTATGTTCTTCAATAGACTTTAGGAGAGAGATACCCACAGATGTATGCTTGAAAACATTTTCAGGGTCTCCTCCAGGATACTCTTTGCAGTTCTTACACTGCAAGTCAGATCTTTTGCAGTAATTCAGACAAACTGAAAAGCAACATCTCACCATATCCTCTTATGGAAAAAAGTTATGAACTCATTTTGAAGGAAAAATATTATATAATTTAGCTAATGTTTAAACTACATTAGTAAACAGAAAGTTAACTCCAGAGCCATTTATTTTACAAGTGCACTTGGAGCTCAGTTTAGTCTTAGAAATCAGGAAAATGGTTAACTGCTTCCATCTGGACTTAGAAAACAAGGCCACCTTCAAAAGAATCTTTTACAATGAAACTTTTGGAAGAGGTGACATCATAATTCTCATGTCAACAATTCTTCTGTAAGAAATCACAATTGTGTCTTATTTCTCTGTGCAAGTACATACAAAATCGTATTTCTGCCTTGTTATGAACATGTTTACAAAAAGTCATGGAGGTTTTGGGGAATTGCAGTTCCATCCAGTGCAGGTGTGTTATAGTCATGCCTTTTTTTTCTAGTAACATGATTCATCTCATTTAAGATACAGAAATGCAGACAAAAACTACAGGCATTGGTGTGCTACAGTTCAGTATCCTGTCTATAATCACTACAGGAAGAGTGCCTGTGCCATTTACAAAACATCCAACTTTTTTACCCATTATAAATTATCTGATCATAATATTACTAAATATGAACAAGTCCCAAATAATTATTTCCCTGATCCTATACAGTCTTTTTTCTTCTCAAAAAAAGCAGTATGGTAAGAAACCCTACTCAAACACTCAGCTTCAAAAGCCATCAGGCTTTTCAGCCTGCAGGATGGGCTGATGCTGTTGGGAGGATAGAGATCAGTCTTACTGCAAATTGTAGACAAAGGTACAGTACCTTGGAATGGACCAGCTGTTAATATTTGTAGCAGCTATTTTTATGGTATTTCAGTAGTACATGGTGGGGAGAGACTGAAATTACTGACTTGAACAATTTAGTACATAGATAATGAGAAACGGTGGTTGGATAATGGAATTCAGTAGTGCCAAGGATAAACATTAAAACATGTCAGCACGTTTTTATTGAATTAAAACATAAGTTTCTAGGTACCAAGTACAGTGAAGATTCAGTGCCTCTATTTTACACATTCTCTAAGACCTTTTTATCTTGAAAGTTCTGAGAGACTTAAATGTAAATCCGATACAGAATCATCTTACCTCTGGGGTGAAACTGAGCAGCTGTTTAACATCACATACAACAGCAGTTTAGGACAGCAGTTGCTAATGTGGGAAAACATACCCAGATGTTGACTCCTTGTCATTTTAGGATCACATCTTGCTTAGATATTCATGCTCAGAAGACTGAACTCTTTCATGCCTTTGAAAATTCTCTTTTCCCCTCAAATTCAAATATGAGAGGAAATCATTATTTTTTCCATATATGGCTTTACTGACAATTCTCAAAGCCCCTGACCACATGGTTTTGCTTTCTTGGACTTCAGAAATGTTGTGACCCATGCATGAATATTTGCATCTCAAAAAGCATTGGAAAAGGGGAGGAGAAAGGACTTATTGCCTTTACTTCCAGATGAAGTTCATGGAAAATCAGAAAGGGTCCCCACAAAGGTCACATAGATGTCCATAAAGACAGAAAGCTAATTTTGACTGCCGCATTAAATTTTGTTTCAAGACCAGAAACTGATTTTCTAGGCTAAAGCAATGTGAAATCCTGAGCTGCTATCTGTCTTAAGTCTTTTAAAATTTTAATTTTTTGTTCTTTTATGCAAAAAAATTGTTTTAAGTCACATAGCTACATTTTTATATGGAAGTCCAACACCCCTGCCCAGGACTAATGTGTTCCAATAGGTGCCACAATTGTGTTCAGAGCAACAAAATGCTCCCAAAGTCAAGCAAGTATTAAGTATTACATAATTTTATTGGGGTGGTGGCAGTGGAGAATTTATTTCAATGTCTAATTTCAACATCCATTTTTTCTCTTGTCCACAGGTTGCACTAGCAAGGCAATGCTACATCTATTGCAAATGACTTAAAGGCGTGGTCCCAGAACAGATGTTACAAGGGGATCTCCCATCAGGCATAACTTTGGAATTTCCAGGCAGAGTACAAAAAAAGGGACTGATCCCAAGAGCTTAAGAAACAGATATTTATTGATGGTACTTGCATGACAGAGTTTTTGGCTCAGTACTGTAGTTCAGGGACTGAAACAAAACTGGAAGAAGTTCCCCACAAGGACTGCCAGAAGGACAGCTGCATAGGGAAAAAGAAAAAAGCAGTGACCTACACTTCAGAGTGGAAATGGGTGCAGCTCAGTCCATAGACAAAGTACAGACACAAAATGAACTGAAAACCCTAAAACCTGAAAAGCTAAGTAACATAAAGTTTCAATGTAAAAGTGATTCTGAAACTCTAAAGAAGGCAGAATCTTAGAATAAAACTGTCTGCAGGAGCCAAAGGAATATGATGTCCCTAATGATGTCCCTTGAAAATAAAAGCATTTATTTATGGTAATGGTTTAAATCAGATCCTTGATTTGCATGGATGGTGATGATATTTTAACCAAAGTTAACTAATACAGTTAACTACAGATGCAGATCATATGGAAACCAAGGTAATCAAAGCTTTCAAGGCAAACAAGCATGTCTAGCCTTTTCTGCTCAGGCAGATGGAAGTATGTTCAGCAATACAAGAAGTGACAAAACTCGTCTGAAGAATAATTTTTTTGGAGTCACATCAATGATTTTATGTTCAACACAGATTACATTTGTTTATATTCAAATAAATATATTTATTTACATTTAAAATTACAAAGAAAAACCCCAAAACCAAAACCACAAAACAGTGACAAAAGCAAAGAGCTAATTAAACAAAAGTAAAAAATAGCTAACAATACCACAGCAAATTCTTCAGGTAGCCTGGGAGAGAACACGATGATCTAAAGAGTCTTATCTCTATTCTGCTTGCTAAACTAGCAGGAAGATTGAAAGGAAGGGAACAGGGTTAGAAGGAGGATATCAAATCTTCTTGCTTCATCACCTCTCCAGAAAAGAGCAAAGAAAATGGTTAAAGATTAGAAAACACAAAGACAGAAAAATGGTTTGCTGGGAAAGAGGGGAAAGATCATAGCATCCTTCAATTACATGAAAAGCTCTTGTCAAGAAGAAAAAAATCATCTGTTCTACTTGCTCATGGTGGAAAGAACAAGCAGTGACAGCATCAAAGGTTAAACATTAGGAAAGAGCTTTGGAATAGATTTTTCTCAGAAGGTCATGGAATTTCCATCACTGAAAAAGGTTAGACAAACATCTTTCAGGAAAAAAAAAGATAGGTATAGCTGATCTTAGTTTAGAGACTTCATGACCTCTTGAGGTCTTTTCCAGGACTATTTTCTATGATTTGACAACTTAAGCAGTGATGACAAACTTTACAGACTCCTTTGAGCTCTTTGGATGTCATTAAGATTGTCCAGACCCTTTATTCTAGTAATTACTCACTCCATAGATAACAAAAGCAAAATTTGCAGGAAGAGATGACATATTTTATTTTTCCAACTACATCAGGCTAAAAAGATACTATTTGAAGCACATGTGCCTTTCTGAGTAGAGCAGAGAGGAAAGCAGCACACTTGCATTGTTTAAAAGGATTGTTGGAGAAGAGCAGCTGTACTTTGCATTAGCTCTTAATATGAGGTCATGATATGACATCATTCTCATGAAGAACAATAAAAGCTAATGTGCTGAAGCAATATATATAATACTAGAAACAAATTCTAATCTAGTTAACATCTCTACTATTTGTTAAAAACATACATTTACCTCTAGAGTTACCATATTTCATACTGGGAGGGAAGATGTAAGGCTTCAAGGGATGAAGTTAGCTCATGTAAACTTAGCTCACATAATTTAAAAAATTACATTTTTTTCCCTGTAACATTAAAAGGGAATTAAAATGATGGCCAAATGGGGATAATGGAAAAAGCAAGTATCATCTCTAGCATGAAGTCAAGGGCTCCAGTGACATGAAGAGATAAGCACCAGACTAATCTAGCATGGTTCTTCTGCAGGACAGCCTCTGGTATCTGCATTTGGTTGTGATAAATGCTCAAGAAGAGAACAATAGAGTCTGGCTTGCAAGAACAATTCTTCCTGTCTATGCCTTCACATAAGACTGTTATGGATGGGAGGAGACAAAGACTGGGAAGGTTTGTTCGTTAAACCCTCTTTGACTTTGGAAAAAAAAAGGTAATTACAGGAGTGTGCTATGTATAAAAAATACTGGTAGGCAATTTTCACAGGTGATTATAAATAACTTTTCTGCTTATGAGAAGTATAACTTCAGTCATAAGACATATGACAGTGTTATTGCATGGAAATGTGCCTCCCACTTCACTCAAAATAAAACTAGATGCCATCAACATAAGCTGTAGCATGGAGCCTTCTTTATAAGTCCTGTGCTTCCTTCATATTTTTTCACTATTAAATAATCAAAACAGCTCTTTAGCCTATTTCTGTATTTTCTATTTTTCTCTAAAATGACCAGTAAAAAAATTCAGGAGACCTTGCTAGAAACTGCATTCTACAAACTTTACACATATATGGGAAGTGAATTTCCCTTATTCCTCCTAGAATAATCTTCCAGGTATTTTTTTTCTTTCAGGAAAACTTCTGTTCTATTATATCCCATCTTAGTCTATTCTATTTCATTCCATTCCATAGAGTATATTTTATTTCCATGCTTTAGTCCAATATTGAAAAAGTTTCTTTCCCCCAGTTTTGCATTGAATTTATCAGATTTGGTATGTACATACCAGATAATTTTAGAAATAGGAGTATGATATCAGGCAATATTTATACTACCACACTCTAATTACATTACATCATTGCAAGCCACTCTATTAGATCAAACTTTGACTATCTTTTTCCTCCTTTGCAAATCCCATGAAGGACCTGATATTGTCATCGAAACTCCTTTTATATGCAAATCAAAAAGTCTGTCTAAGACACAAGTATAATTTGAGTTGTTAGCTATAGCCTAGAGACTCTGCTTGCAACATTTGGACAAACAGAAGCAGAGACTTCTCCCTGGTGATCTTCTCTTTTACATAGATCAAAGACTTTTCAGCCTTTTATGGGAGCCAGTTTAGGAATTAAAAGATGACTTGGCCTTATTCAAACATCAGACTTCCATAATACTTGGAATGGAATTAGAAAGCTTTAACAAAGCCTGTGGTTTAGAATTTGCACTTCTCCTTTAAACTTAGAATCAAATAATATTTTCAGTGTGAACTATGTTAAATAAAACAGCCTCTCTGCTAGCTTATAAAAAATTGCAGACATCTTCGCTGTACAAAGTCTGTAGCATGTTTATCTGTTTGAAGGAACTAAACCCTCACTTGCAGATGGATTGAGTTCAGCTCTTATTAAAATTAAACCAAATCAATTTATAGAACAGAAATTATATTCTTAATTATTTTGCAAATATTTTTACCTATTGCTTGTAAACTTATTAGGTCAGCTGTACCTTTGTTAGAAAAAAACAATTGAAAAAAATTCAAAATGATTGAGCATGTAAAGAAAACTTCCAGCTGAGCAGGCAGTCATTTTTGGAAGGAAAGTTGCAAAACCTCTTAGAAGGTGTTCCTGTGTAAAATGGCTGTGTGTTAGCCTGCTACAGCAGCAACTTGCTTTTTACAAATGTCTCAAAGACAGCAGTGGACTTTGCCACCCCTCTAAGGGACAGTAAACCACAGCTTCAGCTCATCATCCTGAGCACTTGTACAGCATAGACAGAAGTGGGATGTGCAGAACAAACCCTACAACACCAGCATGAAGCAGAGTATGTCAGGAAGAGAATAATACTGCAGGACACAACTTGTCTCCAGCTCTGAACTTGGACTGGCTGTACATGCTCCCAAATCAGAAAGGGGCTTTCCAGTTTCTGAGAGCAGAACAGTCTTCTGAGCCTCTAGCACTCAATTAATTTTTGGTTATACTACTTAAACCAACATCTGCTTACCAGGCATGATTGACTGAGGGAAAAAAACCCCACACGTTTCTTAATCATAACAGAAGTAAATATTGAAGTAAGGTGCCACTACAGGGCAGTATGTCACTACAGGAAAAAAATGCTCAATCTATTCTGTCCCAAAGTTATAGAATACTTTTTGTTTGTTTTTTCACTTTTTTTTCTTCCCTTTAATATCATATTAAAGGTAAATTAAATTCCTCAATTTATTCAGAGTAAAGGGATAAGACCGAAAGCTACCTTTAGCTAAGTTGTTTATTGATCACGTACAGTAAGATTTACATTTCTGCAGTTTCTATATGATAAAGAGAAAATATTAATAAAATTTTAACAGAGAGGAAATATATTAATATTGCAGAACATCAATCCTAATGATTTCTGCTCATTTCCAATAATTTACTGATTTAGAGAAGGAAGTTCAACAAATAATGTCTGTTAATGTCCATACCTAGCCAAATATTACTGTAGATTGATAACTTTAGTTCTTTCACATTTCATCAAGTCTCAGTAAGTGCAATAAATTTTTTGTCAGAAGCCTCTTATATAATATCCTTATATAATATACACAGCATATCTCAGCCTACTAAACAAGCTTACAAGAGCTCAGAGAGAAGTGAGTAAGATAAAAGAAGAACAGAAGAAAGAACAATATTCTTTTAATCTTCTGTGGACTCTTTGTAATGTCAGCTACCAACAGATCTCCTTTCTCAAGCAACTAACATGCGACTTGTTCCAAAGATAGATCAGCAAAACACCAAGCACAGTTCAGTGAATATGAAAAAAATAAACAAAGCAAAACTGGCATCAATCTGCTAAGACACTATTCCCAAACAAGCCAAAGGCCTGGTCTGTAAAGCCTACAGGGACAATTATCCTTCTAGCCATCTGCAAATGAAACCACAGTATGTCCTTCCTTCCTAAAGAGCAAAATTCCTGTAAGGTCAGATGTGCAGGAAGAAAAATATCTTCCGTTCCCAAAAGCTTGTGCAAAGGAAAAGAATTTGCAGTCTCCACAACACGTGAATTTTGGTTCTGCATTTTTATCTGCTGAACAAAAAGTGAACATAGTACTGTATTACTAACCAGTAGTTCCCAGAAGTAAGGTACCATTCTGCTATCTGCCCTGACAAAAATCAGCACTTCAGGGGGGAAAACAAATAGTGTAAATGACAGATAAACAAGTTTGCCTTCACCCACTCAAAAATCAATGGTTGATGTATACATACAGTGTAAAACTTCATCAATCCAAGACTGTCTGAGACAAACTAGGCAGGTGAACTACCACAGGCAAACAGAGCAAGACCCATGGGCTTGGCTCCTGCTCTTTGTGCTCTAAAAAGGTCTTCTGGAAGTCGAGCTGTATGAAGCTTGGTGTCCTGAAGAGCAACTCCCGTAACAGACTTTCCCATTTAGGAATTGGAAAATAGCAAGCTCATACCTAAGTTCAGCTGGGACTACAAAGCAGAAAGCCTCTCCTTAGGAAAACAAAGCTAAAATGGATCTCAGAATGTTATGTAGGATGTTGTCAGTTCCTGTGCTGGACCCATTATGCCATGCCAATTAAGGCAAAAATCAGAGAATGCCTTCTCTTGTGGGGAACTGCACTGCACAGGAAGCACAGGGGATGTTGCAGTTTGCACCATCGGCAGTGTTCGTGATCAGTGATCTGGTGCTTCATGGGTTGAAATTTGCTGCCATGGCAGCAAGGGCTGAACACCACAACAAGCAGGAATTAACCTGAATTAAAGGGAAATGCCCGCTTGTTAAGTCTGTTTTTATAATGTAGAATAACATCATTTAGTCTGCTTTAAGCAAAGGAGGCTAAATCATTCTCCAGTACTCCCTCTCCCACAAAAACCTCTCACTTATTTTGCTGCTAATGACTATCTGTCCCTTCCCTCTTCTCTAAATGCTCTTTTGCGATGGTCCCTCCTGTGATTTATATACATTAGAATTGCAAGCATGAATAAGAAATACCTCAGTTTTTTATCATGCCGTGTAAGTACAACACATTCAACCTAATAAATGTTCATTCTTCAATTTTTTTAATAGTTTTATTACTGGTAATGGGAGTTTCTGTACTTATTCATTAAATTTGTCAAGTCCCTTCTTTAGGAATAGATTTTGAATTTATAATACATTTTGCTCTGAATTAATATTAATGTGTAATTCTAAGCCACTTTTGTCCTGCCTTACTGGATTAATTTAATGTCTTTTTAAAGGTACAGCTCTATGTGACATCATTCCCCTGCCAGATTTATAACAGCCAATGAAGTCACCATTATAGCTTCTCATAATTTTCTTCTTTCACCAGTGGTGTAATATGCCATTATTCCTACTTCTGAACTATGAATCTAGCTTCTGGACAGGTAACCTTTGCCTAGAATGCAATATTTAACTCACAATAATGGTCAGAAATACTTTACAGTTCCACTTTGATTAATAAACCATATATCAGTATTAGCAAATATCAGTATATTTTAGGTGCAACAGAGATGAGAAACAGTATAGAATATGAGGGTTAATATTGAAAATGTTGCACATATTTCTGAAAAAATCATATTTTTTCCAGCTTTTAAATCCTAGTTCAAATTTTTTTATTTGCTCTGCTTGTACCTACTTACAGCACAGATATTTCCTTGTATAAGGACATGCATATGAAATTACTCTCAGTATTATATGAAAAATACCTATTGCATATTGTGTTTTCTTTTCCTTTTACCCTTGTTAATGAGTGATTTAGTATGTTTGTGCTCCTTGACCCAAGTTTAACTTCACTAGTATAGAAAGTAGGTGTGAAATTAATACATGTCTGTAAAAACATTAATTTTGGCAGTTCAAACACTTTTAGGTATAAGCTGTACCTTGGGCAGGCTATACCTTCATGTCTGCACAGTGGCTATTGGCTCAGTCACATTTTGTCCTTTGGTTTCTCTCAGTTCCAGGGTCCCTTGGATGACAAGGAGGGACACGTGTCTCTTCTTTCTGCCTCAGTGTAGTGTTTGAAGCTCTGAGTATTTATTCTCATTTCCTAATATTTAGACTTTGTGTGGTTTTGTGTGTGTGTGTTGAATGGTGCCATGTCTTTGATTATTGACAAAAGGTTCACATCGCAAAAAAATATTAGACCAGTGGCTGGCCATAGCCATCATATAGGACCAGGTTAACACTAAGATTCTTTATTGTAACAAAAACAAGCAACCCATATATCTGTCTACAGAGTTAATTTACATGGATACATCTCAATTGGTTCTGAAATTACCTTGAGTTTGGCAGTTATAGCTTTGGTGCCCTGGGCTAATATGGCTGCAGGACATAGATTTATGTTATCATAATGGTATAACATTTTTGGAAATGAGGGAAAATAGCATATTGACAATCTAATCATAAGAACAGTATCCCTGTTTCAAACTTCAGATGTTTTAAGAAAAATAAGTACTTGTGTGTGGTCTTTCTTCCCTTTCCCTCCTCAGCAACGATTCTATTTCTTTAGGGTCAGAAAAAGGAAAATACTGGAAGCATGGTGGTGAGGAGAAATAGCAAGTCAGAGAAATAGCAGAAAGAAGGAGGAAAGATATGACAGATGAAACAGAGTACTACCCTTGAGAAAGGATTACCTAGATTTTTTAGCATGTATTATTATACTGTTGTGCACATTTTTCATTTATCAAACCTCCATTCTAAAAATTCACCCATCATCTCTATACATTTAACGTCTCTAAGTTGATTGCAGAGCTCAGCTGAGAAATATTGATGTAGAGGTTACTCTTTTCACAGCATTCAAAGTATTTACGGGAGCAATTTTGCTCCAGGATCATCACTTAATTCTTCTGTTTGCCAGAGGGCAAACAGTTCCCCTGATAAATTTTTTAACTCTAAATTTGAGGAAGAATGATTTTTACATTTAAACTCTTCAATTGAGGATTAAATTTACAAAGTTCCACCATATATAAGTTTTCCTTCTTACTTACCTTTCAAAGAAAAAAAAATTTGAAATGGGCACAAAAATTAATTTAAAGGCATGTAGCCAGTCCTAAAACAAAAGTTGTGTATCAGTCCCTGATTAAACCATATTTTTCATTAAAGGATCAAATGTCCTTATTCCTGACAACTAGAGATAATGAAAAAATACAAACATGTGCTTTGTCTTTGTTGCAGGGTCAGGAGATACAATCACTCACTTAAACTATTAAATGTAATGCATACAAGCATAGGGAGATGAAAAGTGCCAGTTTAAATTAGCTTGACCTGTGGTGTTGACTCCTGGACAGATGGCATAATATACCCTGACTTCATTGCTGAGGCATTAGAAGCACACAGCAAGAGCCCATTGTGATATTAAGAAAAAGCTCACAAGTAAACTCCGACTGAGATCCAAAAACCTGCTGGCCCCCTGTGAGGCTCTTGGCTTCCTTTTGCCAGACCTATTACAATATAGAATGGAGTCTTCTCAGTTTTAGCTGAAGCAGTGCAGTGCTCAGGCAATGAACGCGCATTTTCTACTTTGCTGTCTAGAGTGTGTTTTAGGATGAGATTCAGAGTCCAAAAGACCAGGCTCACAAAGGGCAAACCAGTCAAAGTCAATGTATTCTTCCCAGGAGAAGGAAAAGCTAACTGTACCCAAACCTCACCGTATGACAAAGCTGGCAATCCTTTTAAGGAGGAGTGTACAGGCATAAAAATTAGATAGATCTGTAGATCTATCTATAGTATTGCTCATGACACAGCAAGAGTCTTCTAAAGAAGTCTTTCCCCCATAAATCCTTGTGCTGTTAGTAGAAACTGAAGGTTCTTCCACACACACAACAACCCAAACATGATTTTTTGTAGATTTCAAATTTAAAAAGAAACAAAGTGCTTATCCAGCTTCTCTTTTGCATTCATTCTCAAAATTGTGAGGGCTGTCTCTCAAGTGAATATATAATTCACTGTCTAGCCTCCTGAGAAACAGAAGCAGGGGTGTAGAGTGCAGAGCACTAACAAAATAGCTGGGTATATAAAAACAAAGAGATAAAGGCTAATGGCATCCCACCAAATGAAAGGCAGTTAGGAAAGCAAAGTAATTAACCATTTTTACAATGCATGGAAGTTGGCATCTTGAAAATAGTTGGCTCCAAATATCAGTGACACATCCATCTGTTTCTTCACTAGCATAAGATTGCAGCTATGCATTTTGGGAACTTAGAATTTATGGGCTCTAAGAGGAAAGGACACATCAGAATACTGTGATGTGCCCAGCATTCATCAAACAGGGTCACCTGCAGCTCTAAAGGTCATATGGGGTTTTATCTGGTCCTTTATAAAACTAGAGAAAATAATATCCCTGAAATCTCCTCATGCTTCTCTCTCCTGCAAAGGCAGAAAGCATAACAAAGGGCAAAGAAAGTTTAGAGAAGAGATGATGACATTGGATGAACCTTGCATGGAAGGATTGTGTGATGCTCTGTATGCCATGTTATTACTCTGAATAGACCTGCCCAAGCTTCTCCTACTCTTTAGTAATTTTTATGTACTGAGATAACCATACAAGAAGCCAGATAGTGATTTACTTCATAAAATGTATCAGATTCAAATTGGTCTTGCCAGTGACCACACTTTCCACTTTGTTTTGGGGCCATAGAGCAATCTAGTTGTTTTCCCACACCCTCCAAAAGCTTTATTATTTTACAACCATAAAGTTTTGGAAGCTCTCATTTTAAAGGAAGAAATTATTTTTAAAGTAGGCAAAAATAGACAAAAATATTGTCACCTACAAGTCAGTTTAACATAAACCAGCAATCATTCAACCTCAAAGTCTGGCAGTAATCTGTGCCTCTCAATTCAGGCATCACTACATCTTGCAGCTTTTCCAGGCATTTGCCTTAAAATTGTGCTCCACCTTTGTTACATGGCTTGCAGAAAGCCTGCAAGAAATAAAGTATCAAATATGGTTTATTTTCAGCACAGACCATCTATTACAGTGTGAATGATTTCTCTAAAGTTTCAAGCACCTAACAAGAGAATGATTTGTGTTCCCAAGTCTGAGGTTTTTTCTAAATAGTCCAATAAAAGATATTTAATCCTACTAATACTGCCTTGTCTAAAATTAGGCACCTGAGTAAGGAGGTTGAATTTAGGCATTCTGGCACCTGCTTTGTTAATTTAAAGCACCCTCTTAAATTTAAACATATTTAAGCGCCAACACCAAAAGTGTTGGGCTGTTTCCATTAATCTCTTTCAAAAAGAAAAAAAAAAAAGGAGAAAAAACAACACACATTTATCTCCCTGACTAAATTTAATCATGCATATTAAAAATGTTGGCTTTTATGACTAATGGAAAGTTGAAATACTTTCTCACTGTATTATTTTAAAGGCCTTGCAACACAGTGGAGTTTTCTGAGCAATCACAACACTGTGTATACACACCCGCTTCTTATTTATACCCCAATAGCACTGAGGCAGTGGATAATGGCTCCACTGTTGCAGTTACTGTACAGACAAAACTGTTGCAGCAACCTTTGCCAAATGTACAGTTTGGGTTAAGACCGAGCTGGAGGTGAAGGTCTAATCAGAGAGCACTCAGAGCAAGTGAGGGAATATTAAAAGCTCCCTTGCAGTTCAGAGCAAAGAGAGGCCTCTAAGTAGGGCAGATCTCCATTCCGGGCTGTCAGAAGGCTGAGTTGTAACATGAGCTGGGCTCCATTTGCTTTTCCATTTATATAAAAACCTTTTTGTTTCTTTTGTTATAAACTTAGACCTCCAGAATAAAGCCTGGAGGAAGGGGGGAGGGAGAGGAACACTTGCTGCCTGAAAGATGTAATTTGTTGTTTGACCACTGTATGCATCATACAGTTCCTAGCTATCTGTCCAGTTTGCAGCAGCTCCTCTATACCAGATAAAACTCCTTAAAAAATAAAGTTCTTGTCCACATCCAGAGAATCTGACCCAGTCCTTGCCTCCAAGGACCCTACATTGCAGAGGGAAGACTAAAACACACCTGGAAAGAAGAGCAAGAATGGTTTCCTTTTACAATACTCATAGAAAAGGCCAGTCTTTAGGAGACATTTTAAGATGGGAAGACCTTAGCAAATCAAGACTTCAAAAGCCGGTCATAGCAGAGAGGAAGAAATCAATAGGATGGGAATAGGGTTAGCATATTAAGAAAGCTCTGTATTTGACATTCCTGATGGCAAAGGGAGCAGACCTTGGACAGAAGGAGATAAACCTGGGAGGAAGCTGTCTCCAGGGGCAGCTGTATCTATCGAGCATGCTAAGGGGCAGCAGATCGGTAATAAACAAGAATAATGTATTAATCATGCAAGAACAGCCTATACTGACATATGCTTCTAAGAGATTAAAACAGGGAGAATAATAAGTAGTAGGACCTTACAGGAGTTAACACGGAAGATGATGAGTGAAAACAAAAATATAAGTGTTCTACTTTTCTGCAAGAGAAGACATATTTACCTCTTAGTCATGCACAGAGGAAGCTACACAAGCTGTGTTGATGTATTGGTGAAGGAAGCTATAAAGAAATTGAAATGCTTTACTCAGCTGAGACTTATGAGTAGTAATAAACAACAGCAACTTTGCTTTTCACAAAATCGGTTTCATCACTGCTTTTATGCAGAACCCTTATCACTGATCCCATTTTACAGAAGAGGGAAAAATGGCATACAGCTAAGTGATACAAATCACCTAAGGCTGCTGAGTGTGGCAGTACAGCCAAGGACAGTGCTTGGAAAACCCCACAGCATTTCACTCATACAGCTGCATTCCTGCTGAAGCCAAATGCAGCCACGTCTGAAGGGAATGAAGGGGGAAAGCTCTTTTGCAACAAGCAATGTGGGATACTTGAGAAGAGAAAATGGACTTCCAGGTGAGACATCCCTCTGTGAATTTCCATTGAGCAGGTTGCGTGCTTGTATAGTTCCTGTATTTAACACAGGGATTAAAAAAAATCACTCTCTCTCCAAATGTAAACTCTAGTTTTGTTTTTCTGTTCAGTTACCCACATCAGTTTATCTTAGGGCTTGTCGTCAAGACAACAAAACCTGAAAAGAGAGAGAGTTGTGGTAAATAGCGAATTATTAAACAACGAATTAGGGCTGTACATACTTTATTATGGTAAATTTAAATTGGAAGAAAGATGCATCTCAAAAAACAGAAATTCCAGTTTGGAAAGCAGTGATATGATTAAATTTTGGTGGTTTGTGTGAGCTCTGTAACTGAAGCTACTGAAGGAATTAGGCAAAGATTTGAAAAGGTAAACAGACAACAAATCTCAGAAATCTGCAAAGTGATAGGAAATTTAGTTTTGAGACTGTCCTCAGAGGTACTCTCTCATTTAAAAATTACAGAGGAGAGCTCCTCATGATGAATATTTCAGTAACTATCTACATCATAGGCTTTAAGGCTGTATATTTAAGGAGAAGGATGAAACAAGTAATGAAAACATTTGAAGGTGGTAGCTATTTCAGGATTAACTATACACACATGTCTACAAAATGGCAAGTAGCTTATCACGGCATATGCCAATGAAAGACCTGCTCAGAAAGAAATTAAAAGTACCGTAAGCACATATACATACATTGAGGAAGTTAGTGAAAATATGAAGGTGAAGACAAAGGAAGAGCCCTGTTGTTCAGAACCAGAAAACTGCATGACATTCCAATGCTCTGTGAGCTCCCAGTGATTATGGAAAATAAAAGGGCTGAATGCTCATAAGGTGAGTAAGAATTTAGTATGAACTATCACTTGGATGATAGCTCTGCCCTGCCTTGGCCATTTTGAGCCTCCCTGCTTCCCCTACACTGAGGCTGGGGGCTGAAATGCTGGGAGGTGAAAGAATTACAATGGGAGAAACAGTCTTCTGTTTCTTTCCTTATACAAATCCCACAGGGGCCCAGAAACCACATTTCATATCAGATTTTGAGGGCTGAGTTCTCAGCCAGTGTTCTGTAAAACATGCTTTTTCATGTTATAAAACCAGAAAAAGCCAACAGCACTAACATTTTAAATTTGATTCTGTTAAAACAGGTTTGTTTCTATTTCCTTCAATTCTCTCTTTTTTTTCTTTTTTTAATTATTCCAAAGCCTATAGTGGCAAGTTTGACATTTGGCCAAGTTTCTGCATGAAATTTTATAGCTGAGATAATACAAGTTTCTGTAAAATGAAGAAGCAAAATGCTTCCAGTTAGCTTTAACAATAAATGGAAAGGGGAAAATTGCTTCTGAAATAAGACTTTTTCCTCTACTTGTTACTAACAAGTGCTGGAAGAGATTACTTTTTTATAGGTGCTATTTATCTTCTGCTTCTCCTTGTTATTGATTTATAAACATATAAAGAACATGTAAAACATATCTAAGTAAAGTTTTTAACAGCACAGACATACACAAAGTCTCAGAATCCACAGTCATACTGCTTTTCAATAGCATAATGCCATTCATTTAATCGACATATTCCTGAATTTTATTCCTGATTTATAAGCCACAGAAGTAGATCAGAATCTGATCCACAGAGCAATAGGATCTTTCTCTGTAAAATTTGGTTTTAAATGTTAAATAGTCAGTGCCGCAATGATCAAAAGATGCCACAACAGTAGCAGCATCTCTGTTATTCTGAAATTTTCTTGCTTGTAAACTTCAGACAAAACCTCTTTTTGTTTGTTGATGTGAGCATTTTAACAGGAAACAGGAGTTCAGCCACTAAAAAGCACTTTTTTTCCAACACAAATTTCACCATTGTACTGTGATTGACAGCCATCCCAATGTCTATAAACAACCTACAAGCCTCCCAAATTGACCATTCAGTTCCTGCGTCCAACATTTAAACACTGAGCGGTTTTTGCGCTCAATAAAATTCCTTTTCATTTCACCCTGGGTTGCCATGTCTCTTCAAACAGAGACAGAAAAGCAGTGCTCTGTGTCAGACAGATTTTAATTTTCAGTCCTCATCCATTCGTACAATGTAGACACAAGCAAACAAACCCTACCCAAAGCCTAGCAACCCACAGTTTAAACAGTCAATGCATATGAGCTACGGGATGGAGGCCTGGACCTGTTCACACATGAATAAAGAAGATTAAGATTTTCTTTCAAAGACATGAAGCCTTTTTGACAGCCTGTGTCAACAGCGCTGTCTGCCTCTCAATGTGAAACAGTCTTCTATCAGAGGTTCCCACAGGGAGGTCTTGCTTATTAGCATGCTTTACACTTCCATTCCTTGTCAGTATTTAATTTAAGAATAAGGGTGCAAAGTTTTGCAAACTCTTACTTACCCACAATGAAAGGATAACTTACTGGAGACACTGAAAGGAAATACCAGCTAACATGAACACCTACAGGGTACACTTTTTAAAGAGGATAACCTAGGAAAAAAAGAGAGAAAAGCAGTGGATACAGTTGTGTTCTCTATTTGTCATTGCAACAATATACCAGTAAATTTGTTAATCACAGAATGTCTCTTCTAGCAGGTTACTTTTGCAGAATTCTCGTCAGCCTACACTTTAAGTGTAGCACGTGTGCTGCCGTGCAGGACAATACACCAACTAAAATTTTAGACAGAACAAAAAATATCCATCAAAACAGCAGCAATAATAATGACTGGGTAAAAATATAAGCACAAGATTGAAGGGGGTCTTCAAAGTCATCAAACTGAATCCACTGCTATCATAGGCAATATGACATATAATCCCTCTCAAAAAGCGACCAAGCGCTCTTCTTAAACAACGCTGTGAACAGCAAAAAGCCAAACCCATTGTTTTCATTCAAGAGAAAGATTAGTCCTGGCTGAAACAATTTAGATTCCATTTCTCTAAATGAATGACAGCCTCAAGTCACCATTACAGATTTATGTTATCATATTGTTTAAAATCAAAATATTCTAAGACTCAAATCTTGCAAACACACTTAGGTAGCTGTTTAGAAAAAGAAGCGGTTGGTCCCAGTTAAGGTAATTTCATCATGTAGATGTAGAGCACATGCAGCCTTCAGGATTGTAGTTTAAATTTCTGGAGCTAAAAATAATAGGGAAAAAACTGTACTTCCTACAGTATTGGCAAAACATTATTTTTCAGGAACAAACAAAAAATGTTACTGCTGTATTTGCTGTATTTGCTCATTTCTTGGGTAAGACCACAGACTGATCAGTTTGATCATCTAACTTAATATTAAAAATTTACTTTGAAATTATCACAGGAGAAAGTTAGATTTTCAGGGCAAAAAAATTATTGCAACAAGGAACAGATTATGTCTCAGCAAAATAATTGGGAAAAGCTCCAAATTTATCTCAATATTGGACTTAAAACAACATGATTAAATAAAGATGGTCCTGAAAGCCAAGTCATAATCCATTTCATAGGAAGGAAGATTTCAGGCAGAAAAATTATAAAGATTTTTTTTCCAAAATCATTAAGATTTTTCTTAAAGCTCAAAATAATTTGTATCTACATGTTTTAAGGANATATATTTATTTGTGCAGTAAAAAGAAAGGAAAGTGAATGTTTCATGGTTCTAATATCAAATTCAACATGAGCTACAGAAAGAGCTGAATGACCTTGTAACTAGAAATAAACAGCTGAGACAAGGAAGGATAACTAGGATTACAAGGATCAACATTTAATGCATCAAAAATCTTCCTTTAAAGCTGTGTACTGTACACAGAAATGATTCATAGTCTTTTACAAGTATCTGCTTAGCAGATGCTTTTAACAGTATTCCTGATTTTTTTGCCTCTGTGAAAATTGCAAATAAGTGTGTGAAAGCTAATACAATTACATGAAAGATGCACTTCCTTTTATCCTGGTTCAATACATCTCAAAGAAATTATCTAGGCTTTTAATTAGTTATTTTTAAGACAATACACTTTTAGTTCTACAATTTGATTCTAGCTAACATTTATTTCTGTCAAGCGAGTATGTGACTCAGTGCACTGCAGTTATAATTCATAACATATTTAGTTATGTCCTCAAAGCTACGTATTTGTTTAAGAGAAATAAATGTCATCTCAAGTTTTAATTTGCTGAAGTTAAATTTGTCTAACCATCTAGAAAATTACATAGATCAAAACGCAAAGAAAATAAGTAAAGAAGATGTACAATATACAATGTACCCAGGACCCTGGATTTTATTCTCCCTAATGTCAGTTATTTATAGGTATTAATTTTGAGAAGGAACACTAGGTTCTAGCAGCAGTAAGTGGCAGGCCTATAAATAAATCATCATTTTTACTATAAAAGCAAAAAACCTCTTCAACAAATAAAGTAGTTGATTTTTATTTTCTGATCAGTTCTTTAAAGTTATAACATAAACAATATGTCCATGTCTTTGCGTCTTTTTTTTCTACCCACAAATTAATTTATTCACTGTCTCCCAGTGTCTTGGGTTGCAGTCTTTCATTTTGGTTTGGTTTAGTTTTTTTGTTTTATTTGAGATAGATCCATTACATGGAATAAAACACACTTTTTATATTTCGATGGACAGTGCATACTATTTGCAAGAAACACTTTTAAAGTAATTTGGAGACCCCTGCATAATTTCACTCATAGACAAGGACTTATCAGAGTGCCACATTTGTTTAAAAAAAGGTTCTAACAATCCCTATAGAATTGCTAGTTTTTGCAAAAAATCTATAAAATTCAGTGATTTTGATATTTTTGTGTTAATTTTCATCAACAAACAAGCTCCATGACAAAGTTGGTCAGTAGAGAAGTTCAACAAAGCCTTGTTGAAGACGCCTTTCAACATGGCTGCCATCTCCCCTTATTCTTTCCCAGCTGACCTCAGTGGGCTGTGATTTTTCAAGTGGTATTTCTGTCTCTTTGTTCTTAATGGGATTCTCTTGTCTCCATCTCCTCACCAGTTACGAGGTCATCCTTGTCTCTGGGGGCATTTGGCTTTACTGTCATGGAGCGCAATGGGAAACAGCCACCCTTCAAGCAATTGTCAGCAAGTTTCTATGAAGAACAAGAATTGAGGGAACAGTGGTGGTGGTGGTATTTCATAACTTTCAGTACAGCTGGCAGGAGTAAATATAACCACATCTATTAAATTCTTCTCAGGAGTCCTCACGCACACTAGATCCACTTGATAGCATAGGCAGGAAAGAGGAAGAAACTAGTTTTAAGTGTGTGTCTGACAGAAGGGAAAATTTAGGAATGTGTGCTAGGGGATGGGGATTTAGGAGAGACTGGGCAAAGGCTGGCAGATGGGAGGACAGAAAATATGGATGTTGCTTAACCATGAGCAGCTATTCCCACTCATTTTATCATGAAGGCACTTGTGTAACATATAGACAGGACTAGTGGCTGCCAAAGGCAAGAATTACCAAAATTTGTTTTTGACTGAAACATTCTGGCACCTTCAGCTATTTCAGTCATCGAAGAGACATCCAACACCGGGTTAGGAGCAACAGGAGTGCTCCAGCTTGCAAACTCAGTGGCAGCACCCTTGTACATTTGTACCCTTACCATCAGTTTACGTAGACTGACAGGTGGTCTCACAGACACTGGATTTTCACAATCATAACTCATCTGTTACTCTGTGGCATGCGTGGCACAAAATTATGGGGAAATGGATGTTCAAATTTAGTCTTTCTTTAACTTACAGTTGATAAAGTGAATTGCTCACACAATTTTCTTCTTCATTCATGGGATTTCTTCTTACTTAATCCACATGTGATACACATGTGATTTCCCCCCGGTCATGGGGGGAAAAGGACACATTTTGATTTAGTTTTTGTGTTTTCTTAATGATTTATCAAAATACTGAAGGGTTTAAACTGAATACCAAAATCACTATTTATTTTGAGATGTTATCGCAGTACCTTGCATTTTTTTCATTCACCAAGGGCCCTGAACAGGCTACCACTTCAACTGAAGCTCCTTAAGTTTCTCCCTTGGTACATAGTCTATGACACTGTATTTCCCATTGGAAGCGTGTAAAGAAATTTTGGGCTGGACACAGAAATGCCCCAAATAGCATCTTACAGGCAGCCCCTGAGTTTGTGCTCCTTGACGTGCACAGCTCATAAATAATTTTTCACTGTTCACTCAGTCAATATTTTCAGAGGGAGTTTTACAAATGGTCATATTCCAAATATAATTGAAGCTACACTACAGTTCAAGGATGTGTCCCAGCATCAGTGACGAATTGCATGACCTGTGTTCCTGTGCCCAGCTACAGGAACACAATACAAAACGTGAGGCTGCTCTATTCAATTTATTATCACATCACAATCCTCAAAACTCACTTGGTGGCATTAAGAGCATGGCCCTTCATCCTGTCTTATTCAGGTTTGCTCAGAGTGTGAATGTGGCCCAAAGTGTTAGACCTGGTATCTCAGGTAAGCAAGAATCAGTCAGGTCAAAATTAAGAAAGGGTTGCTTCTGCCCTCACAGCCTGTGAGGCGGGTTGACCATACTTGAGGGGAACAGTAAATTCCTTCTGAATATTTGGGGAAGTAATGGACGACTTTGCCACACAGCAAAACTGTGAGAAGGAAAGGGAGCTGGGAGGGTAGTGCAGGGTGAGAAAAATTGGTTGAAGAAGCCTCTAGTCCTTCTGGGTCCTGAATTCCACTCAACAAAGGGAAGAAACATGCAGGGACTGGAGGTATCTCTGGGCATGTGAACATTGAAGAACCTCAATCACACAGGAAACACTGATAATACCTAACAAATGATGATACCTATAGGATTCAACAGTTTTGTATAATGACTTTGTATGCATCAGTGTTGGACCTTAATCCACAATATTTCAAAATTCTGCCAGGTGATGTGTGATCAAGTAGCTTCCTAGTTGTCCCAATACTTGTTACCCTCACCACAAAGGCAAATAAGGTAAAAAGCAGTTGCTTAATGTTTCCATAATTTATAGTGTGTTTGACATTCATTCAGTTTACTCATCTTGTTCTTAATCCTAAAATAACCAGCTTTAAAACAGGGTATTCTGCAGATTTTTACAACTTTATAACATCTGCACCAAATATTGTGGGAATGTTTTAACCCAAGTTCCAAAATTATACATGATTTAATAAGGGAGTTGTTTATGTTGGTTAAACAAGTCAGCTATTGAAAACAGATTCACAGAGGATAAACAGCTCTAGTATGTGAATTGTTTAGGTTTATTGCATTGTCCATAAGTATATTTAAATATCAGTTATTAAATTAGGTTACTAAACTAGCTTAGACTTACATATTTATGTTTGGGGACCTTGTATAGCATTTTGTGGCTCAATGTTAATCCACCTATTAGCATTTTTAAATTAACCTGTTTGAAGAGTTACTGGAAAACAGGAACAGCATCAGCAGGAAATGTTAAACAGCTATCAGTGTGTTTATCTGAGAAGATTTCCTGTCTGTAAATACAGTCATTTTTGCACTGCCATTGATGACAATTCACTGTGAGGAGTTTAAAGCTTTCGTAACTATGGCTCCACCTTCATGCATAACTTTTCTTGAAAAGTACATAATGAAATGCTAATTTTGCATTACAGCCTAGATTTGAGTGGTTTAGTAACAGAAAATTTACTTGAGGTCCCAAAAAATGTACAGGGACATCCCTCTTTGTGAAATAATTTTCATGTCTCCTGATTGATGTCAACTCTTTTCTTTGCAATTTCAGTGTAGTTTTAAAAAGCCATAATAAAATGCAGTTCCTGCTCCAGCATGCCAACAATCTAAAATAAATGGATAAAATAAAATGGATAAAACATATAAAGAGAAGATGCAACTAGTTAGTATGGCAGTACTTACAATCAATGACTTTTTTCTTAAGTATTGTTCTTTTGCATCCAGTTCTCTGCAAGTTTCTCCCCTACAGACTAGTGAGCATGTAGACCATCTTTACAAAGCATTGCCAGAAGATGAAAATTAAGGAGTAGAATAAGTTATGGAGGTCAGGAGGAAGATGGGTGGGGGTGGACGAGGAAAGAAAATTATGTACAGTCATTAGCAAAGCACCTCTCACTTAGACAACATGTAAGAAGGCAGATGTCATGCATTTGCTAAAGTATATTTCCACCTGTTCTCCATTCCCCGTCCTCACACCCTCACACACAGCTCTGCATTCCTTCACCAGGACAAGGGAAGCTTAACTGTGTTAGCATTGGGGTTAAGAGTTTCCTTCCAGTGATCATTTTATATGAGAGAACTTTCTCCTTTCTTTTTAAGCAACCCTTGGCTCACTAGCAGGAGAAAGTGACAAAATTTGGGTAAGAAGGCATCCAAGGTTTATAATCCACAGAGCCAACTCTTCCCACTGCTCTCTGCCAGCCTCCTAGCAGATGTTATTCTGCAGATAGTGCCAGGAGCCAACTGCTGCTCCTATTAGAAAAAGCTATTCAGCTCACCTGCTGGAGGCAGGAGTTTTGCTATGACTGCTGCAGCCAGTTCATATTCTCTAACTTGAACAATCCAGTCTCTCCCCCTGGGTTAAAGGACCCGGGACCACAGGAGACACAGATGCCTTACTGGATAATTGAGACCTAAGCATGGCTAGACAGGAATTACAGCCACCTGGTTTTCACACAGGCACAGCTTTTGCCCTGCCAGGGAGGCAAGCTCAGTGCAGGCTTCTGAGCCTTCATAATTTCATCAAACGCCAAACACCCAGCAGTGGCACACACTTTCTTCTTTGTTCTCTGCAACACAGAGCCAGTGGTCTGATTTCTGCCTTCCCAAAGGCAAGGCTAATTGTCTCTCAGTGATCCATACAGCAGCAACAAAACAATGTGTTGAGAATATATATCAGACAAGGCAAGAGCAAAGAGGGGCATACTGATCATTCTTCCTCTTCAGCCATCAGCAAGCACAGAGATTTGAGCTGTTCTGTCACAGGGCAACATTGAAGCTTCTGTGGCATGGCCACAACTAGCCATGTAAGTGGTGAACCAAGTCTGGCACGTGCCCATTAAGGTAGTAAAAATGCCTTAATGGAACAATTACAAGTAATCAGGCCTCAGATTAGTAAAGTCTTTGGCACTACCATTTATCACAACTGCTTCAACACCATGCACAAGTTCTTGTTTAATACTGACTCACACAAAAGTGTATCTTAAATTCAAGTGATAAACAAACCCTTCTGCATAGTTCTGACTTATGTTCTTTCCCAGTTCCAACAAGACCTATCCATAAATTATCAGACAGGATGGGATCAGAGTGTGATTGAGGAAAGTACGAGAAATCTGAAGGTTTTGGTAAATTTAGCAGAATAGCAACAGAACATAGCTGACAAATACAGTAACACAAATCATAAAGCCTTATTGTCAGTACTGGAAAAAACCTTTATTTGACTAGCCCCACTTTAACAAAACACTTACTTTTTCCACAAGTGAAATATTGGGTGATTTGGTTGTTGGGAGTGAGTTGAGGTCTGATATGCCTGGTTAGTCTTTGGTGGGTAATTCATTTGGATCCTGAACACCTAGACCAGATGTTTGCATTTAATAGGTCAGTGAGTCTCATAAGCAAGTCATTATTTAATAGTAGAATTGGGTATTTCAGCATCTCTCTCTCTCCCTTTCCGCTACCAAGCAGACATAGTGTCACACATACACACTTTTATCACTTGTGTGCAGCATACTGTAGGCATTCAACAGCTGTAAGAGTTGTGTGTGGAAGACTGATGTAATTCTTTGCCGTTTATGAGAGCTCTAACTGTAGGTTTAGGGGATACAAAGGTTTAAGTATTCTATATATCTGGGACAGATTCAGAGGGGAAGCAGAAAAAGTCGTGTTTGGAATATAATACAAGTGTGACACAAGTATCACAACAGTCATCTGTTAAGTCCTCCTACTGCCTAATTTGAACCATGGTTTTATTCATTAAATTGCATTCACAGTTAGATACTTTACTGAGCTGTTAGCCTTTCCGTAATGTGAATCTGGAAGCGAGTTCATTGGGGTAAGTCTGCATTCCAGGTCCTTTTCTTCAAATGTTCATTTTCTTCACAAAATTATTTTGGATTTAGTCCAGTGGGATAGGGTAGGGTTTGGCCTATCATCATTTCAAAGATTCAAAAAGTTTCAAAACATTGGATTGTAAATGAACCTGTGATACCCACAATGTATGAGGAAACTTAATTACCAACTGAATTCAAATCTGTATACAAATAAGTAGAAAACAGTCAAGAAGCGTAATTTTGAAGCTTATCAAATATATCTTGCCCCTTTTTCTCCATTCTTGAAGCTGTCAACTCCCACTAAATAAAGGAGATTTTCCAAAGTGACAGGGCATAATTTGGAGCCACAATTGACATAAAGCAAAAAGAATTGCTATTCTTAATACCAAGTCTCTTTATTTCCAATTATTATATATTAAAACAAGATTTTGAGTAGTACTGTTAATCAGAAGGACATCTTTGTATAATCCAGAATTTTAGAGTAGGATAATGTCCTGAAATTATATTTAAAAATGGGACTTAAAACAAAAGTAAATCCATTAATATGAAAGAATAGATCCTTTCAGACACATAATTAAAATTAGGTACTTAAATCCAGCAGTATAACTGAAGTATATAAACATAGTCTCATAGTATCAATACATAGCTAAGTGTTGAAACAAACTTTAAAGAGAATATGGAATAAATTATTTAGAATCCCCAAGTTCACCTCATGTTAAACATGAATGGTAGTAATTCCTTGTTGCATAATTTTTTTTCCCACAGTGACTTTTATTTTGAGTGTCTCAGAAGTTTGCCATATTTCAATTGTTCTCCCTGAAGTATTTAATGCTGTTTGCTCACTTCAGGCTGAATTCTTCTAGAGAGTGTCATCTTAAATGCTTCATCCATTTCGAGGAAGAGTATTAAGGTTAAAATGGTGTTGTCTATGTAAAAATCCTTCCAGCTGCCTCATGAAAGAACTCTGTTATTCTTGCTGCTTGGAGCAGAGGCATGAATCTGCTCAGGAGGTTTCTTTGCCACAAAAATCCATGTCAATTAAAATGTTGATGGAGACAGCTCTGGAAAGCACATTGCTACATGCTCCAGACAGTCAGCTGAAGCCTGGCAGCTAAATTTTTCCAAGGATTCTCTGGGCCTTGAGCATGCCTTACCCCCATACATGGACAAGGGGCAGAGCTAACAATGCTCCTGGTTCTAGCCCACATTTTGCACCACTTTACATTCTTAAAAGGACAACTTCTGAAGTCCTGTTGAGCTTAAGAAAATTTTAGTTGTCAATATTTTTAAGAGAAGGTTTCCAGAGCCCACTCTTATAATGAAAAGCCTTAAAATGCAGTGTAACCACATGGTAAAAATCTTAAAAAATAATTGAGAATAAATAAAACCCAAGAAGTCTAATAAAAAGAACAACAGAAGTTTGGGGTTCGGGGTTTTTTTTAACAGAGTCCTGTGACTGTGAAGGCAGTTTCATGATCTGTCGTGGTCTACGTCCTGATATTTGAAATGCTTGTGGCTGAGAATACTGGAAATATACATGTTTCCCTGGGAGAAATGCTGCAAGGGATGGAGCAGTTTTGTCATGCCTGTAGTCCAGAACTAAGACAGAAAACCAGTTTCTATCCATCAGGCATGCCATTCACATTGGTGTCCTGGCAGTAAAGGGAAGAATCTGATCCAAGGGGAAAGAGAGACAAGGAAAAAAAAGGCATGTGTTGAGAGAGGTCAGAAGCTGAGGGTCTGGACGAAAGCAGAAGGGAGCAGGAGAGGGCTGAGAAGCAGAAATAAGCATGTCTATAGACAAGTGGTGAAACTGCTCCCTTTAGAATTCTGGGAAGAAAAGCAGCAGTCCTGGGTCCCTCTGTAGTGCAATGAAACACTGCTGTGAAAACCACTGCTAAAATGTGTGGCTTAACGCTAGGTAATAGCCAACCACTGCAAGCGTGGACTGGGGTCTGAGTTCTGAAGTTTTGTTTCTTGTTGGCCCTGCAGTTATGGAGAGTCATTCCTTCCCCTGCTCCTTCCCTTAGCTTCCCATGTTAAAGACAACCGTGCATAATGGAACACATCAAAACAAAGAATCCCCTCACAAAAGTGACAATAGTCAGAATTAACATTGTAACAAATCTACTCTTTATACATGATCATTATGGAAGTCTCTAATTGCCCATTTCTTGCACAGCCTCCTTTGTAGGATTATCAAACAGAAAACAGCTACTACATGGCTCGCAGTTCTATACTTTTTCTCAGATTAATGTGTTAAATACAGTACAAGCATTTATTCCCCATCTTTTAATTCAGTCCTATTGTTAGTACCATCACAACGCTTAACAAATAAGGATGATTTTCCTGAAGAAGTTCTCTTTCCATTTCTTACAGCTAGTGCTGGGATTGGCAGTAGGCAACTGTGAGAAAGTTAATTAAAAGTATTTGATCATCTTTGCATGAAGAATTCTGTGACAGAAACAGAGATAAGGGCCAATTCAATGTTGGTGTGTTTTTCAGTTTCTTGTAGTACTAATATTGTCCTTTCTCTTCTTGAAAGCCTCCGTTTTATTCACTGACACCTTTCAGCTTCTGTAAAAACATATCAAGTGTTCCCACAAGCAAACTCATGCAATAAATCAGGTGAACAAAGCTCTGTAGATGTAGGACTAACTCCTGCCCTTGGGATTTCTTTTTGCAGGTTATGTCGGCACCATGACTTCTGGCTCTGAGCCCAGCAGCAAGGAGAGACGTGTGCCTCCCACCACCTCCTCCCAGAAGGATGTCATCGAGGCAACCCTGCAAGGTCCCAGCATCTGGCCAAATGGAAGAACAGCAAATGACTGGATGGAAGGTTTCCAGAAAGAGCTGGACTGGCTGCTGGATCTTGCCCTCACTATGTTCTGTGCACTTAATAGGTATTGCAATTATCATGTAATTAAAGAACATTGTAACATGTACAAGTAGGTTGAATTAATATTACTTAGGCAGTCTAACCCCAGCAATTATTAACTTCTCAGTGCTTGACTTGGAAACTTTGTATTCATGTAAAGTAGTTTTCTGGATGTAACAGTCTTTACTTATCTGACAATATGCTTCATGCTTCATTTGCCAGAAATGTTATGAGCTCTGAGTCAACACATTAGGAGCATGTCTCTGTTTTCAGCGGCAGAAGGCCAACTTTTAATTTCACTCATTTGCCACTGGCTAAACTGTGTCATTTCCTAAACATTTCTTAATTTTTAAAATAAACACCTAACCAGTACTTCAATATACTAAAACAGAGTGTTCAAGTGAGTGGAAGGGGGAACAGAAATATGTGGCAAGGTGTTATATATGAGGGAACTCTACTCCATTTTTATTTTGACAGTATAGGGTGAAAATTTTTTGTATATAGCTCCCCACGTTTCAATTTATTGGAAGCTTTATTTTGGGTTTAGCTATATTTTGCTTTGAGCAGGATTCTGTTTGATTTGCTTTACAGTTTTGTATTCATGATATACGATGTTACAGAACAAAACAGCAGTGCAAAGTACAAGGTAGCTTGCGTGTCCCTAGAAATACATTAGCATGGATTAACAAGATTTGGATGTGCCTACTAAAACATTTGGCTAATAACAGATTATCATAATAAGAAGTCAGATGATTTTACTTTTTCTGCAGACCAGTGGATTAAAAAGACACCAGCACGTCCTTCCTCAGTGGCCATCATCTGCATTCCCTGTGTATGCTGTCAGTGTTCAATAGTAGAGCATCTCTATTTTTAGGGTAAAAAAGCTCCTCTAAACTATTACAATTTTTTTTTGTGAATTCCCTGCAATATTGAGATTCTATTGTCACCAATAGAGCATCACTCTTGTGTGCATTTGCTCACAAGCTTACTTTCTCTGACAGATACAGTTAATCTTTTTAGAGGAACTGGGGAGAGTTGTATTGAGAATGAGAATAATAATTAAATATAATCTGTCACCAGACTGTAAATGTATATCAGATTGTAAATGTAAACAGATTTTTTTTTTAAATATCCAGGGTATGCTATTGCTAGATGTGTCCCACATTTACACTGAGGATTTTACTATTCACCTGAATGCTACCTCTTTAAGAAATGGAACTTTTCCTTCTTCATGACTGAAGGCTTATTGCTGACTTTGATTACTCAGGTATTGCCATCATCACCTGAGCAAACTTCACACCCAGAAGTCATTCCCAATTACAAAAACAGAACAAAACAGGCCTGTTTCACCTTCCCCAAGCTGAATTTTTAATTATTTTTAAGACTTTTAGATTAATTAAGTATTCAATTACTTTTAAAATCTTTATTCATCACAAATATTGAATACTTTGAAGGAAGATCCTTTTCTGCTGTAAAAAAAAAAGGCACCACAACTATACAGCTAAGAAATATACAGCCATTAAAAATAACTGGATCAATTGTCTTTTATTTTGTGAAATGATAGGTGGCTTAAAGCTACTGAGCATTAAGACATTAATAAAAGTGTCCAGGACAGCAAGTAATCATAATAAGTGATGTCAGCATGACCTTCTAATTTTATGGCCTTTTATTTGATATACATTAATGAAGGAAGCTATCAATCAATACTTCTATATTGAAAAGTCCATTTTGAATTTCCATTGAAATTTCCATTTCACCTACTTATATATCTATTGCATTAATTCAGACATAGAACTAATATTTCCATAGATGAGAGAGAGACAATTCACTTTAAATATCCATTACATGTATTTTTAGATGCTGTTTAAAGCCCCAAGGAAGTGTATATGATATGCATGAGAACACCAAATTAACTCATTAAGATAAACACAATTTTGTTAGTGTTAAATCAATTTCTAGTAAAAGACTGCTTTCTTGTGCTGATAATTTATGGAAGGATTTGACTGTTATAGCTCTCAGCAAATCCTTACGAGCATGTCTGTAATCTTACTATGCTGGAAGTATTACAGATAGTAAAAAATATGCTTAGGCATCATTTTTAGAGAATGTACTGTACCTTAAGGCATTGTGGAATTTTCATCCTTAAGAATATCATTTTTCACTTTAGGGAACTTCCAAAACAGTACATGAAGTGGCCTCTCTCTGCCTTTTGGAGTGCTCGCTTCTAATGGTGTCATGTGAACTTTCCACTCAGAGGAAAAAGGGGCAACACAGAGATGAATTAGGGAACAGATTGCATTAAAAGAATGGTGGGGTTTAGGATCTGCATCACAATTCATTCTGCTTATTTGAACAATCCCAATTCTGTAATGGTTCACGCTGAATATGGAATGCTTTCTGAAATAGTTACCAGATAAGATTTTTTACTTAAATTTCACAAGCCATGTTCAACAGCTATAAATCAGTGTAATTCCATTTGCATAAGCCTACAAATCCACTGCAGTATAAAACTATTTAGGTCTGAATTATCATGGTCCAGGCTTCAACACCACTCCTGTCCTGGTCGTCCTTGCCATAGCTGTGTGGCCGAGAAATGCCAGAGCGGCCCACCCTAGGTGGCTGACTGGCTGAAAACAAACCTTTGATGGGGGAGCTTCCTGAGCGACTCTTGTGCAAGCATTTGGGCAACTCAGTGTGGCCTAAGGGAGAGGGAATACCAGTTTAGCAGGGCAGCCTGGATTTCAATCAGCTCCATCCACTCTGGGATCTTCGACACACGTCACTGAAACTTATTGCCTGATAAGGCTAAATTGTGTTGGTTTCAGTGAAATAAATCTTGCCACAGTAAGAAAGGAACAGTTTTTTCCAGGTAAGAGATTTTCAAATAACATATTACTCGTCTATAAAACACTGAGATTGTGGTGAGCTTGAGGCACTAACTGAGCAGGGCAAATAGACGCAACCGATCTCTTCACTGAAATTACATTCAATAACAGAAAACCACAACTCCAGATTTAAGACTCCCTGATAGAAGTTAAAAAAAAAGAAAGAAAACAACAATCCCCCCAGAAAACCCCTATCACAGACTTGTTCACTGCACAGATGTGCAGCAGACATGTGGATTAATTGCTGAGGCTGCAGTTACAGTCTGCTTCATACTAGGATCATGAGGAACATGTGACTGTATCGACCCCGACAAGTCGTGCACCCCAACATGAGCAGATCTGGAAAGCAAAACAGCTAAAGCCAAGGGCCGGACTTCCAAACTCTCTGTGTTTGGGAGGACAGGGTGCTGGCTCAGACAAGCTCTGGTCTGCCCGTGAGGAACAAAAGCCCATGAGCTGTGGGGCTGCATTAGTTCAGCTCCTGAAGCACATTTTCTGCTATGGCTTAGCTCAAAACACTGCCTGTGTGCGAGGAGAGATCTCCGCAACACGGATTGATAGAGAACAGGATGAGCTCCTCAGGAATGCTCACTCAGCTGGACTGAGCTGAAAGGCTCGTAAAGACACACCCATGTATGTGTACCAGTGCCTGCTGGGATGGACTAGATGGACATTGCTGAAAATATGATAGAGTCCATCAAGCAAACTGCTGAAAGTTGTATGTGTGGAATAAACTGTGGTGCATCTTAATGATCCTTTGCTTTTAGATAGGAGGCAGAGTTCACCTTTGATACCTGCAAATGCTTTTCTTAATGGTGTTTTTTAATTCATGGCCAAATGCTATATGAAGCCTTATATATCCTCTGGTTTATTCCAGGCATTTTGCCTGAGTAAAGACATTAGCATCAGGCTTATAGATTCTAAATTCTTAAGATCCTTTGGGAGACATAAATCATGACTTCATATAAGCTGGCTGATTCAAGTGAAAGAAAATACATGTAAGAATGTGTACTTGTTAGAAATATATTTTTAGAGATATATTGAAAAATCAAGTCCTGTTGCACTGATGTCATCTACAAAGGTGGGGCACTGCCTGTGAGGTACTTCAATGTTTTGTGGGTTCCTATAAAACCTGGCCAAGGAGCAAAGGCATTTCAGTTTAACAAGCTAATAAATAGTTTTGAATAGCTTACCTTGTGTCTCATAACATTTGGAATCAAAACATAAAGCAAAGCCAAGGAGGATAGAAAAAAAAAGAAATGCAAGGCTGCCCTCTGTCTCTTGCACTGGGAGGGATGTAGGGTTAGTTATGGAAGGAGCTGCTTTTTGACAGTTGTGATCCATTGGCTTTTCTGTTTTCTACACTCTGCTTCAGTAAATGGAGCATTATGCTGTGTTACATTAAACTAAAAAGATATTCTGACATTAATTCAAGGTTCATTTAACAAAAAAGTATTGTACAGAACATTTTCCTGGGAATTATGTTACCTCCACCAATATGCCAGAATATTCAAATATTGCAGGAGGAAATAGTCCTCTATCTTGAGATTTAGCCTAAAATTGACAGATTGCATTTAACATTCTTCCTGGGTTTGGACTTTTTCTAGGGTTTTTTAATGTTCTTTCAGGATTGCAAGAAAGTCACCTTGGTGTTAGCATTGCAGCTTCCCCAACTCCTAGATAATCTGTCAACACCACTGTGATCCAACCAGACATTTCTAAATTAAGAGAAGTGAAAGAGAAGGAGAAAGGCCACGTTCATGTAGGATGAAAAATGTTAATGGCTAGATTCTGCATTTTACTGCTGGGAGTATTAAATCCTTTGAAGTGACTTAGCCACAGAACAAACACAAGTAAAAGGAGCCTTAAATCCAAAATTTTTATTGTTGGCTGATTAACTAGTGTCTAAGCTGACAAGTTTTGACATTTAACCTGCATTTGAGACACAGTGCTTTTCTGCAGTTGGTGTCCAGAGGAGGAGGAATAAGAGAAGTAAATTATGAGAATAATATAATTCAAAAGTAGCTCTAATTTTACTGCAACTGTTTTGACTTTAATTACTTAGTTTAGCTACTTTTGATGGGAAACCTTAGCCTTTTACATGTCAAATAGCAGAAATAAATTTTAAAAATTGATTTTAAATATTAATTTTATACCTGAAGTATCATGTCATGGATAACATCTGCTTTTTAGCTTCAAAAGGCACAAGGCTGAATCCACACATAGAATTTCAACCAGTTCTTGTTGTATTTCATATAAGAGCACATGAGCACCTATGTGACCACTGTGGGGCCATTATGCAGGTTGAACCTACAAATCTTTAGATGTCTGCCATCTTTAGTCATACCTGAGTGCCCTCATTTAAGGTAGGGAATTAAACATGCAGCAAATGAGAATCACATGGGTAACATTTGGAAAATAATTACAATAACTATGCTGATGGAAATCATCCAAGAAAAGCTTTGCTGAAATGAGTTCTGAAGTACATTTCATCTGTGTTTACATTTTTCACACTAAAATACAAAGTTTATATTGTTCCCCTTTACTCCACCTGGGAAATGAGGGATATTTCTCTTCTATGTTTCTAAAAAAGCAAATATAAGATTGGAAATAAATGTTAAACTGTTACCTTAAGGGTATATTTTCGTCTTGTTTGGAGCAATAATTTTTAATAGCATTAATAAGAGGCATACATACTGGGAGAATAAGTCCACCTGGGCTTGTGTGTGTCAGAGGTAAGTGAGCTGAGCTGAGCACGAATTTGTCTTCATGGAATGATCCAAGCACTTTTGCACCTTATATGAACAACTAACTCAGTCACAGCCTTTGCCCTTCATTTTGCCAGTTAGTTCCTGCATAAATAAATAAGAATTTCTGTTACTCAAATAGATAGTACTTCAGAAACATGTAATATCGATTTATTAACCTTTGCAGATTAATTTTCACAGAAAAAAAAAGTGGAAAAAAAAGTACTCATCAGTGTCTGCCTGCATTAATATATTACGAACACAAAGCTCAGAGGAGTATGAGAGCTAAGTTGAAGGTGTTATTATTTGTACTATTTCTCTACTAGAGAAGCATATAAGTCTTTCAAACAAGGCAAAGGCTTCTCATTGTAGCAGGCTCTGCACAGATTCCCAGACTTTTTCCCTGGAGAGACTTGTAGGCCTTCCTTGTGTCCCAGCCACTCACTAGAACCTTCCAGTGGGTCAGGCTATGCAAGCACCACCCAGTCAGCTTTCCTTCTGCTGTCCAAATAAATATTAATAAGTAAGGGGTACAATGGGCTACTTCAGCTAGTGAAATAAGGTAAGGCAGCTCCTCAGCAAGAATAAACTGAGATGGACCGTAAATATGAATTGGAAGCTTGTTTAGTTGATGAGTTTAGATGAACAGTCAATTTTTGACTGATGTCTTGCTTAGTAAAGAGCACTGCAGCAGAGCAGCAGGGATTTAAACAGAATAGATAGAAGCCTGGCTGGAGTTTTCCCATGAATGCACAAAAGCCTGTAAAAACAACAGATGATGGGCATTGAGGCTGGCAGCAAGGCTGGCTTAGCCAAGACAAAGGTCAGACACAGGACAACCCAGCAGAGGATAAGTGGTGCAAGGAGGAAGTTTTGTCCACCATGGGAATCAATAGACTTTACCAACAAAAAGTGGAAGGAGAGGAGATTGAAAAACTAAAGAGAGGACCCTAGAGGTGATGGAACCACCTGAAACAGATTAAACAGATTTTCTTCTCTGACCTAAGCAGTGATAATTTAGAGCTACAACAGGTAAAACTACTAAGATACATCCAAACAAGGTTTTGAATTTCATGTACTATTAAAGCCACTGTGATTTAAAGCAGCAAAAGACATTGCACTGGGGTTAGTAAACACAGACCAAAAGGCAATAGCACAGATTACATAACCCAAATCTATTAAAAGGAAAATAAACAAAAATAATTTCAGGTTGTGAACTAGTAGTGGCATTAGCTCTTACAGCAAGTCCATCCCCATTCTGTTAAAACAGAACATTCAGATAACAAACACGTAACATTCAGATAAAATAAGTAAACTTGGTAACCAGTAGTCCAGTCTCAAGCATTTCACTATAATCATTAAGTCAAAACTAACAAAACAATTACAGCAGTGTCTTCACAAAAGGGACACAATTTTATTACACAAGAGTGGTCATCTAATGATCTCCTAAGTTGATTTCTGAATACAATTTAAAATCTTCTTCTCAAAGGTGTTCTGCCCATGAATTCCATGGATCTTGCCATGGCAGATTGCACATACACTAAAGTACAAAACATTCAGAAAAGTCTTCACTCATAAATCCTAGAGTCAAATACAGTATCAATAGGTAAAGGTGTCAGCATATGCAAACTTCCTGCAGTGTAAGCTGTGGGAAAACTGTATTACATGTAAATTAAACAGAAGATTTGCAAACTAGTAGGAGCTGATTAGGCTCTAAATTCTCAAGTTTAGCTTGGTTACAGCTCTGCATGTATTGAAAGTACCAAACACTCAATTAAAGACTCTGATCCTAACCTTCATGGCTCAATGTTGTGGCGAGAAATGTTAAGTCTACATACTCCTCTAATTCCAAAGTCTACCAGTACAAATCTGGGACTTTATCCTATCATTTTACAGGGTCTCTGGGACACGAAGTAGCAGGAATGCCACTTCTGCACAAGGAAAGAGATTCTCAGGACTCCTCCAAAAAACAGGGCCTCTGCTAAGATAAAGATAACAGGAATAAGAATTCACTGGCAAAGGCCTGTTCACAGCAGAAGTCCTTGTAAATGTGGACCCACACTGCTGGTAGAAACCCTCATTCATACTCCTGTCTTTAATCTAGCCTTTCAGGATACTTTGTGAAAAATCTTGGCAAATCTTAATTATAGTAATCCTGAGATCCTGGGCTACCCACATGACCTATAACCACATTTCTATTTGGTTTGTGAGTATATCCTGGAAACATCTGGAATTTCCGGGACTTTGCTGTACTAAGAACCTCACTAAATTGTAAATGCAGCCACACCGAGAGCTGTGCTGGACGCATCTTACTGATTTTCCTACCCAAAAACATTTCTGAAGACACATCAAAAAGACATTAAAAAAAAAAAGATTGTTCTACTTTGTGCTCCAATGCGTCCTGTATTTTTCTCTGTCCTGGTCCTTACCCTGTGAAGAACCTAACATGTTCCCTCATAGCTATCATGCATATTTTTTGCTCAAACTTTTAAAAGTTTTCCCTTTTGTTGGAACCAACCTGGAATGTTTGGCCAGCACTAGAAACTCATCTTGGAGGTGTTTAAAGAAAATTTAAGATTGTATCAGTACTGATGATAAATATCATGAGGGATATACATGAAATTAACTCTCTCCTTTTGTCATCCTCTGAGACAATAAGAGGACAGCAAGGTCATATCCCTCAAATAATTCATAGCTTTTTTGGCACTTTCTGAAGAGATCCGTTACTCAGTAAATTGATTTACTTCCTGTATCGATTGTGAGCAACAGACATTTTGTGGAATCTTTCCCACATTTCAGGAAAGGAACCTGATTTCGTCTCTACAATATGAGAATGTCATAGGAATCCTTGTGACAGCAAAACCAGATAGACCCATGGTATGTGAGATAAACCCTATGTTTAAAAGCACTTTGAACAGATATCTGCCTAAACAAACTGCTCCCAGTTGTCTAAAATTTACCTATATTTATATAATGTTACAGAAAGAAAAAGAAAACTCCCACAAGGTTTCTTCCTGATTGTACACTTTTCATTTACTCCATGTAGAGTTTTTAGGAAAATGTGTTTTTTAGTTGCCAATTGCTAATATGATTTTGTGCTTAGTAGAAAAATCACAATCTCCCTTATAAATTAAAAGCATCACAGATAATTGTTCTAACACACTTGCCAAGCTTTTTCTTTCTGTCAATTTAGATATAGTATTAAAAAATCAACTTGAAATAATAGAATGGTTCATGAAATGCAGCTACTGTCTGTTCTACATTTTTTTAAGTAAACTTGTGCCAAAAAGAAAGCTCACATAGAGCCAGAAAGTCTGTATGAAATCATTTACTACTCCCCAAAAATGCACTAAAGACAAATTAAGTTCTGAACTTTCACTGATCTCTAATAGGGCCCCCTACAAGAAATTGTTTATTGTTCATGGGCCAACACTAAAAATGTGATTAATTTCAATTTGTGAAATATGCTTTGATCATAATTATTACATATTTGAATGAATCATTAGAAAACCCCTCCCTTGTCTGAGATGGGATTTCAAGTACACTGTTCTACAGTAAGATCTAAGTCAGGTGGAGTGGTTGGAGGCAAGAGAGAGGCAGTAGGTAACTTTTAAAACAGGATGGCGTGACTTTGTGCACACTAACATTGATTGCAATAAATCCTTTCTGCTTCAAATCAGACATTCCAGTGCTCTATCACTGATGAAATTCAGATTTCAAAGGCTGCAGCCAGAAAGCCTGGTTTCAATCCACCATTGGAATGGGGGCATGGGTGAAGAAAGAGAAAAATGAGCTAAACTGAAGATGATGAGATCAGCTTTTAAAGTGCAACATAGTGTGTTTTAATTGTGGTTTAACATACATAAATATATAATTTCAGGATGTCAACTCTCACGTTCAGAGAGACAATATGAGGTTATTCCAATCCTTCTTAGTGAAAGCAGAAAGCTAGCTCAGCAATATAATGGAAAAATAGGGGTTTGGAATCAAATTACATTGAAAAAACAAAGTGATTGATCCAAATTATATCCTGAGAAAACTCAAAAAATAATAAAAATATCCACTTTTCAGGCTAGTCATCTCAGACTCCAAAAAAAGCACAAAAATGCAGCAAAGCTGCAGCAAATTCTGATTCCTTCAGTGCTGGCATGTTGACAGGGTATTGATGGAGAAGGCATATGGGCATGTTTTGTTCATAGGGAATTCAGAAGAACTGCTGAATTACAGTCCTCTCTTGGGACTGGCCATACAGTACTGATTGTCCAAGTACATAATCAGTTGTAATAAGACATAAACTGTGCAAACATTATTACATTATCCATTATATGGCTGAGTTTAATGGTCATGTGCTGTGCTTCAACAGATAACAGACAACAGAACTAATGTAAACTAAGTTGGTCCAAAATAACACACATTGGATGTTTCAGTGTTAATGGAGTTGGGGTTAGCATTCAGATTC
This sequence comes from Ploceus nigricollis, assembly GCA_013399945.1. Lineage (NCBI taxonomy): Eukaryota > Metazoa > Chordata > Aves > Passeriformes > Ploceidae > Ploceus > Ploceus nigricollis. The sequence continues at coordinate 37,082 of VXBC01004469.1, read as the reverse complement.
TAAATTAGCCGGGAACTGAAAGAGCTGACAAAGGTTTAACCAATACCTCCTGCCTGTGTGTTTGCCTCCATTAAACAATTCAAAGGGCAGGGACTGGACAAAAGCAAAAAAGATCTCCAAAAGCCTCTCTGCTAGCCTGAGAAAACTTTGCTCTGAGACCAGTATCTTCATGACCAGCAGACTCCAACAAACATGCAGAACTCTTGCCCTCTTAAAATTAAAATTGCAAACCCATTAAAAAGCGATGACATGTTATTAACTCATTTTGTTTGGAGAAGTTTAAGCTCCTGTGAATGCAAATAATGACAGTTTTATACAGTGACAGATCAAGGCCAAGACCCAGTTAGTAGCTGCAAACGCTCCATAGCAACATATCCTAAATAACTGCTGCCAGAGCACCAGGTTTACTGTTATTTACTCCTCTCCTTTGAGTGGACATTTCCTGGTCCAGGCTTTGTTGTGAGGAGCAAGCAAACTTCACGATTGCTTTTTGGTCTCTTTCCTGTCCTGGCTCCTGAGCCTGGGAGATCAATAGTCTCCCTGCAAGCATGTTTCAGAGTAATGGACAACAGGGCTAAGGAGAGCAGGACTCGAGTCTTCAGGTTTTTAGAAAAACAAAGGTGTTTCCTTAATAAAAGGTAATAAGAAGGGAAGAGGAAATGGGGCAAAGGAGAGAAATGGGGAGGGAAAACGTGATTTCTGAGGTTTGGGCTTTGCAGTCAAAAGGATGTTTGCCTTGATGCCAGGGCAGGTATTTTGCAAGACCCTGACATTTTGTTCATGGTCTCACTTGGTTTTAGTTTATGAATGTGTCTTTATCATGCACAAAAGTCTTCATGATGCTAAACCAAAGACTAAATCAGGAGAGATGTAAGAAAACATTTAGAAAGTGTGGCAAAGATAGCAGAGTATAGGATAGAAAAGGAAAAACAAAACTCAGAACAAACCAGTAGGTACTGTTCACCTCTTACAAAACTATATAAAAAGATTACAAAGACTGAAGTCACTGCCATACATGCAATGTTTGAAGGGGTTGTACTGCTATGATGGGTACAGCTTTGATTCTCAAGTAGAAATGAGGTTGGTTCCAGCATTATATAGGAAAAATAAGGAGTCCAGCAGATGTTGAAACTTGCAAACACTAAAGCAGCCCATCATAACTGGCAGATGCTTTGGAGGACATTGAGTTGAAAGAAATTTAAGATAGAACAGCCTTTTCTACCTGAATGTAGCTCAGTTTTTTAGTAAAACTGCTTTTAAATGTAAATGTCTTAACTATAAAATTAAAATATCTTTTAGAAGTTTACACTCGTAGTGTCACTACCAGATATAAGTATTTTCATAGATCTACAATGACTACAGCCCTTCCCAGCACATTACTAAATCAAAGGATATTACTCTAAAAGTAGCAAACTAGATTTGAGGTGTTTAATTGTTATAAAGGGGTAATTTTATTAGCTCAATTATATCCAATATGTAATACAGTTACATCAAAGCAATTAGCCCCATTGACATCCCCTTTCTGGCATATCTGATTTGTGACAGGCTTCTCATACACACAGTGCTAAACACAATAAGTAATCCATAAAAGTCACCTAAATTGCTGCATAATGTGAAATCCCCTTGAAACTGAATGGATGTCTTAGAGGTATATAAGAAGTAAGGGAATCAGTCATCATACAGCTGGAGATTACTTCTCCCCCAGCAATATTAAAATAGTTCTAAGGAGCAAATCTGGGGTAGTAAAAGATCAGCCTGCAGCCTGTAATGAAGCAAAGGACCCAAGATCACTTTCCTCCCAGCTATGTAGGCTGACTATCAAAAAACAAGGAGCAGAGCATAAATATTTCCAGAAAATGCACTTAGGCCAAATGTGCTTCCTAATGATGCTTAGTTCTTCCTGTTTATGAAAGCACTGTCTATTTATGTAGGAGGACAAATTAAGATAACTCCACTGATTTCCCCTTTTTGGAGTACCTGGTCTTGGCAATGAATTTTAAACAGAAGGCATGGTGGGATATTTCTTTGGTAATTCTTTGTCAGGAAGTGGGTGGAAAGGAAAATCTATTCTGCAGCTACTGAGACTACAATACCAGGCTTGCAGCAACCATATGTTCACAAGAAACTGCCCTAACTGTATTAAAAAATTGATCATCGCTGAATAATCAAATGAAATATCTTTTATTCCTGCATGATAGCAATCATATTTTATAGCAAAATAAAGGTCTGCCCTTGAAACTGATTCAACAGGGAGATCAAGGCATTGAACCCGGACAAATATCCATCCTGGTAACAAGACCTCTGACCTAGTCATGTGCAATAACCAGAAGGACATTTTCAGTGCAACTCAACCTTCACAACACTGGCAACTACTGAGCCTGCTCACCAAACCAAATCCTGTATATCTACAATGACAGTGGTCTGTGATTAAATTATAATATGAACAGACACACTTAACCTCTGCTGTGTCTGAAGTTGCGCCATTGATTTTGTGGCAGTCTTAAGAGACAATCACTGATGTAATCAGTAACTCAGTGGTTATTTAATACACACAATATGGTATGGAGCAAATACAAGCAGGACCAACTGGCACCAAATGGCTAATTTAATTTAAAAAGCCAGACCAAACCAAACTAAAGAAAAGAAACCAAAGAAAGAAAGACACTTGTTCAACTCTTCAGGATGGCATTAGTAAGCCCCTCCAAATGCTGCTTTCAAGCTGAATATCTTGATGGTTGAAACAGATCTTTACAAGCAAACCACAGGCTGGTTCAGATTGGAAGGGTCCTTAAAGACCATCTTTTTCCAATCTCCCCCAACACCCTCTACTGGACTAAGTTGCCCAAAGGCCCATGCAACCTTGCCTCGAGCACTGCCAAGGATGGGGCATCTAAAACTTCTTTGTGCAGCCTGTTCAGTGCTTCACCACTCTCACAGTGAAGATTTCTTCCTAGCATGGAATCTAAATTTATCCTCTTTTAGTTTAAATCCCTTTCCCCTTATCCTATCTTTACATGCTCTCATAAAATGTCACCCTCCTTATTTTAATAAACACGCTTTAGATACTGGAAGGCCACAATGAGGTGTCCCTGGACCCTTCTCTTCTCCAGACTGAACAATCCCAATTCTCTTAGCCTGTCTTCATAGGAGAGGTGCTCAAGCCCTTTGATCATCCTCGTGGCCACATATGGAACTGTTCTAAAAGGTCAACATCTTTCTTGTACTGAAGATTTGAAGCCTGAACACAAAATTCCAGGTGGGGTCTCAGAAGGGCTGAGTAGAGGGACAGAATCACCTTCCTCAATCTGCTGGCCACTTCTCTTCTGATGCAGCTCAGGATGCAGCTCATTTTCTAGGCTAACAAGCTCACACTGTTAGCCCATGTCCAGCTTTTCATCCACCAGAACCCCCAGGCTGATCTCAATGATTTCCTCTCCCAATCCATCCCAATCCATCCCAGTCCAAACAGCGAGTGCAGAGCCAAGCTTATTGCGTTTTTCTTAACTCTCTTTTGGCAGCTTGCTGCATCATTTTCTAGATGTGCTTACCATGTGTCATCTGTCTTTCTGCCTTCTCTGGAGACTGTGTGAAGTTCACTCCATGCTCTGGATATAGAAGCAGAATTTCAAAAGCTGGCATTCCATCCACTTATTACAAGGGTCTTCAAATCAGTATTGGATTTGTTCCCAGGTAAGTTTGTGCATGCACACGTACCTGTGCAAAGCTATGTGATGCAAGGCACAGGATGTACAGTACTGCACTTGGCTAAATAATAGCTATGTAGTCCTTACCAGAAGGGCTAAATTGCCTTCCTAATTGTAGTGATTGGCTTTACAGTGAATTAAATGGGTCACAATGGCACTTCCTTGAATTAATCCATGATCGAGAAATCTAAATGATTATTATATCGCCAAATTATTAGCAGTAGCTTTGACTGATAAGGAAAATGGTACGATATAGAAATGTCATTTAGAAATGTCTACACTAATAATTTCTCAAGTTTGCATTAGTCTAGGCACTATCAAACAGTTTTCTTGCTCAGTGAAAACACATGGCAGGAGGTTAGTGGTACAGAATAAAGCAGAAAGATGATCATTGAAGCATCTATTTTTTCTACCAGGGCTAGTTCCTGATTTTTCAGCAGAAAACAAAATGTTCTAAAGAAATTTTAGAAACTTTATCATCTCCTTCATGGAGGCACAGAGAAAGAAAGAAGGGCCAAGAGCTTCCAGTGAGAAATTTGTTGGAAATATTTACAGAATCTTCCTGCATATGCACAGTCTTTTCCAAAAGATCAGATGCAAAAGTGAGAGGCCATGAACTCATCCAAGCATGTGTCATCACAACTAGAGTACTAACTATTCTGACCTTGCTCTTTTGTCTGGTAGAGCAGTTCCATATTTCAGTATTCAAAAGCCTGAAGCAAAACAAAAAAATAAAAAAAACCAAGCAAACAAAAATCCCCAAACAAAAAATAGAGAGGTTCTGGGTTCTAGATCTTGCTGCCTAGAGCGCTCAAGTTGTTGGAAAATCATAATCAAACCCTTCTTCTGATTCCAGAAGAGCAATCCCATGTCACTGTTTTTTTGTGGGCAGGACCCTAAACACCAGAGTGTGCTATAAAGTGAAGATTTCTCTACCTTTTTCAAGGCCAAGATTTGTGTTCAGTGAGACCTTGCAAAATTTCTGAATTTGCAGCCTTTTAAAAGACAGGATAGACGCTTTTCTGCTGAGGATCTTGCTGTATTTAGAACCTATCCGTGCTAAAATCTATTCATTGGTTTTCTGCCCGAAAAGTTTCAGGATNAATGAGATAAGAATTGTTTTGATTCTCTTTTCTCTGCTTCTCTCACAGCCTTCCCTGGGAAAATGTCTGGGAAAGTCTGTGCCTGCTCTCTGTGGCCAGAGAGCTGCTGCCATACAGGGCATTTAGGGTTAGTTGATAACTAGAGCTGTTAAAATTTGAGATTTATGTGCAGAGTCAATAAAGTGGGGTCTGTTTGATTAACTCAGTATGTTTTGGATATGAAAATGAGACTTTGTTAGTTCTGAGATAATCTATACATGCTTACAGTGACATCTCCAGTAAAGGAATCATGCATTCTGTGAATTTCATTGCTTCAGTGTCCATTTGTAGTCAGAAACTCACCTAGCAGTCTTTATTCCATTTTGCCTGAAAAGACAGGAATGAAACAAACGACAATGAAAACAGAAGACTGAGTAGGTTTCTCTAAACTGTGGAGTTGTGGGAAACAGTACATTAAAATTTTCTTGTAAAACGTTTGATCCCACATCCAGATCTCTTATTGTTCTCAGTGGATGTAGGAATATTACTGTGGAGATTTAAAGGACAAAAGATGAAACTTGATATTAGCATAGCATAAATAAGGGGAAAAATTTTGCTGTGATCACTACAATTTCACTTGGCAAATGCTAGTATTCATGTCAAAATTGAGAAATAGCAGTTTCAATGCTGGTTTGTGTTTCTAATGCTCTAGTTTTGATAAAATGCCTGTGTTCCATACAGGAAAAGTGTCTGAACTATTAAACTTTGCTATTTCATGATACAGTATAAGTATGAATGAGGGGGCTTGAAGAGGCTCTTTAACCAATGTCCACATCAAACTTGAGACAAACCTTTTTTAATTAGCTGTCAAGTTCGTATAGATACAGTTTTGATGGCTTTATAAACAAAGGTCATTAAAAGTCTACTATCATCTCTGTGGGATTTTACTGATAATGGATAGGAAAAGAAGTAGAGTTGTAATTCAGCCAGGTTTCATGGGGAATTCAATAACATGGTATTCTAAAGTATTCCATGGAGTGATTCACAATATAGCTATTTTCCATATCTTCTAGATGAACAATAACAGAGAGGCCACAAACTCTAACTATGTTGGCTTAGCTAAAGAATAACAGTTTTTCCACCTCTATTGTCCATTACTCAAACATTGTTATTTAATGAAAGGCTAAATCACTAAATAGTTTAACAGTAACAATGTGAGGCATGGTATACTCTATATAGTCTCTATAGCCTCTTTGAAAAGCAGCAGTAATGCACAAAGGCCTTGCTGTGAATCTGGTTGCCACCATCTTCATATTTTATGTTTACACTGTGAATACAAACGTGTATTTGAAAACAGACCTCATTTGGGTCAGAAATATTTCAGAATTTTGACATTTGAATGGACTGATTTGTCATTATTACAATGCTGATTTAATGTGACCACAAGTGTATAGCAAACTAATTGCAAGTGTCATCTTTTGGATAGGTTACACAAATACAGTCTAGTTTTGTTTGGGGTTATCCTGCATGCCCCAAGGACACTGTAATCAAATGGAGGGAGCTATAAAATGAGGCAGGCTAAAACTAGGAACTATTCAGCATTCTTTAAATCTCATGATATTCATCTAGAGGTTATTGTCTTGGAATAAGATAGCAGCTAGTGGTTATCCTCTTGGAATATGATAGTGTCTTCTGAGCCAACAGCACTTATCATATTGACTGATTTGACCAGTCAAAAAATCTTGGAATTTATTTTAAAAAAATTAAAATCTAATCATCATCTCTAAGAGAATTTAATTCAGCATTTTCACATGCATACTCATCTGGAATAGGATAGTAAGATGAAGCTTTTTGAAATATTATTACCCTTAGCATGGAAATGTCTCTAAATATTAATTTTAATTTAATTTTTTAAAATGTGTATAAAAATTTGCATCCTAGCATGCATTTGTGTGTGTTTTTTAGCAATGCATAAATGCAAAAGGTATTTTTTCCGACTTATAGAGAAAGAAGCTAATGGATGAAGTTACTGTGAATTGCAACAGTACATCCAGCTGAATTGCCCACCTTAATTATTACTGAGGCCATGCCACATTCCATATCTTATTTGATTATACTTTGCTGGGTTCAGCCATCCAAAGGCAAAGAGTTTACAATATAAATATGAGGGAGACACTACAAGGGGTACCTATCAGAGCTGCTAAAACCAGATCTCAATAGGACCTGACTTTCCAGTACTGTACCCTAAAATCACAGCAGATTAGCCAAGTGCTGTCCTCATACGGAGCAAAAAGGCCATGTCACAAAATACAGTTACAATCTCACTTGCTGAGGAAAAGGGCAAGTGAAATTTGATAGACATTCTTCAAACATGCTTATGACTACTATTGACATTGTATATCTTAGATAATCTCTATTCAATGTTGAGTTCTGCTCATTTGCAGTGTCAATAAATCAGCATATACACATCAAAACAAAGGAACACATCCATCAAGGTAAATAATGTTAATACTGGATCCGTGATAAAAAGTAATCTTATCAGATCATGGCTTATTCAATTCAGTTCACAAGACCTGAGGGATTACTTCAAAACATGGGACACAGTGCACTTAGCAACTTAATGCTTTCACATATGAGAAAAGTATGTTCTAAGTGTATCTGGAGGACAGAGCCCATTTATCACACCAAATTCTGAATTCTCTTTGATTTCAGTCCAACTATAGGCATGAGCAAGGAAAGTATCTCCTTGAACAGGGACATTAAATGGCACTTGGCAAACTAATAAGGAAGAGTAGTTGAAAAAGCCCAGAAGCTTGCATGCAGAATTACAGGTCACAGAAATGGAAGTGGACCCAAAGGTATGACAGTGAATGTAATCATAATGCATGCTTTATTGAGAAAGGAAATGACTCAAGTGACTTCTTCTTTGCCTTATTTTTTGCATCCTTTCTGCCATTTTAGGAATTAATTTAGCATATTAGGAATTAATTTTGGCAACGGTGAATTCCTATTCTACCATCACAACTCATAAAGTATGGGGAAGCCCTTTGCATGTAACATGAGCAAGTCACTCAGAAAAGTTCTTAGTTACAACCTCCTCTAGTAATAGCAAACTAGCAGCTGAAAGAGATCAGGGACTGCATCACATGAAGGAAGGACAATTAACCTGCTTGTTAATTGTATAGAAGATAGTGCCATGTCAACATTTATTAAAAATAGATGGCATTAATTTTTAAAAAAGCCTGGCAATTTTCCAGAGACCCTTTTAGTTAATCTTCCAATGCACTGAGCAGCTTTACAACTGAGGGGGCTAGGTTACTCAGCTCATTGGCAGCAGGTAAAGTAACTCCTCTCTTTCTTTCTGGATAAAAGGTCAAACACTTTGGGAAGTCTGTAAATGTTCAGGGAAACATGCAATCTATCTGACTTCAGATGTTCAATTTAAAGCTGTTTTTAACTAAAGAAGAACCAGAATTTTTAATCTGATAAAAAGAGACACAAGATACTGTTGGTATCATTTTAATTGCCACAGCAAAATTATTAAGTTTGAGGGATGGTCAACTCTCCTGGTATCTAAGGGAAGCCTCTCCCTTTTAATTTAGTCCCAGACCACTAATGAAATCTGAAAGTAAAAGGTGTGAAATCCCACTGCTGGAAAATCAGTATCAAAGCTCTTGAATTTTACTGGTGCTGGTCTACAGCCTATAGTTTGAAGTTTCTCATCATTTCAGTCTAAAAACTTCTTCTCTAATCAGTCAAGTTCTCTAGTTTCAAAGGCAGTAAAAACTGGCCCTACCTGATTGGATGGCAAAAAAACTATAAAAAAACCCCAAATTTCTCTATTTGTTTACTTTTATTGCAGTATTGTTTAGTTTGGCTGCCAGTAAACACTGATGTTTAGTATAGAGGAATTCAGTATATGTTACATTTATATAGACATATTTGGCATACTTGGGTAGAACTTAAGATTATTTTTCCAAAAATAATTTTCTTTTTCTGAAAAAGCATATGTCAGGCAAGAACAATGAATTCCCATCAGAATTCTGCTAAAGAAACATTATATTCAGTAATATCATCATTAGCAACAGAGGCATTTTTTCCTTTATGACAAATTAGGTTGAGAAACCTATAAAAGTAAAGGACTTGCCAGTGATAAATCTGTTGTAGATACACTGTGTTCTACCAAATGTGGCTCTTATTTTTTTAATGTAAAGACTCAAGAAATGCACACATAATCCAACAACCCAAAATGTGGGCAGACCGCTTTAGAAGTCTGTTATCACATATATTAATATGAAACAAAACATAAGTAACACTTTAAACACTACACATTTACAAGTCATATATTTAGAGCCTAAGGATACTGACAAGTCCATGACAGAACTGAGTATTTTTAATGAAAGTCGTCCATTCTCATAAATTTACTAAATGTTTACTACTGCGGATAATACTACAGAAAATCACTATGCTTTCATGTGGCTAAAATGAATATGCAAACCATGGGGTGTGTCTAAAGAAAGTATCTCATTTTGTAAAAAAAAAAAAAAAAGAAAAAGGAAAAAACCCCATCAGGAAGATTAATTTGTTGAAGTTAGACATGTAAATGTTCTGGAGACTTATGGAGGGATATTCAGCAGGTTTTGGTAAGACCCATCAGGAAGGATAGTTAACCAAACTCAAATGCTGGCTCCTTGAACTTACATTGATAGACAACTTGATGTGCAGGACCTGCCAACAACTGAATGTCTGAAAGAATAGAGTGGGTGTCACTGAGACCTAAGTGGTTTCCAGCCAGTCTTTATTAGCACTATTGAGGCAGAAGGAGCTCAACATAATATTTTTTATTATCAGGTTATTTTTCTTCTCCTTGACTACAAAAATTAGCACTCAAGGCTTTCCCAGAACTTACTTTTACTCTAACTCTATCATCGCAGCAATTCATTCTCACCACAGATACAGTAAATGTGTTTTGAGCTTTCTCTCTCTCTCTTATCACTTAATTCTGTTTTCCATTATAAAAGCAATTATGGTATCAGAAAGCACCTGAGAGAACTCGTAGCAAAGTCAATAGTTCATAATTGATTGCAAAAGGATCTGGGACTAGGTGAGAGGTCGTAATCATAGATAATGCATACTGACCATGTTTTTCCACACGTGGTTTTACTGTTTATTTATATGCACTACCTGTTTATAGTGGAACAGCATTTCTCCCTCCCAGCCCTCACCTCCCACCCTCCAACTCCACCTCCATAGGCCTATAGTGCAATCATATTGTGTCCTGGATCTACTGCTATTTGCATTTCAACTAGCTATAGGTTTCTGTAAACTTCAGCTCTATCTTTGACCCAAGATATAGTTTTGGTCCTTAGGCTTAGTACTTTAGTGCTTTAGGAAACAATCTAGCTGAAAGTGATTGACAAAAGAAAGTAGTTAATTTTCAGGTCATCACACAGCCAGCAACACATAAGCCCTGGCACAAGGGAAGGAGAAGTTTCTCAGCAGTAACTACTGTAGTCCCAGTATGAACAGAACAGGCCCTGATGGCTTGAGGATGCACATACTGGCCATTAGGCAGTCCGACTACAGAGCCAGGTGATATCCACCCTCAGTGGAATAGTTATGTCTAGCTCACAAAGCTTTAGGTATTCAAGAAATCATCCAATATCAGTCAACTGAAGGGCAGAGCTCTACAAACACCTTTGGCAAGACATGTTGCCAAATGGGAACTAATGTCATGAGTAGCATGCCCTACATAATGAGGTTTGGCATGTCTGGTGGCACTGTCACTAGACAGACCAAAGAAGTTCCCTTTCCAACTAGCCACACATAACCAGTGCATAAATAATGTGGGTACAGTGAGGTACCAAGTCGAGTCCGCTTCACTTGTACCAACAATATACTCCTACAGTCCTGCATATCAGCCAAGTCACTGCCATCAGAGAATTCCAGTAATGGATATTTCCATAAGTAGTGAAAAAAATTTGTTTCCTCTCCAAATATAGGATAAGTGTTCCTGCTTCCAGTTTTGTTCCAATATGCAGTGCAACAATTAGAACTATAAAAATAAACTGCTGGGAGGAGAAATTTCATTGTGAAAGATCTGCAATATTCTCATCCTTCCAGTACCTGAAGGGCGCCTACAAAAAAGATCGAGAGGGACTATTTACAAGAGCATGTAGTAACTGTATGTTTAGATTTGATATAGGAAGAAATTCTTCACTGTGAGGGTGTTGAGGCACAGGAACAGGTTGCCCACAGAAGCTGTGGATGCCCAATCCCCGGAAATGTTCCAGTCTAGGTTGGATGGAGCTCTGAGCAACCTGGTCTAGTGAAAGGTGTCTCTGCCCATGGCAGGGGGATTGGAACTAGATGATTTTTAAGGTCCCTTCCAACCCAAACCATTCTATGATTCTATTCAAGTACTCCCAATAATATCCCTCCCTCCCCATTTCTGGCATTAAAACTATTGATTAATATAGATTATGTATAAAATAGGACTGTGGGTTATATCAAATAAACTAGTTCCATGACACCTTTTTGTTGTAATCTGCTTCAAATCTACAATTTGAAAACAAGCTGGCATACTTGATAATTCAATAATGTCCAAATAATGCAATGAGGTTCAAAAGCCTCCCACATGTTTACAAAGGATTAAGAGATATCTAATTATGACTGATTTGTGCTATCAATCAATATGCCACAATGCAGCATCCCCTATCTTAGTCACATTTCCTGGGAATAAGGTTCATTGCTTTGTGTGCTACTGACACAGGTCCTGCACAATGTAGGTGGTGAAAATTGCCATATGGTCAATATTAAGTGAAAGTTGTTCTGCTATAAATCAAAGAGTGGTGCTGCCTGCCATCACTGGAAACACACAATCACTTTCCAAAAGGGTCAAACCACGCCACTTGTTTAGGGTTTGCACTGGGCTACAGCTCAAAAACTAATTTTCTAACCCTCCCACAAAAAAGACACTTAGATGTACACTGGTAGATTAAACTTTGTATCTATCTGCTTACTCTACCTGCCTCCTATAAGTTAGCCCTAACTACATCTTGTTCCTCTGAAATATGCCAGTAGAATAATAACTCAAAATTATTCTGTAGAGAAGAAAGCTTCATAATCATATGTAAAGAATAAGTATATTTTATTACATGATCAATTTCAACTTCAAGGCAATACAAGCAATAAAAAAGTCTCAATTTTCAAATATTTCACCATGGGAACCTTAAATCTTATCAAAAAGGAATCTTTTTGAATGGAAAAATTGAATGTGTATAATAAATTTAGGATTCTGTATAATATATTGGAGAGTCTACCTCCTCTCTGTGATATAAATATTGCTTTCCATTGCCAGCAATAAAATGATTTTCTCATTCTGTAAAGTTACAGGATCTATCACCATATGAATAACTTTTCTCTCCTTCATAAGAGAGGAAATTGGTACCTCTGTGTACAGAATGTACAAAGCAAAGGGCAGATTTGAAAGCTCTGTAGGTCAAAACTGGATTGCAGTAAATACTGTCTGTAAGTCAAGTTCTGGGACTGAGAGAAGCACTTTCTGGAGTGTTTCAGCACATCAGCATCTAATAGAGGGTTTGCAGAAAGCACTTTTAAATTCTATCTTACAGCCCTGTCCAGAGCCAGATATTTGCTTGGCAGCAGAACAAGGAACACTAAATTGTATCATTTTAAGGATAAGAACTGCACCATTTACTTGTGGATCTGAGCTTATTCTCAAACTTGAGACAGGACTGCTCATCTCAGGACAGCAGCAGGGCATTTTCCTGGAACATCAGTGTCAGATGGCCACGGAAGTGTCAAAGTGCTGTCAACAGGATATGGGAACTATGAGAGCACAAAGGATTTGGGGTGCATCAAAGAGTGTCAACAAGGATCTCTGTTTCCCAAACTGATCTTGCAATCAGTGGAGGGGTTCAGCTCAAAGTGATGAAGTAGCCCAGCAGTAGCGCCATGAGTCCTTCGGAAATGCATGACCAAGAACCTGAGAAAGAGCACCTTGGAGCAAAGATACCCACCCAGTTCCACTCGTTCAAACAGAAAGCAGTAGAGATGTACAGAAATGTCCACATACTCACACAGCACAAACAGCAGCACAGAAACACCTGTGTGCAAACTCCCTTCACTTCCCAACACACCTAAAATTTTCTCCACCTGTGAAGACACATCTGAGGCCATTCCAACACTCCACCAAGGAGAGCTACAATGAAAACAGAGCACTCCAGCCTTTAAGCAAAAGGAACTGCTTCATGTGGAAAGCCATGTACCGAGGACAGACAATGAAGAGGACAAAAAGCACAGCAAAAATGCCCTTAGAGCCCTTGAAGGAGAGGAATTCAAAGAGCTTGATTTGCTGAGAGAAAGTGGAACCTTGTGGATCTCAGGGCACATTTCACTGCATTTCAGTACACTTGGCAAATGCCCCTTTGCCTCCACCTGGAGGAAATCAGACTGTCATCATATTAGCTGACACTCAGCTGCATATTCTGGGTGGCTAAATGCCATCCCATTAGCATTAAAAAAAGCAAAGAAATTATACAAACAAAATCCCAGAAAATTCCTCTTGTCCGGTGGCATGTATTTTTCTACTGAGAAATACGAACTAACACAAGCTGAAACATAAGCCAAAACTACTAATTTTTTATTGAAGAATGGAGAACAGTCTCTAGAAACTCACATGAGCCTGTGAGAACCATAAATGTTAGTTTGCTATGAGGTTAGTTAGTTTGCTAAATTGAAGTATGACCAAACTTCTTCAATACTGAAGAGGCATGAAGGCCATAAAACAGAACACTACAGTATTCCTATGACATCATAGGGTATGAAATCAAAATGCAGACCAATTACTGGCACACTGAACAGAGAAATGACAGATTTTTTTACTGGCAGATCTTATTTGGAAGTGTGATTTCTACTTGAATGTGTTTCAAATAGAAAAATGCAGTTTTACAAGCAATACGACATAACAAAGAATTTAAAATTCAAAAATTTCACATGCTAAAAGATGATGTTTTTTATTCAAATCTCTCTCAGTTATCACCCTCTCTCCCCAAAATCCCATGGTAGTGGTAAATTACAATTAATAGGAGGAAAAACTATCATTGGTTCTCAGAATCACTCAAAAATGCTATATTTGGATTAGAGTAGCCACCTCAATTAAGAACTTCAAAAATATTCAATATGGAGACAATGGGAAGGAGGAGAAAAGATATTCCTAATGGAAAAAGTGTATCCCTGTAATTAATCTATGTCAAAGCTCACCTATAATCAAAAGAAATCGTTTTGAAAGAATGATGAAAACCTTCAGATGATATTTTAAAAATGCCCAGTAATAAAACTGGAAGTCTTCCAAGCTCATAAAACATGAGGACTATGAGAGCTGAAAGTTCACTGAATCTGCTGGAAACACCATCCAGGATGCAACTGATCCTTCAGGGTGCCAAGAAGATGCAGCTGCTGGGAGGCTGCTCTCTGCTAGGACAACTTTGCCTTGCAAAGAAGAGAACACACCAGGATAAAAAGACAACAGGGCAATTTGGATATGATGCTTTTCACTGTTCAGAAATGAGGGTAGCTTTTTGAACACAGAATTTATTAATGCTGTGAATAAGAGAAGACTATTCTAAAGGATGTGGCATGTCACAGATGGGATGACCTTATACACAACCATCAATATTTCCTCTGTACTAGTAAGTACAGGATAAAATTTTATATCACTGTCTGTTATTACATACCACTGCATAGCATTTCATAACTACATTAGGTATAGAACTGAAAAGTATCATGGGTCAGGTAAGCAGTTGAGACAAAAGCATGACACCACATGACCATCACAGGACAAAGTCAAGCAAAAAAAAAACCATATCAACATTCTCTGTAGATATTATTTCTCTGTATTGGTAATGTCTCATTGCACTTCTCTGAAGAGTTAAGGACCCCTCTGCATGACACTTGTCAATGTTCTCAGATTTCTGAATCACTAGTGAAGACAGAAGTAATATAAAAAGTATTATGAAGGGCTGTTGAAGTTTATCTTATGTACTTGAATGTGGTTCCAGTGGAATGGAGCAGAGAAGGATATACTGTATGTTTTTTACCTCAAGCTAGACCAATAAAGCATTCTGAATACAGATACTTAATCACAATACTGGAATTAACATTCCTACACTCTTGGATTCATTCTCTTACCCTTTTAAAATCTACAGGGTACAACATTTACTTTTCCTGAATAAGTCAACCTTCTTCTGACATGTCCAAATGCTGAAAAATCAGTGTTCCACCATTTGAACACAGTATTACTCTTTACAAACATTTTGTGTGCAGAAAAAGTGATAGAAGATAGAAGATAACATTAATTCACACTTTGAATTAATTGCTTTAAAGAGAGATAGTGAGTGTACATCTGTCTCAGGAGTTCTGGCTATTCTTACATCGGGAACTTTAGCTCTGTCTTTTAAATAGCTTCCTGTCTTTGCATAGAGCAGACACAGAATTACAGACGAGGTTGATGCTACAGTGTCTCCCAGAAGGCCTATGCATCACAATACCCCAGGCAAGCTCATCAGATGTTTTCAACACATCCTCATAGGAAAATATTTAAAATTCTGCAAGATCTGTGTCCAGATGAAAAGTCAATAACAGATAATGTATTCTGTACACAGAAATATAACTACACCTGGGGGGGATAGGAAGTATAAGTTGCTGTGGAATCTCAGCTAAAGGGCCCCAGACTTTATTAAACCTGGAGCTGTGAGTGTGTAGGTGTTGGATTACACACATCAATAAGAACAGAATGATTTCTGGGGGCACTTAGGAGAGATTTTGAATTATGGTACTTATCAGGCCCCAGGGAGTATTTTGGCAAGATTTTGAAATGCACTCATGAAATCCTCATGCACTTTTGGAGACAGCTACAATGGCCGAAGCATGGACGCTCAAAGGACTCTTTGCTCTTTCGTCTCATGTCACTTTTAGTGCAAAAGCAGGGCTTCTCAGAGCAGCAGCATGTCCACTCCATAGCACACAAGCCCTTGCTGTGTGCTGCTGACAAATCTGTGGGGCTCTAACAATGTTTCTTCAGCGCTGTTTGTAACTTGGAATAAAATCCTGGCTGCATTTGCATCACTGCAAAAATTCAAAAGGGTTTACAGGACCAATAATTCATTTTCTTGCTTTGGGTGACATCTCAATTCATTGTTATCTGAGCTGAAGCAAGATGTAGACAATTAAGATATAAAAAATGTGTTCAAGGAGAAAAGATTTTGTTCTGAGAAAGAGCTGTCATGCAAAATACAACCACTTGGCTACGTGATTTTCTAAAAATAATGAGAGGGGTTCTCCACCTTCAGAGATGCTGCATCAGGGAGAGCAAGTAACTGATATCTGGAGCCCTATTTCCTATTACACTCCCTCTCTAGGCAAACACGTGTACATTTCTGGGAGAAAGGGTCCCTGCTGAGCATCAGCAGCTCAGCATTCAAGTAACTCACAAGAGGAACTATTTATGTTCACTCTAACGTGGGTCTCCTCAGAGCTGTGCTGTAGCTGGTTTTAGTGGGCAAAAAGGTCTCTACTGTCTCTCAATTTAGAACAATATTCCATCATTAAGCTCTCAAAAGAAGGTCCAGGAATCTAGAGAAGACATTGGTTCAGTGATTCTACCTAAACATTTTAGAACTAGAAGCATTCTTCAGGACTGGCTAGTAATAATTAAAGAAAAACAATGTGAGGTTCAAATACAGATACTCTTCATACAATAAAGATGCATGAGCTGGAGAGGGCAGCAAATTCTACAGTAGAACTTCTGGAATAGCAGCTGATGTAATATTAGTCACTAAAGCACTGCCATCTTCCAACAACAAAGATCTAGCAAGATTGGAGCTTCATAGATTAAATTTCAGTTCTTAATAAAGGGAAATTTCTACCTTTGTACTGTGTTTGTGTAAGAGAAAACACCACTAGACTGCTTTGCTGATTAAACGGAACTTACGGTCCAGAGCAGTGTTTTCACTTAAAGATGCACCTTGATAGGTTTAAAGCTGATGTAGAGGAAACTTCTACAGACAGTACATATTAGATTTGCTGCATATCTAGGGCAGACAAGCCATAGAAAAAAGTAGCTGACTGTACTATCCAAAGGAAAAAAAAGAAGTGTGTCATCAAACTAAATTTAATTATGATTTAGTTTAGCATATTTGATTATGCTTTAGTTTTATATAACATGCCAAGAAAGAAAACAGCAACCAAAGTTCTATTGAACAATTGTGTCAGAAATTTAACTTAAAAATAGATATCTTCTTTTAACCAGCAACTTGATAATTAAAAGCAATTAAATTCAGCAATATAGCCAGAAGTAAGCTAATGCTGTCAAACCAGTGATCTGTTTAAACTTTTTTTGGATTAATCCCAAACTTTTGCAATTTCAGCTAAAACTGTAAAGCCCAAAAATATCTACAAAACTAATTGCGTTGCCTAACTATCTACTCTCTAATCCATAAAAAAGTAGAAACCAGGGCGAAGACTGAATGGGCATACAATTCTCTGAACACATATTTTTGCACATCTTTTTTTCTAGTGAAGCTGACTGGAGCTAGTAATACAAAGTTAGTAAAAGAACAGTAACTTTATGGTTAGCATGCTTACTGCAGAGCAGTCCAGGTTGCTGTAATCTAACCCAGGGGAGCTTTTCTGTATTTTACATGAATAGTTTATTGGATTAAATGTGAAGCATGTCCATGTACAGCCAGAGCAATGAAATGATAGCATCACATTCATGCATGTGAGTTGGCTTTCACCAAGTTCATATATTCTTCTGAATTTAATTGCTGGATTATAGGACTTCCCCTGTACTTATCTAGCTACCTCTGTAAGTAAAATGTAGATATACCTGAAGCAATACTCCAGGAAGCAGGAAACTATTTTCCTCCCTCTTTTGTAAGCACTAACTCAGAAGAAAGACACCTGAACAGTGAATAAGGTCGTATTGTTAGGATACATATTCCCACAGGGCCAGGAGGTTTTGTTAATACAGAGTACAACTGATTGTTGTGTCAGTGTTTTTAAATTATTGCTGAAATTTTCAAGATAAGGATTTGCTCATAGAAACCTTCTACTGGATATTTCAAAAGAAATTGTTTAATTATAATAGCTTTATGCAAGTAAAAGTTCTTCCCTGTTTTTCCCCCAGCCATACCTACAAATCCTAGAGCTAGACACTGGGGTAGCAAGAAAGCAGTCTTTAAAATCTGACTAATGATGAAATTACTTGATATGGGCAGTACAGAAGGAAATCCATTAATAATGTCGTTTTATTGAAATGAATACAGATACATTAAGGTTGTTTTTAAGATTAGCCAAATAAAGTATTAAGGGTATGAAGGCCTTAAAAAGAAGCAACAGTAACTCATATGGCAATAAAGCCTATTTTATTATAAATTGGCCTTTGGAAGAAAAACAGCTGCTTTTTAGACAAGCTAAATGCATTTTTATATACTGAGACATATTTGGTTTTTTTCATTAACAAGTGCTATTTAGAATCCTGCATCCCTACATCACTGCATTCATAAAAGATTAAAAAAAAAAGTTGCAAACATATGGCTAGGAAAAATGTATCTGTTTCTCATGACTCTTTTTTCCATCAAAATGCAGTAACTGAATAGCACCAGCAATGACCCATAAACTATCTTTCTGAAAAGTGCTAAATCTGTTCTGTTCGATGCAACTAGACAGCAGCACTTTTCTATGCAGCTTTACAATAGCTTTATTTGGATGACTTTGAAGTGCCTGGTGCAGAGTCAAGAACAAACAAAAAAACCCTCCACCTTGAAATTCTTGCCAAACTAACTGGAGCAGTATCAAGAGCATCCACAGCTGACTCTGAATTCAATTAGACACCATGTAGGCACAGTTTATTCCATAAGCAATTGAGAAACTGCTTCCTGAAGCCAAAAAGGTCAAACAGAAAATGAGTAAGGCTTCCTGCAGCTTGGAGGTGAAAACAAGTTTATCACACATGCATTCTGCATGGTCTGCCCAGCTGCTGCTTGTGCTCCCTGGCCCCCTAAGCCGAGCTGCTTGTTGCCTATTAAGTGCATCTCAGCTCCTCCTTGGAGTTCTCCTGACTTGCTATGCTTCACTGCCAGCTCGTTTGCAGTCAGGGCACCAGGTGGCTGCTTCTCCTCTGCAGTGCCAGCTCTGGTTGCTGGGCTGAGCACTAATATCAGCCAAAATTGATTGTCATATGCTTTAGAGGGAGTAGTGGTAACTATGAGTGTTAAAAAATCATGAGATCATTTCAAAATTGTGAGAACTAAAACAACAACAACAAAAAACACCACATGAGATTTTCTGTATGTTTTAGCGTGAAAAAAAAAAAAAATTCCGTGGTTTTATCCTCTGCCCTTCAGCTTAGCAAGTGTTCCAGAATAATACCATTGTTCTGGCCAGTCCCAAGAACAGCCATATATCTCAGGAGCTCAGGGCTTCACAGCTTTTACAACTGAGACCACCCAGGCCATCCTATCACACCCTGAGATACTTGTGTACAATTAGTATGTGCTAAATTCTTAATCACTCTAAAACCTCTTGATGCACTCACTATATCTGTAACTGAAAAGCCTTTTTCCCCTCTGAATACCAGTGACATGACAGATATTCTGCCTTTCTGAATAAAGCCTGTCTTGTATTTCTTCACCTATAATCAAAACTTCTAACCAGACATGTCCCTGACCAAATATCTCTGCCCTACTGGGCCAAAACTGTCTTCAAGTTCTCATACATGCCAGAACTTCTGAAATTAAGATGCTGCCAAATTCCAATTTCTTTCTCAACTTGTGAGCAATCTTGGTTTTCCTGAAGTCAATAAGATTTTTCCCAAGGATTAAATGTAGTCATTATTTCACTCAGTAACGACACGAAGCAGAAAGCATGCAGTTTAGCAGATGTTTAGTGAAGCAACTGAAGGAAGAAAAGGCAATCCTATTTTATATTTTCCAGTAATGTCAAGGTAAAATGTGAAATGAGGGCCACTAAGGAAGAATAAAACTCATGAAAAGGAGATATTAGTTTCACAAGAATGCTTTTCTGAGCACAACTGACTAATCGATGATAATATACCCTCCTATATGCAAATGAGTCTGCAAGTATATTGCAAATGCACAAAGCATTACAGATTTTCTTTACTGACGACAAATTAACAAAGTACCTTCCTGAAATGAACTTAAAGGGACTACCCCAGGGGGTTTCAGTATGCCAAACATTTTACATATAGGAACTGTACACTATGATGACACATATAGCAAGTACTTGTTCACCACAATGTTAGCTTCCATTTAACTTGCTCATGACTAACATAGACCATACAGTTTCTGTGTATTTAGCACTGTGCAGTTGTGAGACAGCAGAAAAAAGTTCACACTATGAAACACTTACGACAGACAACTCATTTTTATTTCTTAAACAAACAGATGCTTTGTAATACTGCATTTTTTAATAGTTGCAAGCAATTTCATTATATCATTCTGTCTAAGATACAGGACCCAAGCATACATAATTGAAGACAAAGGAAACTGAGAACACACTTGACAGAATTAACAGGTAAATGAAATCAGTAAATGCAACTGCCACATCCCATCATTTGATGTCTGTGCTAACACATCTTCTAAAGTTCCAAGCACACAGCACACACCAGATAGAATATTTTAAACAGCAAGTTTGTTTCAGTAATTCATATGGGTAACTAACACTTCATCATAGTATATGAATTTCCTTTTAGGTGCTTTATTTTTGCATGCATGCACCACTCCTTATTGTGTTTCCCTTTTTAACAGAGTCTTTATTTGTTTTAAAGATCAAAGTAGATAAATTCAATACAAAGCTATGCAGCACGAGCAGCACCTGTTTCTGCTACCCACACACACTCTTTCACTCATTCCCCTGTCTGACCTCTCTCTGCAGGTGACTATGAGGGAACAGCTAGCTCTCTGTGAGACCTGAATGGGACATACACATGGGCAGATGCAGCAAATACTTTAATGTTTATTAATCTAAAAAGGAGAAAAGATTACAAAAATATAAGGAGTAAAAAACCTTAGACAAGTTAAAATACATACAATCTTTAGGCAAAGCTTGTTTTGTTCAGGCAGAATTTAGTTTATCAAATGTTAATCCAAAACAACAGGGGTATAAACTAAACAAAATATTATAGTAAATTTATACTAAAAGGTGACAATTACCCTTCTTTCTTAAGGCCACTGTACCACAGTAAATACTCTCATTCAGTGCATTACAGCATCCTCATATCAGAGCAGTTTCACTCATGTGCTGCTGATACTAGAAAAATAACTTTATTTAAATTTTTAATGTATAAACTAATGCAAATTTTCAGGTGTAGTTTTGATCACCATAATTTTGTTTTTTATTAAATTGTTCTTCAATAATTCCACTGATTTCACAAACCTGTGAAATCAAACAGAAAAACACAGAAGTTAGGGCTCAAATGTAATGTACATAAAAATAGGAGAAAAAGGAAAATTAATCCCTCACTGTGTTTTCATTTTTTAAGAGTTTTCTATTATGCTGAATTCACAATTAAAAAGCAACATGGATGAGTATGTTGGTGAATCTCAATTCTTTTTTTCTGTTTCTAAAATATTCAGAAGCAAACAGCAGTGTCCTTAGTTATACTATTTGTTCCAATTATTCAGTGTTTTCAAGGGTTTTTTTCTGCTACTTCTTTTTCAATAGTGGTAATAGATTGCAAAAAATAGCCTGTGTTTCAAAAAACATTGAACATAATATGCACCTGTGGTGAATCAGATAAGCTGAGATAGCGATGTTTTAGTTTCTGGTTGTGTTCAGGTTGAGAACCTTCCCCAAAGCAAATGGAAGTTTAGCTTTTAAAAATATTTACAGATGCATATTGCAATGCACTATTCTGCAGATGTTGCTGACTGGAACACAACCTGCCCTCTCCATTGTTTGTATAAAATACAATGCTGTAACTGCACCTATTACATAGATCCGGTTAGAGAATCAAGGTTATAAAGCGGAAATAAACACCATAACCTCATTTAATTGTACTGGTGAAAAACTGAATAATTGTACTGGTGCATAAAGGTCTGTGTGTTTCCTGAGAAGCCTTCACCTTGCCATTTTTAAACACTGAAGGAAATCAGGCACAGCAGTTTCACTCCTTTTGAACATTTAAATATGCAAGCCCTTTCTGGGAGATCTAAGAAACTTGGCAGGAACAAACTCTTCCCATTATCTCCAGCTAATTAATTAAATAGAATTGGAATAATTTTCATTTTGTCAGGTGATAAGCCTGGACTTTGTATGCGATTCTGTACTGATAATCAACAAAGCAAAGCACATACCATGAAAACCTTTGCAACAACAAAAACAAATGAACCAAACAAACAAAACACAAGACATAAAGCCTAGGAAACCTTAGCAACAGTTCTTATCCTTTATTACTTTTATATGGCTGGGGGCTTTCTGTCATTTATACCTAATGTTCAGCTGTTTTCCTTGGAGGTGCTTCTTTTTGCAGATATTCAAGCTCTATCACAGTTTGATGTATAAGTAACAGATTTGTCTTATGGTAAGATAAAGAACAGCAAATATGTGTAAGCCTGTTTCACTTGCAGATTCTTCTCATGACTGTTACCCACAGAAAACCCAGGGACGGGTCTTAACTGGAGAAGTTAAGGAGAAATTAAGAAGTTAACCACATGTTAATAGCTTTGAGTTCATTGTGTCCCTTAATTTTTGCTTATAACACTTGAAGCTCCTGGTTGCAAAGACAGAGCATTTAATTTCCTTTGTCACAGTTTGATGAGTTGAATATTTTTTACTTAAACACCTATCTACACATATCATGTTATCTCTGAAGTTCCTGGTTGAATGCCTTTATGTGAGTGAGGCAATTTCCCAACAGGGTTTCCCAAACCCTGGTCATTTTTGATCATCTTCTGAAATTCCTTGAATAATCCCAATCTGTCTTAATGGAAAGACACCTAACCCACAGGTTTTTTTATTGATATTATGTGGAATAATTACTTTGCTACTTAACTTCTAAGGCATTCAAGAAATGGTCTACCCTTCTTTGTGACAGCATTATGCTGAGAGCTCACACTGAGATGATCTTCTATGGCCATCCTAAATCCATTAGGTCACTGCTTTCCAGGACAAAGCCTCATTATTCTGCAGCAGAGACAGATATGTTTCTCTGGTGCCAGATATATTTCATTTGGTTTAAATATACTTCATCTGGTTGTAATAAAGTGCATTTTACTGGAATGTGGCCATTATACCAGGGGATTCATATCATTTAATAACTTCAACTTGTCCTTCCCACCCATATCCAAACCTATCAGACCCTAATGAGCCCCATTCATCTACATCTTCCCATTAGAAACTCTAGTTTTTGATTCCTCATTGAGCCAGCTTTTAATTTACCTAATGTGTGTCCTGATAATTCTCTAGGCCATTTTTTAAATTATAGTGTCATTTTTTATTACATTAAATGTCGTTGGGAATCCAAGTTTAGCATAATAAGGCAAGCTGTAGAAAAAGATATCTGTAGGTTTGGAAGCTTTACTGAAAATAGCTTTCTGCACTAAAACAGGTTTTGAATTTTTTTTTTTTTTTTACTCACTGCAATGGAAAATTCGCTTCTCATTCTAAACATTTAGTCCAATGTGAACTTTTCCAAAGTGAAACCAAATATTAGTCAGCATAAATAAAGCAACGTGGCTTAAAGCCTTAATAATATAAGAAGATAACAGCAGCTTTGGATTTCACAGAATCACAGAATAATGAGGTTGGAATTAAGCATATCCATTCAAAAAACAGGAAACTTGAGTCTAACTTCAACTTTCCCTAATTGCATTTGAACTCACCATTCGCTGTCCAACGGTCATCTGACTTCTGGTAGAAACAGTGTCAATCTCTACTTTTGTTTCACCATCAATAAATAATTAAATCCAAGTGGGAAGGTTTCTACGCTAGAAAATTATTTTCATCTACTTTCAGACTCAAAAAGCAGTTATATGAAGTGATGCAGCTTGAGCTCTGAGTGTCACAAGACATCCAGCCAAGACCATCCAATAGGCCTGGAGAAATTCTGTTTACAGGAGCACAATCCTTTCTGGTATCCTATTTCTGAAGTGGACATAGAACTGTCTCAAGCTAAATATGTAGCCAAGCCAATGGCAGGCAGAATGAGAGACAACATATTTTCTTTAATATACATAAGTGCATACTGGAGAAATTTAGAAAATAACTCATAACCCAAGCAGACAAAAGCTTTATGACACCCTTTGCAGAGATATGAATTTTTTACTGCAGTTTGTATTACCACTCTTGAAATATTAAATGAAAGAAAGACAACAATAGGTTTCTCCAGAATATTCATGAATCAGGATAAAAGTCTCCCAAAAGTTCACTTTTGGGACAGATTCACTTGTGAGACAAAAAAAAAAAAAAAAGTGTGTATTTATAGTGAATTTATTATCCACTGAGAAAAACTGCCAGCTACAACAATTATGTTCTTACTAACCAGATATATACTTGACTAACGTTTGAGTGATGCCTCATAAGCACCTTACTCTCTAGAGAAACCACACCTAGCCTTGCCCTAAACTCATACCCACTGAAAGAGACATTTCCAAGACAACTATGCTCTACCAGAGCAGAGCACAAATACAAGCAGCCGAATTTGAATGACAGAAATGGAATGTGTTTGTGTAGATGGCATAAAGTTTGCCATCAAGAGCTGCTGCTCTAATCCTGATTCTGTCATTCTTACTCATATTGAGTAACACCTGGCCCTAGCAAAAGAAAACTTTCACAGCAAAAATGTATTTCAGCAGTAGACTCCTCCTTATTGTTAACTCTGGCCAAGCAATTTTCCAATTCTTAGGAACACTTATTTGTACAATTAGGATAAATTGACTGTTTTGGCATGTGAATTTACTCAGTGCAAGGAACTTTACCCATGGACAAATACTGTATGGATTGGAATTTTACTAGAACAGTCTGAATCGCTCAAGGCTACAAGAAACCCCAATCTTTCATTCTTTTGGGTTTTCCCCTAGGCAGACATGTGTGCAAATAGCAAAATGGATGTTTTCTTCAACAACTGTTGAAGTCATCAGCAGAGTGTCTTTGACCGCAGAGTTTCAAGACCAGTGCAAGAATGACTGGAGTAGAAATCCCACCTCTTCCCAATGACCATTTGATTTATCAGCAGTAGACCTTTCACTGTCAACCTTAGCGAAGAGTTCACAGATGAAGAGTAGCAAAACATTTAAATTTCCTCCCACAGGTCACACAGCAAGAGTTCAAGACTTGCCCTGGATCAACTGAGCTAGAAACCAGCATCTAGTGCTCCTTTTGGCAAGATGGAATGAAGTGATAATAGACACACAACTTTGTGTGCCACTGACTACAGAAACGGGCAAGCCTTAAGCAGATTAGCACAAAGGAATGGTTTTACACAGATGAACCTTAAGGGTGCCTTCCAGTCCTTAATGTTCTGTGGGTATATTTAATATGGATTAACCAAGTAGCAAGCTTTTCAAGAGTCTACTTCATTCACCTATCATATACATCTGCTAGGTGGACTGACTGAAGGTAGGGACCCTTTATGTCCCAGGCTGTGTGACCTGGGGAAATCTGCTATGTGGTTTACTTCTGGAGTTTGGCACCCAAGAAAGCAGACTTAGTCTTTTGGGCAGCAAATCCTTGCCAAGACTACAGCTGGCAGATTAAATTATACCAAAAGCCCTGTCTTTGTCTTTTCAAGGTTCTTGGAAGCTAGTGATACTTTAAAAATTTCCAATCTTCAATCTTTGTAGGACTTGTTCTCAAGGGAAAATTTGAGCAGACTCTTGTCAGTCCCCTGAAAGGATGAATTTATTCTCATAAAAGCTGTGTAAAAAATGTTCTGGTGGCAGTGGATGCAGTTCTTCTGTTTCTGTGCATCAGTACCCCATAAAGAAGAAAATCTAGTCTTGCCAGCTCAAAGAACTTGCATCAAACTGAAGGATTATGCAAGTAGTAAATATTTTTTCCAGATCTCCCCTTTTTCCAAGAATGATTTCTATGCATTCTCTGAAAACTCTTTGCAGGGAATCAGCACACAAGCAAACTACTGCAGATAATAATGGGGAACTGTCTCCAGAATCACAAAGAACATACATGAGGTTCTGTCTAGAGACATTTTTAGTCTCTCTAAAAGAATGCCACAGGTCCTTGATTTTGGATCATACTGCCTTGACAATTTTCATCTCTCATTGTGTAGAGAGTTTCAAAGGAGAACACGTTTTGCAAGCAGAAGAGATTTTGTTTCTAAATTATAATAGCTCTTAAAATGCATGTGTTAATTCCTATTTTTAAAAAGTAAATGTACATTACAAGAGCAAATAATTATACACTATCTCTTTCTCTGACTTATGGCCACAAACTTAATTAAGTGCACAAAGAGGAAAAGGAAAGGGTATGCTAAAAAAATCAACAAAGCTTCTTGAAAATATTTTTCTTTCCTTCTTTAACATAACAAATCTTTTAAGTTAGAATAATTTAAACTCTTTTATTTGAGAACCTATTCGATTTAAAATGTTGTCATAATTAGTATGAAGGTTTAACAATTATTGACTTCCAGTTATCATTGAAACTTGCTGCTAAGGATAAATTTTTAAAATGCTGTCAGAGAGCCTGGAGAATTTAAAATGTAAAGTCTGATTTACAAGACCTGAGAACCAAGATCTTCTAAGACAAGATATGCACTGTTGTATCTGTTTTGCAAATGATGTTTGTCGAGAGATGTTGAGATTCCAAAGTGACCCAGTTCTGTTCAGTTATCACTTACTTTGGAAATAGCCTCTCTAAACTCTTACATCTGAATACATTTGAAACTGTTCCCCCCTTATTTTTTTCATTCTTTTTCTTCTAAAACTCTAACCAGACGATATTACTTTTAAAGAACTCAAGGTGACTCACACAGTTTCTCTTTCTGCATTGTTTTCCCACTACCAAAAACTAGCTTTACACCTGGCTGCTATTATCTCAAAGTAGTCAAAGAATGTGGTAAATATTATCCATATGTAATTTATCAAAAGCTGAGTCAAAGAACAGGTGTTGCTATTGTAAAGATTAATTTTGCAGCTCTTCTGCTCAAACTCACAAATTATGGACTCCTGGGCCTTCTCAACACTAAATCACACAAAAAATACCCACACAGATTTATTACTTTGGGATGAAAAATGATGTGTAATCTTGCCAGCTGGTCTACCTACAAGCAGTGGCATCAGCAAATGTGCCAAAGCCCCTTGCTGACTCCACTTTACAACCAGGAATTGGCAGCTTCTCTTTGTCAGCTGTGGCAGTTCTGCACTTTCTTGACAATGTCACTAGCACAAAAAATCAGACAGGGATGTTACCACCATTAGTTACTTTTAACAAATTTTTTCACTATTAGATTTCAGTTACAGAAAGTATTACTTTAATAAAACATTTTTGTTCCATCCCTTTAGTTATAGTAGTAGAAACAGTGATAGGGGGTGCACCAGCTAACTACACTGAGGTCAGCATGGGTTCACAAAGGGAAAGTCCTGTTTAACTAACTTGACAGCTTTCTACGCGAAGGTCATCCAGCCTTGGATGAAGGGAAGTTGGTGGACATGGNCGTGAAGGTCCTTGAATGGGTCCAGATAAGGCAAACAAAGTTGGTGAGAGGGCTGGAAGGAATGATCTATGAGGAGCAGCTAAGGATTCTGGGCTGGTCTAGTTTGGAGAAAATGAAGCTGAGGACTGACTTCACAGCTTCCTGAGGAGGGCATGTGGAGAGAGAGGCACTGATCTCTTTCTCCCTGGTATTCAGTGACAGAACACACGGCAATGGCTCAAAGCTGTGCCAGGAGAGATTCAGACTGACATCAGGAAGCATTCCTTTACTGAGAGGGTGAAAGACTGAATAGGCTTCTGAGGGAAATGGTCAATAGCTCAAGTCTGTCACTGTTGAAGAGGCATTTGGACATTGACCTTTACAACATGCTTTTAGTCTTCACACCCACACAATTAAAGTACAGCAGCNGTGAAGAACTGGCTGAAGAGCAGAGCTCAAAGGGGGCCATTGCTCACCAGTGGTGTTGCCCAGAGGTCAGTTCTAGGGCCAGTCCTGGTTAATGNAAAGCTGTGCCAGGAGAGATTCAGACTGACATCAGGAAGCATTCCTTTACTGAGAGGGTGAAAGACTGAATAGGCTTCTGAGGGAAATGGTCAATAGCTCAAGTCTGTCACTGTTGAAGAGGCATTTGGACATTGACCTTTACAACATGCTTTTAGTCTTCACACCCACACAATTAAAGTACAGCAGCTATACAAAACCATGGTATGTATCTGGTATGTCCTGGAGCATCAGTCTCCCTGGTCACATAATTAACATGTCTGTGTGTGCACAGCCAGTCCTGCCAATGTTTGTGGGACTGTAAATTCATTACAGAAAATACTGAGGAAAAATTGCATACACATAAAAGGCAGGTCCCAGAGTCTCTCTTGAGCCACCTAAAGTGAGTTTCAGCTCAAAGGTAACTGAAATGCTCTGGTGCAAGTCAAATTGGACTTACTGGCCTTGGACTAAAATCAGCTGGATGCATAGAATCTCATTGAACATTTTACTAGTTCAAAAAGACCTGGCACATGCTCTTTAGGATCTCACTGTGTAAATTTAAATTTTAGTCAAACTCTGGGCTATGTATGAATTTGTGAAAGTGATGTATGAGTAAAACCCAATTTTTTAAAGTGGCATAGTTTAAAAAAACACCTGTTTATCTGACATGTTTCTTATGAATCCTTAATCCCTTACAGAACTGCTCCCTTCTGTAAAGAAAACATCTTTTTCATATGTTAACTCTTGATGTTTAAACCAGTATTGAGTTTTCTAAAGATGCTGATTAAATCATCTGTTCTTCAAGTATAACACCAAAAATATGTTAGGAAGCAGTTTGCATATTCACCCTTGCAGATCACAAAACTACTGTGAATTAAAAGAGATGATGTGAAAGAGTAAGATCATGTACCTTGTAGGCAGGGAGACTTTGCTACAATTTGAAAATATTGCAATTTATTGCCTGTTACTTGTTCTGCCATTTAGGCTCTGATCCTGCTGACCCTCACTTCCATGATTAGACAAATACTTCAAAGAGTGTAGGATATTAAGGATTACTGGTATGATTAAGAACTTTTTTATTAATAGACATAAATTAAAAAGAATGTAAGCAAAATAGAGATAATGAAGTGACAGACCTAAGGAGGGAGGCTCTACTTTTCAGACCTGGACTTTTTTACTTTGCTTTTTTTTTGCTGGTGAATACAGATTTATGAAACAGATTATCTATTTCAAGTTCATGTTATTTTCTGGAACAGCTACTTTAACACATCAGGACAAATTGTTTCACTTAGCTTAAGTAAACAGTTCTGTGATCATTTTGTCATTGTTCAGTGACTACAGAAAAGCTTCTGCAAATCAATCCTATAAGGTTCAGCCCTCGGACAAATAAGCAATTGGTACTTGTGAGAAAAGCTCCTGTGAGTAGGCATGACACCTCCACAGTATTTGAAGATATGGAAAATGGAACTGAAGTTGAGGGGTTTTGACACATTATCTGGTCCTTACACATATACTTACATTTGTCTTGGTCAGCTTCCACTCCTTCACTTTCTGTGTCACTCGGCAATATCCAAGGTTGATGGGCAAGTTGAAGCTGTTGTAAGAATTCATCCTGCCACAAACAGATCTGTTTTAGATAAAATGACAGACAATTGTTCTGTATAAATGAAGACTGCAGCAAACACTAGCCTCAATTAACTAGAGAGGAGAAAGCCTTTAAGAACAAAAAAAACAACTTGCTGTGAAGTAAAACCAAAATGTAGAGGATGTGCAGGCTCCTTGGAAATTTTTTTAATCTATTCAGTAAAAAACAACAACAACAATAAACCAAACCAACAACAACAAAAAAAGACCAAAAACAAACAAAAAACCCCAAAAATCAAAAAAACAACCAAACAAAAATCCACAAAAAAAACCCAAAAACCAAAACAAAACCAAAAGCAAACAAACAAATCAAACAAAGAAATAACAAAAAAAATCAAACCCAGACACACCAAAATGAAGGGTTCTATTTAACTATCTCTCCACTATAAATACAGATATGTGAGATCATCTTGGAAATGCAGTGACAGGACAAAATTGCAGATATTACATCTGACCCTGCAGTTTTGGACTGCATAGACATTTCAAATGCAATTTGTTTAAGTGAGGCTTTGATCTGTCAAAATTTTCACTGTTTCTAGTCTAATAAGTACAAGAACCTGAAACCTGATTTAGAACCTATGGTTTTGCTGCATAAGAAGAAGGCTTATGAAGGAAAAATGTTATGGAAACTTTTGTCTCCAAGATACCATTAAAACAACAAAATATAAATGTTTTACATGGTTAAAAATCCATATGCAGCTGAATATACGCATTTGAAAATGTTTCAAAATTGCCTACTTTTTAATATAATGTATATATGTTTGCATATAAGAATTTTTTTCCATGCAGACACACACATATGTATGTGAACAGGTATACACACAGACATATAAAATACTTTTACACATTCCTTTGCACTATTCACGAGGAGAGATGAGACTGGAATGCACAGTTTTATTTTCAAAGGCAGTTCAAACATGCAAGTTTAGTCTCTAAAAGAAAACTTTAACCTTGGCCAGATATCATAAAATTACTGGCCAGATTTTTGTAAGTTCTTGAAAAAAAAGGGGGGATAATAACCCTGTTTTGTGTTACATCAGCTGAAATGAGAATCTACATATTTAAAGTTAAATTGTATTACAACATAAATTTTATTGTTAGGGTATCTGATTTAAATATAGAATCCAGGCTTGTTTAAATCAGTTTTGGGAGACTGAAGGCTGCTCAATCAAGATCTAACTCACTGCGAGTAAATTATTAATTCTGTCAGTAATGTGTTAAAAATTCCACAAAGACTGCTGCCATGGGCCAGCAGTAAACTCAGGCAGGAGCTCCAGGCCTCACTCATGTATTGCCATTTCCAATGTGCTGTGCTGGAGAAGATTGCTGACTACAACACTGAACACATTTTGGTTCAAGGAACAGGACTCTTGCAGTAGGCATGTGTGACTCTCACACTGATCCACACACTTTTCAATCTTCCAAAAACACAGAGCAAAGACCTGAGCCAGGCAGTGGAACAGAATGAGAGTACCTGACCAAAAAGAGGGTCCCCATCACAAGTTTTGCTCTATACTCCAGTAAATAGGAGTAAAAATTTTGTTAATCAAGGCTATATTCAAATAAGACAAAGTTTCCTGCTCTCAACAATGACAGACGAACAAGGATTGCTGAATACCACTTTAAATTATCTGAATAAATGAAAATATTCCAAAATTTCATGTGTTCAGAAAATGCTATGGTAAACAAGGAAGTCAGTGGTATTTTCATCTCAACAGCTATTGACAAGTATCACAGAACTGTGTCACTTTAATGGAATCCATCCTAAAGAGATAAGCAGGGTTCAACATTCCTTTGCCAATTTATACAAAACACCAAAGGATTAGGAACATGCATAAAAGTATCTCTGCCAAAGGATTTGGAACCCTGATTTATTACTTTTATAGAGATAATAAAACTATTTCTCTAGGTAGCATTTCTTTGCTATAATTCAATTCAGCCTTGAACAGAACTGATAATAAAACACACCTGTTAGAACTTAGTAATATTATGTGTGCCAGGAGGCAGAAACTTGTCCACAAAATCTCAGATCATTATAAGTCTTGAGCATTAAAAAACCCCAAAACATTCTTAACAGCTGATAAGTTAAGTACTTGCCAAATTATTTAAGATTTGTGCTCTAACAAGATTGAACCACCCATGCTGCAGCATGAACTTTACTAAAGCTTAAGAACTTTGAATTGTATTTATTAGTAATATTTTTCTATTTAGACTTGTTATGTTACTCTTGTATGTTACACATTACAATCTAGGAAGCATACATAAGGCATTGAGAGATATGTTAAAATTCCCAACAAATAAGCAAGTAAATAGATAAGTAAATCAAGCTCCTTAGGGTAAAACATGCTCCTGGCACCCAGTAGTCACATTCTTTTCAACTGACTTATTCTCATCAAATATACATCAATGTTCTACTGATTAATTCCATTAATATCACCTAAAAGTAAGGAAGCACAGTTATTTGCAAAATCTTATCATAGTATATTCTATAGGATTGGCAATGTAACCATAGTGTATTTACATCCAGTAGAAATTCCCAGTTGAGACCATAAGGCTAATAAGAATAAAGGCAATTTCCCCTCTTTTATTTTACTGGTTTTATACAGGAAGACGATACAAAACCTACAATGAAAGTTGCAAAATAAATTACAGTATCAGCCTTGAGTTTTATATGTTTGTGATCTGTAAAAGTACAAAGACAGACAGGGCTCTTCCTCTTCTACCCCAAACCACTTCTGCCTTTTTAAAATATATCTCCATGGTTCGAGACAAGCTGTGACACAAGAAAATGAAATCATATGGCCACAAATGGGAGAAAATGTCTAACATGGCAAAAAATGTAACAGAACAGACATATTTCCTGGGTATGTTCTGTCTAAATCCACTTCTCTAAGTGACCAGGAACTTAAGTGGGCAAAAGACAGCTTGAAAGCTTCTAGTATAACACTCCAAAAATGAGGCTGGGAGTGGCAGATTGGCCAGATCTCCATCAGCTTCTTTCGAAATCCATGGGCCTTCACAACCTGGCAGAGGAAGGTCTTCAGTATGAACATGTCACACCAGCAGCTTTCCCTTTGGAAGCAGAGCTAGTCCCAAGTTGAGTTTCCAATATGTCAAAGGTCACTTGTGCATGTCAGAAAGGATAAATAGGGTCTGAGCTGGGTCACTAGCAGCCAAGGTACTATTGTACCCAGCAAGCAAAGAGAAAGAAAAGAATTTGTCACTTCTAGAAGGGATTTTAACAGAGGATAAGAACCTGCATAGAAATGCTGAGGTTTAACATCAGCTTTACAGTGGATTGCTGGCTGAATCTGGACATGCTATTCTAACTGGAAAATAGCATAAAAATATTGCTCATTTCCTAAAATTCTTGAGACAAATATATACATATATTAAAAGTATAACAGGACACTTACTGTGAGAGCTATCAGCAAACAGAAGTAACAAGACACAGTAAATTAAAGGGGACTCTTGCTTATTATTACCATAACTACAGAAAGGCTCTGGGAGAAAGCATTTTTAATTGTCTGCCTTTTTACAGGAAAGATCAAAAGTGATGGGAAGACTGGATATCTCTCATACATTACATACACATAGTTTCAATAGGACTATATACAATAATTTTACTTGGCATCACATGACTGTGTATCAGTTAAGAACAAGACTGCCTAAAAAAGAAGAAAAAGAGGGGTGAAGAATTTAGTTGGAGACAATTAAAACCCTTCATTTCTTCTGAACATTTTTTAGTTAAAAATTAATTTCAATTCTCGTTTTCTGGTATGAGAGAAAATTCTAACACACAAACATATCCCATACTTCAAAAGAGGACACAAAGCAATTTTTTTTGTCAAAAAAAAAAAAAGTGCTACAATTATTTCTTTTTTTTTCCATGGGAAACGTGGTTTGAAAATATATCAACTGGCAGTGAAGACACTTTCAGAAGAACTATAGTCACCTTCAGTCCTCATGTCTTTAATCTGGATATTCAATTCTCAGTGAAGAAACAGCTCAAGTGATGGGATTAGCGCACTGCCATTCAAACACCAAATAATGAGTATTTATTTCACCACCAAATTTAAGTAAGATTTCTTCCCCAAATTCTAGAGTAATCTGTGTCTCATTTCCTTTCCTTCACAACAAATAATGGGCGTCATATAATTAATTGAAGAGTTATACTAAGTATTTAATCTCTGATTTTCCTAAAAGCAACCCTAAGCAACACTATCATAAACAACATTTGAAATTTCCTTTAGAAGTCATAAGACTGATAACACATTGTGTCAAGTGTCACACCCAACAGATTATTAAAACAGATGATACTCCTCAGAAACAATCTAAAGGTATGATATTATTTTCAGTCTTGGAAAAAAGGTCTCCAGGTTTTGACAAATGGATTACAAAGAGATTGGTAATAATGGTGGGAACCAACATATTCCACCACTAAAAAATCAGCAGTCTAGACACATAGTTCCTTCTCAAGTCAGTATAGAAGGACTGGCATATCCTGAGAAAAGACTCACCTTTGTAAGGCATGTATAGAGATAGACAGCAGGGGTTTTCTTTCACAGGTGCTTTTATTTCCACTGCCCACACACTGAAGTTATCTTTAAGGCAGCTAAGGTTAGCAGAGGAGAATCCTACTCAGAATTTACAAGGTACTTTAACTTTTTCTTTTGTTTTGTTTTAAACAAAGACTAGTCTGTAAAAGCCAATAATATGTGACAGGAAATTTTTATGCTGTAAATTAGCCTAGTTACCATGCATATAGTATTAGACAGTGATTCAACAATGTTGGACATTTAATCTTGCAGTTCAGTTTGGTGCTTTGGAAAAACCTGTCCTTTCAGTGATGTTTAACTAATCATTCCAATTGCCCAAAAATATGAAATAAAAAGTAGATCAAGAAAATATCATGCACTGCCAGTGCAGCAGGAAAAAAAATACCATGGAATATAAAGATTAGATAACATTTTGTTTAATATTCCAGAGATATGCACTGTAATGCTAATAAAACTGCTATGCATTGTACAGGCAAAGCCCTACTGAGCTCATGGCAAATTTGGGGGACACAAGTGTTTCAGTATGATTTCTGTAATAATACTGACATTCTCTAACGAGTACCTCTCAAAGCTGAGCAGTATTTCCTTGCTAATTTTCTCATCATTATATTTCAAGTTCTTTTCAGCACAGTAGGTTACATTAGGTATACTGATGTTACTTGAACATAAAATGCAATCAAGTCTTGGCATTATTAAACATAGCAAAAAACATTAAATTGAAAATCTTACTTCTGATAAACTGTTTCTCTGAGTAGTGACAGTTCCAACAACATCTCCACTCACTTGCACAGAAAGCCCTGAAGCAGCACTGAGGGTCCTCCCCATTTGGCTCTTAGATGACAAAGATCTGCTTCTTTGCATGCTAATAATGCCTTCCCTATTTCCTTGGTTGCTAGGGGTAAGAGGCCGTGACAACAAGCTATTTGGGGTCATAGGTCTGCTCCCTGGAGCTGATGGCCTGTTGGTTTGTGCACTGCTGTTTGTGACACTGGAGGCCTGTGTTCTGCTGTTAGTGGGCAGCGGTGGTGATTTGCTTCCTTGGAGCTGAATGTTCTTCCCTGTCGGAGTTGGCACCTGGGGCCTTGGGGTTTGGCCCTGTGCAGCTTGAAGATTGCCTTGATGGTCAGATGTAACTACACTGGGATGCTGGACACCAGGGCTTCTTGAGAGCCTTGCTTCTTCCCACAGTGCGAGGTCCTTCTCAATGTCTGTGCACACACACATGAACAAATGGAAAAGAAAGAAACTCACTGTCTGTTTCTCTCTGGTTTGAAACTCTCAGTGATTTTCTCCAATGTAAGTGAAAACCTGAAGCTGTGCAGAGAAAATCTATTCATGCTTAAAATAAAAGGCATCAGAATTAACAGTGCAAATGTTTGGCAAGCGTTTCCTTAAAGTTTATTTACATTTGATTCACTGCAAACACAGCTATCCTGCAGAAATGAAATATTACCTCTTCATTGAATGTCAGCACAACCTATAAAAATTCCTCTTGTTTCATCAAAATTATGTCTCTGTAGCTTTTGCACAGTTACTGCAAAATCAAGATTAGTAGCAAACCAAGATAGAGCAGCGATGTAAACCTGCGATCCTCAGCTGCAATCCAAAACTGGCTCAAGGCAAAACTTTTGCTTCTGGCCCTGCTGTCTACTGCCCAACCAAAAGTCTGAGGGAAGTAACTATTGAACTCTGGCATGTCTGGATGTGTGATCCTGTTTGAACCTGAATCTCATGCTCTGGCCTGCCATCAGTGCGTCAGCAGGTGATGGGGTCACCAATATCCAGAGTCCAAGGAGGAAAGGTGGTCCAATGCCTAACTTGCACACAACCATAAGAAATAATATCTGCTTTAACACCACAACAGATTAAGGACAGTGAATGAAAAGTGTCTCCTGAAATAATTTAAATCATATTAATGCTTCTAATGAATTAAATCAGAATACAACCATCAAAGGCAGGCGAGGGTAGCTGGAATTTAGGTTTGCATTAATAACATATTGAAAGTCCTTGCAAGTACAAATGTAGAGCTTAAGAAACAGTTTAATCAAGTTTATTTTATCTTACACTACTGTTATGAACTTTCACTTTCACTGGCATGTACTCTACTGTACTTGATTTTCATAGAGACAGCTGATTATCTTTAAAATAGCAACACCATTTCCCATGAACAAGTCCCAGTCTCAGAAGCTGTAAAGTAGCAAGGCTCTTAAACACCCATTAAGTCAACTTGTCTAAAATAAGCATTTCATTTTTTTATTTTGATAAAAATTATTTCAGGTTCTAAATGTCCTAAAAGAAACAGATTCTAAACTGCATACTGGAAAATGAATTCTTTTTTCACTTGTGTTTACCAGTTGGTATAAAAGGAATGTTGTATGTTAAATAATTAAAGATGTGCTGCCTTTAACATCAACATACTTTATAAGATCTTGAAAACAGGAAAATAAGCCATGCCAATTTCATGTTGCTAGTCTAATACAACATATTGCACACAATTCAAATGCTATTACTAGAAAAGCTAATAAAACTGAAATAGTTGTGAATGCCTCAGATAGAAGTGTCTCAACTTTTTAAAGATTAAATATTTTTGTTAGCAAATTTCAAAACATAGTCAATACTTCTAGCACACAGTTACGAATATTTCTAATTGACCCCTTAAAATTAATTATTTCTATTTTGAAATTATTACATCTTGAACTACTCTTCCACTATGCTTTCACTTTGGAATTTCATAGAATCAGAGAATGGTTTGGGCTGGAAGAAACCTTAAAGGTCACCTGGCTCCAAAACCTCTGGTTATGGGCAGGAATGCCTTCCACTAAATCATTGCTCAGAGTTCCATCCCACCTGACCTTGAGCACTGTTAGGGACAAGACATCCACGGCTTCTCTGGGCA
>VXBC01004468.1:0-118500 GCA_013399945.1 Ploceus nigricollis | reverse complement strand
GCCGTTGTGGCTGCGCCCCGCGGTGGCCGGGCTCACCCGGGACCTGCGACGGTCACACCCCCGCCTTTGAAGTCGTCTGTTTTAGGGGAGGCTGGGAGTACCTTGGTCCCAAAGAGTAAAGGTACTAACGCATCTTCGATCCCCCCCAACATTCCCATAATAGTCGCTCTCCCTCATCCCGTGCAGGGTTCCTATTAATCATTGAACCTCCGAACCCTTTGAAGATAGCACCAGTAGCGCTTCGATAGCCTTTGTGTCGTTAGCGGCTGAGATCAAACACTTCAAAGAAGTTGTAAAAAGAGGGTCCAAATGCCAGCTCTGTCACATTCCCCACTCATTGAAAGAAATAACTGTTCTTTGCGTCCTCCGCCTGACAGTCCTGCCATGTGCCACGAGCATTAGCGCTCAGAAACGCGCTGCCGTCCTATGACTCGGCACATCGCTCCCAGGATGTCAAGGGTCCCACTCCCTGACACCAATGACCAGCCTCAGCCAGCCTTCAGATGACTGGAATGCAGCCTCTGGGAGGGAGCTGGATGCTCTCCCTTCCTGGGGGGACACCAGCCAGATCATCCTTCGGTCCTGTTGCTTTTGCCTGCGTGCATTTGGGGAATGGCAGGCAGAACAAGTGCAGCTGGCGTCTCCCCAGTGCCTGTTATTGATTGATGGAAGCATCACTGCCTACCCTTGAGAGGGAGATAGATGTCTGTAGTCCTGTACTGCAGGCTAGAGCAGGACTGGGGTTGTGTCTGATTTTTGATAGCCTTGCCCAAAATGGGTTCAGCCCCATAGACATCAGTGGTACCACATCCCTTTGCATTAGACTGTGTGTCCAGTTGCTCTTGGCAATTCTTTCCTTGTGTGCCTTATGCTCTTCCAGGGAATATCAGGTTGGCACAGGGCTGAGGGATGGAACTGCTAGGGAATCCAGTAAGGTAAACCTGAGTGTTTATGTGGGAAGTGTCAACCCCCTAATGAACGTAGACAGGCTTTGTGGGAGATGGACAGAATGACTTTGTGCATGCTGAACTGTGGAGGATGCTTTTAGCTTAATGGAGCAAAGCACCTTCCTCCCGCAGAAATCAACTAATTGCTGATCCTGAGTCACCAATGGCCTTAACTCATCAAACATCATTAGCTCCCCAGCATCTGCCCCATGAAAGAGCGCTCACATCACTGTCTGAATATCCAGCTTGTGCTCTGGCATTCCAGCAAGAGCTGAGTAAATCTGCTAAATGCTCTACATGGAGGGTGTGACACGCCGGCGGTTAGTGCTAATTATCGATGTGCATAAGAGTGCTTTTCATCCACATACATCCCAAAGTGCTTTGCAAGCCACCTATGTTTTCAAAACATCCTCATTCCCCCAAGAGGAAATGCAGCCATGCTGAGATGTGCCCGGCCATCCCACGCAGCCTCCGCGGGGCAGGAAGCGATGCTTGGCAGATGTCACTCAAGGGGATCTCTGCGCTGAAGCGGTCCCGGCGCTGTGGTCAGTGGGACTTCCCTTCCAGTCGCACCAGTTGCACCAGCTTCCTGCATCAGTGGCTGGATTTGAAAGTGTTGGCCTTTAGCTTGGACTGTGTCTCACTTGGCGGTGCCTTGTACCTTTGCTTTTTAATGCGTTATTATTGATACTGTATTTGTGTAGCTGTGGTGTGCATTTAGGGTGTTGGCGTGTGGATCAGGCTCTCCTCGAGAGTAGTTCAGGGCAGCTTGCTTGTCCAGAGCCTGAGGGGGATGGCTTTCCTCCCGTAAAACCTGGCTTTGTCCACAATAAACCCACATGGTTGGACTTTGGTTTTCGTGCACAAAAGGCGGTTTATGCCGCCTTTTGTATGGCCTCAAAGGGAAGGTACTGAATCGCTGGCTTTGCCACTTTCCTTATGTCTTCGGTTTATGTTCTGCTTTGAGATCTCAGAGGAGAAATCTCAGGCTGCAGGATGCTGCTA
Organism: Ploceus nigricollis; assembly: GCA_013399945.1. NCBI lineage: Eukaryota > Metazoa > Chordata > Aves > Passeriformes > Ploceidae > Ploceus > Ploceus nigricollis. Next base: position 116,548 of record VXBC01004468.1, on the reverse strand, counting down.
ATGGGGTTTGAAGTTCCTGCTCTGGCTGTATTGACACAGGGGAGAGGATAGATTGTTTTTTTTTTGAGAAGTGCATTTCAAATGTATGTGTCTGGCCATGGGTGTGTTGCTAACGCTGTCCTTGAAGTGCTGTGCTTTTATAAGCCTGCTTTTGTTTTGCTTTTATTTTTCAAGGAGATCTATGACAAGAAAGGAACGTACTAAATTTTCTCTCTGACTTCCACCCAGGGTGGTTGAGAAAGGGGACTCTTCTCCACACCTGATCTGTGCAGCATTAATCTGCATTTACAGCAGTGCCTGCTCTGTTTCACTTCAGAGGATTGTGTTTATGTGAGATTGTGGGACCTATTTGTACGAAGCTCTGGGAAATATCAGTGTTGTGAGTTTATCTTCTGTTGAGGGGCATTCAAATGATCAAAAGATGACTGCTTAAAGGTGAGACAAAGTGTGCCTTTTTTCAGCCTCACAACTGCAGACAAGGGTTCATGTAGACTCTGGGCAGTTTGGCTGTAAATACTACTGTAATATTGATAATAAAAGCTAAGCAAACAATTGAAGGTCAAAAGTAATTGAAGTACCAAAATATCTCTTTTTACCTCTGCTCTGCTTGGGACATCAAGCTCCCTCGTCCTCTTGCTTAATTGCTTTTTTTCAGACAAACACTTCTTGTACATTCATAGAATGGTTTGGGTTGAAAGAGAGGTTTAAAACTCATCTATCCCAATCCCCTGGCAATGAGCAGAGACATCTTCAACTAGACCAGGTTCTTCAGAGCCCTGTCCAGCCTGGCCTTGTATGTTTCCAGGGATAGAGCATCCACCACCTCTCTGGGCAACCTCTGCCAGTGGCTCACCACCCCCATTTTAAAAAATTTTCTTCCTTATATCTGGTCTGAACCTACCCTCTTTCAGTTTAAAACCATTGTCCCATGTCCTGTTGCTACAGACCCTATTAAAAAGCCTGTTCCTACCTTTTGCCTCTCTGACTTTCATGCATGAAAGGGTCTCCTTGTACGCAGCCACCAAGCACAGAACTGTCTTTTAATTCTCCTCCTGGCTCCTCCTTAAAACACACATGAAAAACATTTTTAAAAAAACCCAATCCCTAAACAAAACCCTGGGCTTTAGTTGCGTGACCAATGAGCCGAGACCAGCGCATGTTGTGCTGGTCCTGTACTGACTCACTGTCTCCTGGTCCTCTCCTGCTGGACGTGCCTGTCTGTTGTCTCCTGTGTTAGACGTGGGGTTGGAGCAGTGTTTTTGTGTCTGTCCACTGCCCGGCACGGTGCGCTTGGGGGTGGGCTGTCTGGCAGGGAAGCACTGTGAAAAACAAGTGCTGTCGTAGAGCAGCTCAGCTCCCTATCGTTAGATCAGTGTGCTCTGCCTGCTCATTTATGTACCATGAAGTCAGAGTATTTTCTGTCTGGCTGAGATGTATGTCTGCAGTTCTGACTAAAACAAAAGCTTCTCATCGTGTACCGGTTGTACAGTCCTTTAGTGCTTTGGGTTTTGTTTTTTTTCCTCCCAGCTGGTTTATCTGGGTTTGGCTTTGTGCATCAGTGTCGTTCTTGCATCAAGCAAAAGCAGTTTAATCAAGGTCATTGAAGGGCTGCTCCTCTCTGATGGGACAAGCGAGAAGAGGTTAAAGGGCTGATTTGCTGATTGCAGCCCTGTTCCTAAGGGGAACTCCTTGATGAAGGGCTTATTTTGGTTCCTGAAGTAGATCCTTCATATCCCACCTGAAAATGCATTGTAAGGATGTCCTCCTTAAATGAGAATGTGGGATGTGGACTGAAGTAGGACCATTAGTGTCGAGATATCATAGGCTGTCAAGTAGTGGAGATGCCAGGTGGAGTTTGGCACAGTGCTGATTGGGATGAAATTTTGTAAGAGGGAGAAGAAAGAACATCTCTTTATTCTGCAGCAAAGTACAAAAGATAGGTATTGTGCAAAATTATCTCCTTTTTTTCTCTCTTCTCTCTAAGGAGTTTTAATCGGTCACTCCCATGCTCAGCTGTGCCATGTCTCATTCGGGATGCTCTACCCATTAACAAAAATAGGAAATAGTTGCAGACATGCCAGAGAAAAGCACTAAAAAATGAGCAAAACTATAGAAAACAGAAAGACTGAAGGAAATGGGGTTGTTTGGGGATGAGAGGGCTGAGAGGAGAGGAGAAATAACAGTCCTCAAGTATGCCAAAGGTGGCTGTGAAGGGAAAGGGAGTAAACTGTTCTACATGGCTGGTGATTGGAGGCCAAGAAGTGCTGAGCTTGAACTGCAGCAAGGGAAACAAGTGTAGGAAAAACTTCCTAACCTCTGATTGCCAGAGGAGTGGAGCAGTGGAACAGATGGTTTGGGATGGGCTTGGAGTCTCCATCGTGGCAGTTCTGAAGTGCAGGTTGGCCAAACTCCACTTCAGAGAGCTGAATCTGTTTTGAGGCAGTGGAATAAATTTGACAAATTCTCCAGAAGTTCCTTCCAGTGCTGGTTTGGGTGAATTCATGGATTTTAAGCCTGGATGCAGGAAGGGATAGCTAAGAGGCTTAAGAGCACTGATTATGTCACCTAGATCTCCTGATGGGACTCAGGGAAGTCCTCTGACAAGTTCTTTGTAGAAAGTTTTGATTGCACTGAAACTCCATGAGTTTGCACTTATTGCATCTGTCAAACTGCCTTGCTTCACCCTGCTCCTCCCATGTAATCTCCCAGCTTGATTCCAAAAGACCATCTTATATTTTAGCTATTGTAATCTGCCCCATGATTCAGAGGAGGGATGAACACTTGCTCCACCAGAGAAGGTTTTGCAGGTCAGGGGGTGCCTTTGCCTGCCAGCACTCCTGCTACACCAGCTCTCTTGTGCAATGCTGCACAAAGGTCCCGCTCTCTAACTTGTTTCTCTGCTGCATCATTGCTGATGAGTCAAAACACACAACCTCTTCCCTACAGCCTCCTTTGGGGTCATTTTTTTAGAGTGTGTGGCTGCATTCCTTTTCTCACTGTAGCATTTTCTGGAAACAGGTGGTGATATAGTGTCATCATGATAATTGTGATATAGTAACAGGCAGACATTTGAAGGATGGTTGTGGGAATGACAGAGTCAAACTCTTGATTGTAGAAGTTGACAAAATAAGGAGCAACAACCACAACCCAGATTTGTAAGTTCAGGCTGGGTCTTGGGAAAGTCCCTCCAATAAGAGGGTCGTGGTGTAAAGGAACAGGTTCCCACAGAGGCTGCAGGATCTCAGTTCTTTGGAGGTTTTCTAGACTTGGCTAGAGAAAATTCCAGCTGACCTGATCTAGTGACGCTTGCAATGCAAGGCTGGACTAGAAACCTCCTGAGGTGCCTTTAACCCAACATTTCTTACACCTCTGTAAGGTGCAATGTGGAGCCATGAATCTCAGAAGCAGTAGAGCTGTTGTAGACCAGCTCCCTGTGAAGGTGGACAGTCTTTGTTTTGTTTGCTGCCAACACACGTGTTGGGGCAGCTCTTCAGCTGCTGAAACCCAAACTGGTTTGGTTAGGACTAACCTGTGCGTGTTCCGAGGCGTTGCATCAATTGAGGTGGACATGCCCACAGAGGTAAGGAGTCCATCTGTTGTGTGGGGATGAACCTGGTCTATTTTCCTGGTACTTTGGCTTTGCTAAGACAGCTTGAGTGAATCCTCAGCTATCTGTCATGACTTCAGTATTGGCTGATTGTCCTGGCAGTCCACAGTGGATGTAAAAGATTAATGGTGGCAAAACACAGGTTGAACTTAAGAGAGACAAACAGTACTTAAGGAAAGTGTGCGAGGAAGCCAGCTTTGTTTCTCTTTGAAAGAGAGCAGAAGTGATACTGAAACAATTTTTTTCCCTTTTTCTTTTAGCAACTGTCAGATGGAAGACATGATGCAAAAGTGTTTACCAGACCGAAGCACATAATTTATACTAGTGACTCAAAGGCAGAACAAAAATTATTTATCTGTATTACAGTAGCAGCTGAGGTGACTGGGGCTCCACATGCTGTGTTTGGGGAGACCACATCTGCCAGGAAAGGTCTGGTCTGATGGGGAAACCAAGGCACGAAGCAAGTCTGTGATTTGGCTGCACTTGTATTCAGGGTGATTCCCACAGCTGGAAACTCACCTTGGCTTTATGGTTTCTACCTGAGCCAGGGGCTTCCGAGCTACTCGCAAGCTGCTGAGGATGTGTGAAGCTGTGGAAACAGATTGCAGCTAGTCCAGAAAAGTATGTAATACATCTATCAGGGATTTGGATGATGAGGTTGCCAAGGTCATCAAGGGTCTCTCTGAGAGAGAGGTTTCCAAAAGGTTTCGAAATTACTGCTTTTAATGTAAATGGTCCTTCCTTTCAGTAATCATTTAAAGTCTTAAAAGTCTCACTTTCCTATCATAATGCTTAGGTGGATCTTTCAGCACCTTACGGTGGTATCAAAATGTATCTCAGCAGGTAGAAGAAATGAGAGAGATATTTTTATTTACTTCAGGGTGCCTGTAGAGCAGCAGTAGAGCTGAAAGACATTTTGCTGCCATTCAGTGTAACTTCTCCACCTTGCTGCCAAGTGAAACTGGCTTTGTGATTATCATGTGGTTATCATGGGTTAAATCACAGCAAATTAGCAGTGAACGTGGGAGGCTCTGTAGATGGAGCCAGTGTAGAGCATGGCTGGTGACTGATCTTTAGTGGGGTTCTGCAGGACTCAGGGCCAGTGCTCTTCAACATCTTAAAAAAATTACTTGGGTGCAAGACTCAAAGGGATACTGTGTAAGTTTGTTGTTGATAATAAGTTGGGAGGAGCTGTTGACTCCCTCCAAGGCAGAGAGACCCTCCCGAGAGATCTGGGCAGATTAGAGGTCTGGGCAGTCACCAACCATATGAAGATTAACAAGGGAAAGTACCAGATTCTGCACCTGTCATGGGACAAACCTGGATGTACGGACAGCCTGGGGAATGAGATTCTGGGGAGCAGTGCCACGGAAAGGGACCTAGGGGTCCTGATGGACAGCAAGTTGAATGTGAGTCAGCAGTGCCCTGGCAGCTCACTCCAGGCAAGGGAAGGGATTGTCCTGCTCTGCTCTGCACTGGGGCAGCCTCACCTCGAGGGCTGGGGGCAGTTTTGGGTGCCACAGTGTATGAATGATACAAAGCTATTAAAGAGCATCCAGAGGAGAGCCACAAAAATGGTGAAGGCTATGGAGGGGAAACCTTACGAGGAGCAGCTGAGGGCACTCGGGCTGTTCAGCCTGGAGAACAGGAGACTGAGGGGAGACCTCATTGTGGTCTGCAACTGCTATGGAAGCAAAGGGGCAGGCGCTGATCTTTTCTCTTTGGTGACCAGTGAACTGAGTGAACAGCATGAAGCTGTGTCAGGGAAAGCTTAGGCTGGGTATTAGGAAAGGGTTCTTCAACCAGAGGGTGGTTGGGCACTGGAACAGGCTCCCCAGGAAAGTGGTTGCAGCATCAAGCTTGGCAGAGTTGAAGAAGCATTTGGACAATTCTCTTGGGCACATGGTGTGACTCTTGGAGTGTCCTGTGCAGGGCCAGGAGCTAGACTTCAGTGATCCTTGTGGGTCTCTTTCAGCTCAGGATCTTCTGTAATTCTATGATCGCTTTTCTTTCTTCTTTGTGATTAGTGACAGAAAAAGCAAATATTCATTGTGTGAATTCACGATGAAGACCTTAAGAATCCAGAGCATTTGCATGCTGCCAGGCATACACAGTTGCACCAAGGCATGCCTGCCACGACCTTGCAACGCACAGAGAGGATTTCCTCAAGGTCAGCGTGCAAGCCTGCACAGTGCCATCGTACATATGTCATCAATCATGTCTAGTCATACAGCAATTTAAATACGTGCTGTGTTTAAATGGAAAATCTTAAAAAATTTAAAAAGGAGCTTTGGTCAAAAAAATTGTTCTTAGTTGTCTTTAACCTGCAAGCTGTGCCTTTAAAGGACAGGAGGAAAATCTGAGTGCTGGAAGCATATGTTTCTTGCTGTGTAAGATAGCCAGCAGTGCCTGTTTCTCCATTGAATCTGGACTAAATCCAGCAACCTGGGGGGAAAGGGGGGAGCTGATTTCATCTCTGGATTTGTGTTTTCATATTTGGTTCCTATTTTTTTGCTGAGTTCTTGTGCACTTTTCCTGGAGAAGGTTCTGATCTAGGAAATCTTGCATCAGTCTGGTTGTCTGCATTACACTAATGCCTAGAAATGAACTTCTCCATCCAAATGTGAATATTCTCGCCCCAAAATGATGTGTGTTCAGGGTAGGAAGTTCTCTCTTGGGTCAGAAATGGAACATTTTTATTTATAGTTTAGATCTGGTTTTGAGGCAGGACCAGTTGACAACAGCTCTTAGACTTTTCTGTATTAAGTGTTCAGATTGCTTCTTCTTTTCTGTTGCTTCAAAAGCTTTTCTGTCTTTGCCTACTCCAGACTCCACATGGCGTCTGAATTTTTAAATGCTGTATGTTTGTTCTCTCTATTACAGAAATAATAATCTATTGACAGAAATGAAAATCTATTGACTGAACTATCTTCTGGTTGTTTTTTTTTAATTATTATTTATTCTTTCTTTTGCTTCCCCATGCCTTTTGGACACATCCAAACTATTTCCATCATGTCTTCTGGATCGAAGATACTGTCCTAATAGCATTTCAGTACTTGTTATGCATCTTATTCCATTTAAACCTGGTATTTTCCAAAGGCGTTTGCTTTGGAAGGCATTTAGACATTTCTTTGGTGGAGTTCCAGGTCCCGCATCCATATGGTAAGATGGAAATAACATTTTGAGTCAAAGATTTGCGGTCTCCTGAATTTCATGGATTTTCAGTGATTAAGTTTTGCTGATGATCCCAGCTGCCGCCTCACCCATTCTGGTTCCTCACTGACCTTCAGAACAAGCTAGTGGACTTTTGTGGCTGCCAAAAGTTGCAAATTGACTTGCTAAATCCACCTTCTGACCACTTAACATAATACCCAGCCAGGGATTATGTCTTGTTTCCAAAAGTGACTAGTAAGCCTTCATTTCTCTCCTCTCTACTGGTGACACTGGGGAGTCTTTTAAACTTTCAGCTTTGAAGAGCCGTGTTGCACATATATGGGAGCTTTGGTACCGTGTGCTGCTGTTGAACTGGGCAGTTCTTTTGTTTGTCCGCATTTTTTTAATCTCATAATAATTTCAGTAACGATGCTTAATGGGGTTATTAGTCATTGCTACCGATCTGTTCTTCAGATCTTCATCCACATTGTTATTTAAGGATCTTTTGGGGCTTTTTTTTGTTTATTTGTAGAGGTGAATATGTAGTTTTACTGCTCTCTGGATGCTCTTGGCTTGAAACTGTGCCCCACGGAAAAAGGAAGGTTGGCTATGCAATTCAGCTCAGGTTTTCGTAGTTGCCTCTCCATTTAAAAGTCTCCCTTACCATTCCTGTAGAGGCCACATCAGCAACTCCAGATCTCCTTTCTTCTCACATTGCTTGCCCACAGGTGCTGTGTTTGAGAGCCATCCAGCACAGGAAGGGGCAAACACAATAAACCATAGAATCATAGAATTGCAGTGGTTTGGGTTGGAAGCAACCTTGAAGATCATCTAGTTCCAACCCCCTGCCATGGGCAGGGATACCTTCCACTAGACCAAGTTGCTCAGAGCCTCATCCAGCCTGGCCGTAAACACTTCCAGGGATGGAGAATCCACAGCTTCTCTACGCAACCTGTTCCAGTGCATCTCTACCCTCACAGTAAAGAATTTCTTCCTAACATCTAATTTAAATCTCTTCTCTTTTAGTTTAAAACTCATCCCCTTTCTCTATCACTATCTGCCCATGTAAAAACTCTCTCTTTTTTATAAGCTCCCTTTAAGTACTGGAAGGCCACAATGAGGTCTCCCCAGAGCCTTTTCTTCTCCATGCCCCTTCCATAAATGCCCCTCTGTAAATGTCCCTTCTGGCTGATTGACAGCATAAAACAGCCACTCTGCTTCCATGCCATCAACTGCACACAGCTCCTTTGATTCTGGGTCACTGTGCTGTTCCTAAATAGCTCCCTCCAGATAGGAAGCTCCCAAGAAAACCTCGTTTGCTTTGACCCAGGAAGAATCAATGACTTGAGGCTTGTGTTCTCCCCCCGTCTCGCCTTCCCTGCCTGCCTCGCCCACTGTCCACCACACGTAATGTCAGGCCGGAGTTTCCAGCGGGCTGTGGGGAACAGAAGAGCTCATTGTTTCGGGGGTCAGGGCACAGGGCCAGGGTGGCAGGAGAGAGGGGCGCAGAGCTGGCAGCTGAGCCCTACTGCTACCTCCAGCATGGCTGTATGCTATCCATAGGGGCAGCCATGCAGACAGTAGGCACTCTGTGATCATGGCTCCTTAAAGCCTTTGGGGGGGGGGAATAAATATAAAGGAAAGCAAAGGAGAGAAGAGCTGCAGAAGGTGTGGGGTGTATGGACTGACAGGGGTCTTTTTAGCTGTCCTGACCGGAAGGAGATGCTGAGAAATGATGTAGACTGGTCCCTGCTCAAGGGTTCAAAATTGGCACTTGAGGTTTTAACTGAGTGTTGTCTGTTCAGGTCCTTCTCTGAGCCCTCTGTGTGCATGGAGTGAGGCAGGATAGGGAGCAGGAAGTTTTCCTGCCAGCAGTCAGGACTTTATCCTGCAGCAATGTGTGTGTGGGTGGACCCCTGACACTAGCTTCTTTGGAGATGGGTGATGAGAGTGATTAGGAGCCTGGGAAAGCTTTACACAGCAGGCCTCCAAAGCAGCAAAGGACAGCCACCTTCCAAGGAAAGTGAACGAGAAAGTGCCCTGATAAAAGTCCTCAGGGCTGCTGTCTGTGCTGAGGGGGGACAGCATTTCAGTTTGGCTTGTGGGACTTCTGATGTGAGCACCACACGGTCCTTCTTCAGGAGGTGACCCAAAGCGTTTGGCACGTCACCAAAGAGAGTGATGTCCCATCCCATCTCGGAACCCACTCTTGGAGAGGCAGGATCTGTGCTTGGGAGAGTTGACCAGATGTGTCTGACCCCTTGGCATCAAACACAGAAGGGGAGCATAAATAATAAATAATGTGAATATCTGCAATTTTAGAAGTCAATAGCATGAAAGGAACTGGAAAGGAACAAAATTGTTATTTTGAGGTTTAAAGCAGTCAAACAGTTGCGGATGGGTCTTTCCAAGAGATAGAGCTCATTCCTCTTTCCTTTTTAGTGAGTTTCCACCCGTAATGGGATGTGCATTGGTCCAAGACTAGCTAGATCCAGCACCACAGCCATAGAGTTGCTCCCAAAGCCATTTTCAGCTGCTGCCTTACACTCCCTTCAAAGTCAACCAAGGGAGGGAGGGCCTGAAGGGATCAGGCCGTTGTCTCAAGCACTTTCAAAACGTGTTGGCTGAGGCTTCAACTGGGAATCAATCAATACACTCTTTTTAGCATCAAATCAGTACAGCCAGCTGGCTTGCAGATGGGCTGATGTATCATGTGCTGTCGCAGGGAGGTGCGTTGAGGAGCAAGATTTGAAGACAGAGTCATGTGTAGAGAAAAAGGTTGCCTGCAAGGTTTATTTGTTTGGGTTTTTTTAATACGGAGGGCACCTCACGTGCAGCAGAAGGTAGAGCGTGTTGCAGGTTGATATCATGGGCAGTGCTTCACAAAATACTCTGTCCCCAGGAGTGTGTGTTAGATGTTCACAGGGAGTTGACAATGAGTTTGTCTTGGGCCTCATGGATTGCTCTGGGCTGGGACAGAAAAAGGGACATAAAGCAAATCCTGACTTGGACAAATCCTGCACTGTGTAGGTTGTTCATGAGGCTTTTTTATGAGTTCTTGGTTAAGTAGGGTGTTTCATGACAGTGTTCTGTTGGTGATTTTTTTCTGTCCATCCTGCTTCTTGGGAGAGTCTACCATGACAAACTCAGTGCTGTTAAATGTTGTCATTAAGGCATGTGGGGTGAAGTGTGGACCTGCTGCTCTGACACGCTTGGAATTTCAGACAGAATTGAGTTGTTGAATACCACTTGGGAAGGACAAGCTTCAAGATTTGCATTTGTAATTAAGAAGAGCCTTTAAAGCCTGTTCTTTGCATTTCTTTGTACCTGGAGCCTCCCACTAACCAACCATAGCTCAGGTTGTGGAGGAAGGTGAGAAGCCAGAATGACATGTTTGAGGTTTATGTGTTCCCCTCTGCTGTGCACACTGCTGCTGAGTCAGCTGTAATTTAGGTATGGTTCAACTCTGCTTTGTCAATGTGGAAGGGCCTGGTCAAAACCTTGGATTTCCTTCCTTCAAAGGATGGGACACTTTTGACTTGTTATATGTATTTAAAAACAAAAAAAAAAAAAAAGGCAAACCAAACCAGAAAAAAACCCAACAAAATACTGGTTTGATGGAAAACGAGACACCAAAGCACAATCAGAAATGTGGCTCTGGTGCTCTTCAAGTTGTAACTAAAGATATTCATTCCTGGTCAGTATATATTCCTGGATATTATCATATCTGCTTCTTCCATTTTCCCACCTTTATCCTTTTTGTTCCCAAAGCCCAGTGGTGTGGCCTGGGCTTGGGTTCATTTTCTTTCCCCCAAGCTTTGGTTCTTGCCCTTTGAACTCTCACTAATACTCATACACCTACCCTGAATATTCCAGGGTCTTGGCATTGCAACACTGAGATGGGTTGTAAACACAAATTATTTTAGCTTTGCACATCCCAACAGAGCAAAGAGTTGGCACAAGAGGTTGGACACTCAGTGAGTTTCCAACCTTTCCACCCCTGAGCTACCAGGTTGCTTACTGGACTATTGGATCTTTACTGGCTCTGCCTTATAAGTAGGAAATTACCGTGTACAGGGACTAAGTGAATATTTCAGGGCTTGCAAGGAGTCTGTCACAGAGCTGGGAACCAGACACCAACATCCTTCATTCTCATCTTTATCTCTCCATTCCTAAGCTGCATCCCAGCATGCTCAGTCCCTGCAGTCTCATGCTGAGAAATTCCAAGTTTCCTCAGCCAAGCTCACTCGCACGTGCCTTGCCTTGAAGTTCATTGGATAAGGTTAGGAGTGAATTCAGCCTGTTTAAAAACTCAGTCCAGCTGCCAGACAGGAAAACCTGATGAGCGGAAAGTCAGTCAGACGTGGGAAAGGAGGGGGAAAAGGTGAGTGGTTGTTGTGTGCTGGGCAGGGTGTTTGTGCCAAAATCGGTGGATTTACTCTGTTTAGGGAGTACACACGTGGCAGGACACATGTGTGTGCTGGTAGGTGAGCTCAGTTGGGTAATAAGAATAAATCTGCTCCGCTTTTGAGAGGCTGGGACTGAAACATGGTGTAATAGTGATGTGTATAATTTTGTACGGTGAGACAGTAATTTACTGTGCTGTTTCGGCCATCAGCACAACAGCTAGAGGCTGTTAAGATAATTTAGTGGAGGTTTGTGGTTATAAAAACACTTCCATCATGACTAAGGATTCTAATAGAAATTAAATTCAGCCAAGGGGGTTTTAGTATTTTTTTTTGTTGTTGCACACTCCCCAGTGTTTCTGTTTTGATTTATTAATCTTAAGGAATAAGCTGAGGGATGGCGATTAAATGGTTTTTAACGTACAAAATAGGAGTTGTAAAAGGGAAAAAAACCCCAACACTGGATGTTGCAATTAATTTAGTGTAATCTAGTTGTTCAGCAGGGGGGCTCTGGGGTGTCCTGCTCTTGGCTGCTGATTCTACAGACATGTTGGGTAATGTGAAAAGCTATTGTAATGCAATTCTTTGTTATATACATGTTTTTCACTTGGAGTGTTTTGGGTACAAGAGAAAACAGTTTTCTCCATCCATCTTGGTTTCACACAGGATAAGTTGTTCAGAATTAAGAACTGGTTTTTGAAATTCAAACACAACTGCATCCAAGTGTCCAGGTGCCCACATATCAGCTCAGGATTTCAACAAAATCCTGCAGGATGTTAGCCATGGACTTCCAGCCATGTTCTACATCCATACAAAATCCCTCTTCCACCACTGAGAACAAGGAGTGTGAGCAATGTGATCTGCTGTGGGAATGCCTCAGCTCTCCCACTCTGTCTTAATCCGAATAATAACAACAAAAAGTTTGAAGGCTTAGTTTGGAATTGGATAGCTCTCCAAAAATAGGCTCTCCCTGAAGATATCTCCTACTTCCTGCTGGGCTGGAAAAGCTGTGCTGGCAGCCTATGCACTGGGATATTTAGGCATCTTCTGGAGCCTAAAGCATGAAGGAATGCAAAATAATAGAGGAAATCAGTCGAACTTGTTAAATTTCAGAATAGCATTTGGTTTGTGCTTCAAAAAGTGTTCTCCCCCACACTCTTCCTGCATAAAAAGGCACTTGAGCCAAACCCCAATATTTACAAATACTTTTGAGATCTTCCAGGTGCTGGAGCTCAAAAGTATTTGAGTTCTTCCAGGCTAGACCCTCTTTCTCTGAATAACAGATCTTGGCTTGAATGTGTCTGAAAACTGGACCCCAAACAGGTCCCTGTGCATGCAGAGCTGTATTGGCTCCAGCTGTGTCTTCATGTGCTCAAGACTGGGGGAAGGAGTTACATTAGAAAAGTCCTCTAGAGCAATAAACTTCTGTTATTTTCTTACATTGAAAGGCCTCTGAACATCTCGGAATAGCTGGTACCATCCGGTATATCTTAGGGGTTTGTCACCAGGAGCTTCATCTCCAGTCACCTTTGGGACGATGGGCTGAGCATGGAGGTGGCAGGCGCAGGGGTTTCCTCTGCGCAGCTCTCTGCAGGCTTTGTGTTTTGGTACCCTCTTCTGTCCATTTTATTTTAGTCTTCCTTTCTCCTTTTCATGTAATGTGCAACCTTTAGGGGGTTGTCAGCAGGAGCACACTTTTCCCAGCACATGACTTGTATTTTGGTCACTGAGCACCTGGTTTTATGGCACTGAGTGGAGCTGCCTCTGTAAGTCCATCTTAAGATGAGTAGGAATGAGCACAGAAAGGCTGGCATGGCCATCCCCATGTATTGCAGAGAATCCAGAAACCCAGACTCAACCTCTGCCTGGACACAGCCGTGCTCTGAGGAGCAAATCCCATTCCAAGCAGGACTCCACAAAACCAAGGCTAAAATTTAAAAAAATAGTATTATTAACCTGACTCCACATGTGGTGAGCCTGCGCTTAGGAGGCTGGAAAAATCTACATTTCCAAAGTCGTTGAATAGGAATTTTAGTGTAAAACTCTTTCCCCCATCCTCCTGTTTATAAGGTTTCCACAGGGACTATTGGGATGATGCAGACAGCTGGTAATTCACCCTGCTGTCTCCCCAGCCACAACAGCACCAGCTCTAAAAGCTGTGTTGGGAACAGAAGTTTAGAAACACAGTCTCAACCTTTCCCGGCTTGTTTTTCCCATCTGTTTTTAACAGCATGTTCTTGCCACTTGGACCTTTCTGGGCTCGATCTTATGATCCCTGATGTAGTATGACATTTCCAGTTTATTAGGAATGCTTTTGTTTATTTGCTGGGTGGGTTTTTTTTCTTTATTTCTTCCTTTCATTTTTTTTCCTTTTCCCTAGGTTGTGTGGAGGCTTTCTGCCTCGGCTGCCAATGCAAACGTCCCCTCCCGTGCCGGGAGGTGCTGCCCACACCCGTCCTCTCTGAAATCAGGACAGTTATCTCACTGGTTTCAAGCACTTTGCTTGGTTTGGGGGCTGTTATTAAACAAAAAGGAAGGCTGACTATATTTTTATATTTTTCTGTCCTTTTCTACCATTTCATCATAAAAAGCCAGGTCCTAGCACTGAAGCAAATGAGGTTTTAAAATTCAGTCATTGTTTTTAAACTTAAGACCAGCAAGAAGGGCCTCAGGGCTGGAGTTTGCTTGCTGGTGGCATTTTCAGTTTACACAGCCTGTCTTTGCTTTTCTTAGCAAATTGAGTTTATTGCCTGTTGCATGCAAGTGTGAGTTTGCTTCTAAGCTGAAAATGGCTCAACCAGCCTTCAAGTTGCTCCGTCTTTCCATTTTGCATAAAATTCACCACACTTCCCTCCAGTGCTGGACAAATATCATCAACAGGTGAGTGTCAGTGCCAGGGCAATATTGGGATTGTGGTCCAGCTCTGTCCATCTTCTCTCCATAACCTATGTGTCCTCTATAATTTCCTTCATTCTTCTTGAAATAAATCAAGTGATAACTTTTGGAGACCAATTCTCAGTTTCCTGGCTGACATAAATCCAACTGCCAAACTTCAGAAATTCTTAATTCCTGTTTTCAAATACTTTCAGCTATTCTCTAGCAGCCAGTGAAGCATGTGGTACTGTGAGAAGCTGCAGTCTGTGTGGTGTTGTGTGGGGGGGTCTCAATCTAAAAAGTGTATTTTAAATGGGCAGGAGAGTCCTGTGAGCATCCAGGGAATGGATGGGGCTCATGGACAGGGTTTAGGGTGGTATGGGCTCTCAGGGACTTTGCTGGAGCTGCATCACGAGGAGCAGGTAACTCCCAGTCATTTTCTTGGCCTGGGGATAACAAGGATGTGAAGGACGAATCCTGCATCTTCATCAAGCTTATATTTACTAAACTGAACCAAATCTCAACTGTCAGGAGAGTAAATCTAGCAAGTGCCACATGGCTGCAATATGCTGAGAGTAGAGATGAGGCTGATTTCTTTTGGGTCAGTTCAGCCTGCACCTCAGCAAACCTTCAGGTCCAAATCTTTAATTGCTGTAATCTGTGAATGATCCTTTGGAGAAGTGATGGTGGTGGTCTTATAGTCCTTTACAAACACAAGCTGAAGTTGCAGTCATGTGGTAAATCTTGTTCTTTGCCACAACAATCAGAATTTGGGTCTGTAACCATAAAGGTTTGCAGCCAAAAATCATTTACGTAGTGGTACCCAAAAAAGTTCAGAAAGTCATATTTGCATAGTGAAGACCATCCAAAAAAGCTCAGAAAGTCTTGGGGAGCTCAGAACTGCTGTGCCTGCTTTTTAATTTTTTAAACACTGGCCTTCCCAGGAAAGCAGAGCTGCCTCCAGAGACCCCACAACTCTGGTTTCTTCCAGCCAAGCAGCAGTGGCATTTTTCTGTCCAATGAATCTGGTTTCTGCATCAGCTTTCCCCGAGATCAGCCTCCATCTTGTCTGTCTTTTCACTCTGTGTAGAAATCACCGCACTTACCTCCAGTGCTGGAACATCATCAACAGATGAGTATTGATGTCAGAGCAATACTTTGTGGTATCACAGAATCACAGAATGGTTTGGGTCAGAAGGAACCTTAAACATCATCTAGTTCCAGCTCCCTGCTGTGGCCAGGGACACCTTCCACTGCACCAGGTTGCTCAGAGCCCATCCAATCTTGATTGCTTGCTGTAAGGCAAAAAGAGCTTCTTAATATCTTCCCCAAATGAATTGGAGACTCTTCCTTCTCCTGGGGATTCCCTGGGACATGCTTTGGGCAGCATTGGCCCAAGGATGCTCCCAAAAACCTCACCTCCTCCCGTGCAATCTAAGATTTGCTGGTTCACAACATTAAACAAAATTGAGGTGAACCTCATCTTCCTGTTGCATTAATGAGGCTTGGTTAATGACAGACACCATAAAAATAAAAGGAACCAGCTGTAAGGAGGACTGATTGAAAGTGCAGATGCTTTGGAGCAAGGTCAGGGTGACAATCTGCACGTGGCAGCCGGTCCTCAACTGCATGCCTTGTCCAGCTTCAGGACTGAGGGATACAGAGGATGAAAGACCAGGCAGTACCAGTCTGCGTGGATGGATTCATCCGACTTGTTGCAGCACGCTGAATTAGCCTTTATGGGTTTATTTTCAACAGTGGGGAAGGCCTTGTCTGCTGGAGGTAAAACCGATCAATATGTGCTTGAGGTCCTGATCTGGCTTGAAATGGCTCCTAGGTGCTTATGTGTTGCAGAGTGTCTGACCATCCCTGTTCCCAAGCACTTGAGGAGGGAGCTGTGGGAAGAAGAGGATGGGGCAGATGCTGCAGAGCCTGAGTAGAATTTGGCCTCTGCGGATGCAGGGGTTTCATGGCTGCTCAGTACCCTCTTTCATCCTGCAGCAGGATTTTGGAAATAATAGGGGTTTTTTTATCCTTGTGGCCAATTTATGAACCAGCTTCTACCAACGTCCTCATTTTCCTAGGGGATGTGGCTGCTAATTTTTTCTTCACTTGTTAGATTAGATTTGCTGTGTGTTTCCCTGCTGGAGGATTATGAAGAAGGTTTTCAATATTCATACACTTAACTAGGTTGTGAAAAAAGGGCTGTTAGTTCTTCCGGTTTGATCTCAGATCATTAACTCCATGCTACTGCTTTCCTTTGCCATCTTTTATTCTCCTTGTCCTTCTTAAGTGTTGTTTGTTTTTTATTGCTCTGTGTATCCTTTCAGCAATAATGCTAGCATATTTATTATTATTAGTTGGCATATGTGCAACAAATGTCACGCAAGGATCACAGGAGCCGTTGCCTTGGAGAAACTGGTGTATTTATCCCACATGGGGAATCAGAGGCACCAAAGAAACCAGATGGGCATCAGCTGCAGGCATGCCCCGACAGAGCTGCCCGTGATTTCTTCCTGGGAGGCAGTATGGACCTTGCAATCATTGACACATGCTTGCTTTGAACTACTTCAGCTGTGCCCTGGAAACCAGGTACTACCCAGGTCTTTATTCCAGCAAACCTGACTACTTTCCTGCCACCTTCAATCTTGCAACCCTCCCCATTACACTATCCAAAACCCCCAGCCTGCTGTGGGCTGGAGCAGTGCTGCAAGGCAAAGAAGGGAAAAATAACAGTAATAATAGGAAAGACCTGTTCTGGAGATGATAATGATAATAATTTTCTCAAGGTGTCATTTCAAAGCTGCCTATCTAGATTTAAAAGCAAGGCAGGCAGAAGGACCAATGCTGGGGCTTTATGCAGACATGGGAGTAAAAGTAAAGCCAAGAGGACAAAAAGGAAGGCTGAAATTCCACTTGATTATATTTTTATCCCACCGAGCTGCCTCTCAGTCTTGATGGGGGACAATAGGCACTTGTTCCCAGTAAATGTCTCCCAGCTGACAGCCTGTGCTACAGAGAGGACTGGGAAGGGGCTCCCAGGGGTTTGCCCATGGCCATGAGCCCCCAGGGCTCAGCTCAGCCTGGCCACCCGCCTGCATCCCACCACGCCAGGGGAGTTTATTTTTCCAGTGCTCCCACTCAGAAACATTTGGCAAAAGGAAAAATTGTGGAGGAGGTTTAGCTCAAGTGAGCACAAAAACATGTGTCCTCATAGTGTATTGCTTGCTGAGTGGTGGTTTGGGAGTTTTTTTCCTTTCTTTTTTTTTAAACTTAACTGAGAGCTTGGGAATCATGTGAGGAGAATGGGGGTGATACCTTTCAGATGGACACAGGGCTGAGTAAATACAAGAAAGGGAAATCCTTTCTGCCTGATGCAAGTTCTCATCCTACTTTGGATGAATGAGTGTAAAGGTGGCAAAGTCTTAGAGAGCCTTTCAAATCCTCATGTAAAACTCCTATCTTAAGCTACCATTGTCACCAGCTTGACCATCCATCCTTTCTTCTCATGACCCTCCAAAGTCCCTGAGTGAGGAAATGGGCTACAGTGTCACACTGTGTCCTCCTTTCTTGCCCCTTGACTTGGTTACTGAAGGGGAAAAAGGGACAAGGTGCAAGAAAAGTTGCCACCTGGGCTTTAAAACTGGGGAGCAAAGAGCTGTCGCACTCCCCCTATCCCAAATTTATTCTTGCACACACGCTCCTCTCTCCTACCCTCCACAAACGAAACATTGCTTCATCCAGAGATGAAATGCTGAGCAAACAAATTGCAGGTCAAAGTCTCCCACTCCTTCCCCTGCCACGTTCCCATCTGCACATTTTTGTCCTCTATCCCTGCTGCCTTTTCCCATGCCCTTTGGGGGGAGCATGGTGGGTATGCTGGCTGTCAGCACAGTGAATGCAGCTCTGCAGATGTGAGCTGCCTTTGGCAGGCAAAAGGGAAGGGAGTTGTTTGGGGAACAGTTTGGAAGTCTGGCTTTCAGATTTCCACTCTTCTTCATGAACTGCGATTGGCAGAATTGTTCTTGAAGAGAAAACAATGGTACAGCACATTTTGGGGAAGTTGGTTGTGGGTACTGAAGTCCGAGTCAAATCTTTGCTAAGCCCTTTCTTATGTTTGTGCAGGGGCAGCAGGGTGAGAAATAAACCTCTCACCCCATGGGGATGTGTACAAGGAGTAATGCATGTGGATTTGTCTACCGTGGGATGGTGCATCCCAAGGAAGAGCTGTGAAGCTTGGCTGGCAGCAAGATGGGGGATGTCAAATTATATTAGATGAAACTCCTGAGCATGCTGAGACAGCTGCCAGGAAGGACTGTAGGGCAAAAGAGGGAACCACAGGATTTAGCAATTTTGGAGAAAACCAGAGTATTATGAGTGCTGTGGTGTGGGGCAGAGGGTTTGCAGAGTGGAAGGTGGTTGCCTTCTGGCTTTTTTTTTTTTTTTTTTTGCTGTAACATGAAGACCATTCACTGATCAAACCATCTTGTGAAGTTAAACTCATACCATCCAGGAGCCTGGAGGGTTCCTGCATACTCCAGGTCTCCAGAAGGTGTGGTGGACCTGAGTGAAGTGAGCTGGAGGGTACTGCTGTGGAAGGTAGTGATGTAGAACATCTGCTAGTCCCTGACATCTGTACTGCCTTGGCCAAAAAATCCATGACCTAGATAAAGATGGAGACAAGGATTGCAAGCTGGCATATTGCACTGAGTTTCAAGCACCTGCTGTAGCCAGCTGAATTCTCCTTGGGCTCTTTTTCTAGACAGTTATTTTGTTTTCTGGCTGGGAGCTGATACAAAGACACTAAATGAGAATTTAATAGTGAACTGACTCATCTCTATCACACTACAGGGATGCAACTCACATCTCCGTCTGGGCGGCTCTGTCCACAAGACTGCTATGATACCCACATGTGGGAAAGGAGAGCTGGGGCCTTTACGTGCACGAGCCGTGCCCAGAATAGAACACCCCATGAGCTGTTTTATAGCTACTCCAGCTGATTGTGTCCTGGGAACTTTGCAATTTCTCTTGTTCCTTCTGTGGAACTGACCTGATGTGGTTGGGTTACCCTGGGGTAAAAAAAAGTCTCACATGAGTCTGGGGTCTCACATGAATCCACGGTGCACAGGAATTTAGGAGGGAGGCAGTGGGAGTAGTGGAGAGATGACCAGTTTATCTCTTTCTCATTCAGGTTGATAAGCTGTGGTTTTGTTCATTAGGGAATAACTTTGCTTCAGTGTGTGCTTCTCCCCACATCTGTGTTCTACAGGATGGGAGAGGATGCTTGCAGGACATATGTTTAATCTCAAACTCTGCTGGTTCCTGAACTCAGCCATGATATTCCATAAAATAGTACAGAAACTGACACATGAAAAGATCTGGTTGGGTGCCCTGACCTTCTTGTGACAGACTCTGCATCCATGTAGAGTGTGGGTGTGGTTCCTGCAATGAAGATTTGTCCCCTCCAGGTGGTAGACATCTGTGCTGGTCTGCTGGGCTCAGGGATACAGGCACAAGCGTGCCAAGTCTTTTGAAAACTAATTATTTGGGTTTGTAGTGTGATTATCTGATTATCTTTGTGTTCATCCTCTCCATCATTTTTGATGGTGCTGAAAAGAACCATCTGTGAAGGACCTTCCCAGAAGGCATCATTAGATGTCTTACTTGGGCCTTGGGGTTTTTTGCTTAGGTGTTAGGGGACTCCATCTCCTAGAGTACAAAGCCCATCTTGGGTAAGAGGGACTAACTTGAGCATTAGTATGAAGATCTAACAGGACAGGGTTCAGTCCAATCTGAGTGGCTGCAAGATGTCATCTTGTAGTATAATGGGTTTAGACTGATTTTCAAATGGATCTCTGTGGATGGATGGGAAATCCCGCAGAAGATGGGCATCTAACTCTTTTATGCTCATCCAGAAAATCATTCAGGAACAGCAGTTTATCTCTGGCAGCTCCCTGCCAATGAGGTCCTTACCGGCTACTCATCCATTGGCTCAGCCTAACCTCCTTTCCTGGGTATCCAGAGACTGTGTATCCCAGAGAACTGCTGGGATTTTCTATCTTAAAAAGTCTGAAAGCTGGGCACGTTTTACATCAGGTGCTAATGGTGTAAAATCTTGAATAGAGCTGTCAACACAAGCTGCTGGACTATCTCAGCAGATGAGGAGAAAGGCATATGACTTCTCATATCCCTACCTTGCCACTTCCGAGTTTTCCTGCATGGCTCAGTCAAACCAGTCCTTTCCCCAAGAGCACACATAGTGGAAATCTGACAATTTGGCTTCTTCCTGCAGTTTTTGTTGCTTCATTGGGTCCGAACTGTTGACTCAGCAGTCTTTCTTCCTGTGATTCCCTTGAAATAGCTTCCCCCAGGCAGATGGCATGAGGACGGGACAGCCTCAGTGACACAACTTCTCTTTGAGAAGCTGCGGTATTGGCGGCTTCCTCCGGGGTGATTCTGCTCTCTACAAGGTTTTTAACTTCTTCTAAAAGCATCTAGGGGAAAATCTTCTTCAGCAGTGTTTTTACCTAAAAGAGGGCAGCTCTTGTGAGTGACTCGGAGACACAGCTGACAGCCTTGTGTGCTGCATGTCGTCTGGGTCTTAAAAGTGTTTTTGAAATCTTGGATGAAAGGTTGCTCCTCCTGAAGCATCCCTGCTTCTTCCCATTGGACATAGTGCCAGCAGAAACCCTGACACTGAATATAAGCTTGTGCACCACCTCTTATAACATTGTTAAAACCTTTCTAATTTAGACACGTCTTGCCTTTTTGGGTTCCCTTTTTGGACCAAACCCAAGGTTTTCCTGCCAGAGCCCAGGGAGAAGTGATTGCTGCTGATGGTTGGTCTTTGGGATGACCCTGCAGGCCTTTGCTTGCAGCTTTCTCAGCGCTCCAGCCCCTCTCTGAACGCTCCACGCACCCTGGGTGCCAGCTAGCATCACTGTCTAAGAATGAGAAGTAATTTAGTTCCTAAGCAACCTGTCGCCTGGCCTCTTGCTAAAGAGTGACTTGGCATTTTCCGAAGGAAAAAAGAGACTGTGGATAGCGATGCGTTGAGGCAGGTTCTTCTAATGTGCTTAACCCTCCAGATGCTGGATTAATGAGCATCCCCTGAGTGTTGGCTAGCTGGGTCACTACCAGTGGGGTCAGGGTGCAAGTTTGATATTTCTGGGTGAGCTTGAACAAGGATTAAAATCTATAGCTGTTAGGACAGTTTCTAGGATTGTGAGGACTGGCTTTTCCCTTGTTTGTTCTTGCTGCTTTCATTTTCCTCCTGACCTTAAGATATTTTGCTGTCTGTCAGTTTATTTTATTGTCCCTCCCACTCCTTCAAAAACCCAGTAAAGAAAATGTCATTCTATGGGGTTTTTCTGCTGTGGTGACTGCAGGTTTTATCTCAACTCCAGCAATGCTTGAAAAATGAATGAGCAGGTCACATTCCTGTCCTAACCATCTCTGTCTGTCTGAGATATATTTCTACCAGCTCCTTTAGCATTGTACCTCAGTAAATCAAGATCTTCACTGTTTTTGTTCCTCTCTCATCCCTGTAAGGCAAAGCTTCAGGTAAACCATGATTATCCCAGGTTATTATTATAGAGAGGCCAGAGCCAAAGCATCAGGCTCAATTTGTACCTTCAGGATATCTGGTTTTCACAAGGGACATGCTGACTCCTGACCTGCTGTTTTCATTTGCTTCCTCCCAAACCTGACCCATTGAGGGTCTCAACTCCTCTGTTGAGCTGGTGGGTTGGAGGATGAGAGGGTGTTGAGCTTTGAGACACAGATGGGAGGATGAGAGGGTGTTGAGCAGCTGCACAGAAGGGACAAGCAGCTCAGAAGGAAGATGTGGCATATGAGAGAGAGGGAATCATCCACTGGAGCCTAGAATCAGTGAGGCTGGAAGGGACCTCTGGAGTGACCTCATTTTTAACCTCCTTTCCCGAAGCAGGGTCACCAAGTGCAGATTGCTTAGGATCTCCACAGCCTCTTTGTGCGGCCTGTACCAGTGTTTGACCATCCTCACTGTTAAAAACAAAGATGATCCTTATGTTTAAATGGTGTTTCCTGATGGTGTTTTAATTGTGTCTTGTCTGAGCGAGACCCACCTCCCTGGACAGTAACCTAGCACATACTTCAGCAGTTTGTGTATGAGGACCTTATGGGAGATGCTTTGGAAGCAAGCATTATTAACATCCCAGTAAGGAGTACCCCCTGCTCTGCCTGAGCCAGTCATCTCCCCATAGAGGGCTGTCCTGTTGGTCAGGGGTGATTTAGGGGTCTTGCTGCAGAATCACATGGGGTCAGAGGGGACTGTAGAAGGCCGAGATATGATTTAGTGGTAATTGGAACAGATATTTCAGTTTTCTTGGAGCATTTCAGCCATGATAGTGTAATTAAGTTAAATGCTGTAATAACATCTAGCAGCAGGGGAGGTGTTGGCTGGACAGGCACAGGGCTTCTTTGTGCAGCTCAGCAGCACACAGGGGTTTGTCATTCAGGATTTGCCCCCATGGCTGCCCCTGTAATGGGTATACTGACGCCAGCATGTCTCTCCTGATCCACTCCCATCCCTGTCTATGCCAGGGGAAAGGGTCTCCTCTCTCCATGCTGCTGTACATAAAGCCCCACTCCCCTCTGTTCTCTCTGAAATACAACATGCAACTCAGTTGATATATTCAGTGAGGAGCAATTTTTTTTTCTTTATTTTCCCCTACTTGCATCACTTTTGCAGAGCTCAGGGAAATAAGAGCAACAGCTCAGTACACTGGTGAAGCCAACAGCCAAGAGGGGGCTCTGCCTGAGGAGCAGTTCTGCCAAGCAAAGTAACACTTTCTAACACAGCTGATTGAAGCCGAAGACACGAGTGTGTCCTTACACTATGCAAGAGCCTTGACAGCTCTCAAGGACCAGGTTCAAGCCAGAAAGAGCTGATGGCAGATTTGAGAGTAGGACCCAAGCATGATCCAATGATTGTGGATGACCCACTTTGCTGCAGTGACTTGCCTATATATACTAGTACAGAAACACTATTAATTTTTATTCCCCTTTATTTACAAAAAATAAAATGGTCTGGCAGAGTCAGAATGCAAGGAATGGGCAGGCACACTGTCTTGTTTGTTAGAATGGCTGACAGATTAAATTAAGGTTTAAAAAAAATTTTAAATTAGGGAGGGAGAGAGAGAACAAGTGGTTTCTATTGGCAGAGTTCATTCACAAGTCACTCATTTCTCTTGCTCTTCAGGGAGTGATATGAGACAATTAGCTAATTGGTTTGGGGAGGTGACCTGTCAGTGACTCAAGGAGGAAATGTCTCCTGTGCTATCTGACATAAAGAATATATTTTCAGCCCGTTGTGACAGCTGCAAGCACCCCCCATTAAAATCAAGGATGTAATGGCTGTAATAACGGCAGGCTTGGAATCCATCACAGCAAGTGAAAAGCAATGAAAAACCTGATAACACGCACTAAATTGCAGCCAGAGCTGATATGTTATGTTGTCAGGTTGAAATATTTCTAAATTATCTTATCGTTAGCACTGTGTAAGCACCCAGAGCCTTTCTGAGGTTGAAATGTGTCCCCAATTACCTTTGTAGTTCCTTTGGCTCTGCAGCTCATCTCCCTTCAGAGCCAGGTACCTGCGTGTCTTCGTGATGGAGCCAATGATTGTGTGTGAAGCTGGGAGGACTTGAAATCTGGGATTTTAGCCCAGGCCTTTGGAAACAGGGTTGCTCAATTTGCTAAAACGTTGTGGATTTCTCACATTTTTCTGTAAGTTCTCAGGACCTGTTCTCAGAGTTGAAGGAATGGCTTCTTGTGTTGGGAGACATTCTTGGGTAGGGCCTGGGCTGAGGTCTTTGAAATATCCCCTTCAACCTTCTGCCCTTAATTTTGTGTGTTTTGGCAAAAGCAGTAGGCTGGAGGGAAGCAATGAGAAGGAAAACGTTTGGCCAAGAAGGCAGCATTGCCCTCATGCCCTCAGACTCATGCCTCCACACCCCTCCACCAATCTCACTGATGCAGCAAAACCCAAAATTCTGCAGTGAGCATGTTACAAAGAGACAGCAGTCATGAGATAATAAGATGAAGAAAAGCAGGAAGTCTCCTTCAGCCCAAGTGATGTAATTTTTCCACAAACAAAACCTCATCCATGTGAATGTGTCAAAGAAAAAAAGAATAAGAAAAGCAGAAATGCAACTAGGGCAACTGCAGCTTTTAGCTGCCAGTGGCTGGAAGGAGTAGCAGGTCTCAAGTTGGTGCAAGGAGGTACCTGATTTTCCTTAAGGAGGTGATTGGTCCTTTCTGAATATCAGATGCCTGAAAATTTTATTACTACTGTTATTATTCTTATTATCATCATCATAATTATTAAGGTTTTGGAAATTTGGGCTAGCAAAGCAAGTTTCCATCCCATCCCACAGTCCAACCATTCACTCTTATTTCCTTGTGCTGTGCTCCATGCCCGTATGAGACTGGTACAACATTTGTGCAGGAGGAATGGCTTGGCTCATGTTGGTGGGTCTGAGTTTCCCTGCTGACAATGACAAGGATCAGCCCTGGGGACAGGTTCAGCAGAAAGAAGAGAAGAGAGAATAAGCACACCATGTGTGTGAGGGTTTTGGCACAACTGCAGACATCCTCCCCAACCCTGCTCTGCAAATCCCTATGGGAAAATATGCTGCTGCGTCTCCTGCATGAATGGGCAGGACTTGGTGAGGGATCCAGAAGTACTGGGTCAGTCCAAGACCCAAGTTTGGCTTGATGAGTTCAGGCCACTAATGTTTATGTGATGAATTAGGAAGAGTGATGTTTTCCATCTTAGTGGTGTGTCTGTGTTGATGTCAGACAGTTTCACTGCAGCACAAACAGGAGACGGTTGCTATTTTAATCATTGCTACACAAAACTTTCTCGTAAAGGTCATAAAATCAAAATAAACCTTGATGGACTGACCCATCATTAGTGGTAAAACCAGCTAGGCACCACTCAGGCATGTCCTACAGTAGGGCAACAAGATGTAGGCATGGTTTACTCACACAAAAAAACCCTGACATTTTTCAAATCCATTGATTTTTTATTTGTGTTGCAGAAAATTTCAAAAATACCTAAGTTTACTAGGTATCAAACCTTGTTGAAGTTATGGACGACTCATGTTTACCCCTCTGACTCCCTGGTGTTCATCCCTAAAGATTAAAAGAGAGAAAGAGTGGCAGAGCTGCACCATGCTGGATCTCACAGGGACTGGATTTGTGATGAGAGGGAAATAGAGGCAAATGAAATAATTACAATCACATCAAGCAATTAAAAGGGGGGGTTTATCAGCATTCAAAAGAGCTTATTGCTCATCCACCACTTTATCTCTTCACGCAAGCAGTATTGGAGGCTGTGATTTGAATACCAAAAGGGTGAAGCTCTGATTTAGCTAATGACCTCATACAACGTTTGGGGTTGAAATTCCCAAATCCCTAAATTTTCTTAAGGGTTGATTTTCTTGAAAGTTTTGTCTTTGAACCCTGAAGCCAGGTACCATGCCTGGTACCTGGGCCTGGAAGAGAGGCTTGTCTTGAGGAGCATCAGGCATTATGCATCAACCCAGATGAAGGGCTGAGATCTCAATTGTATTAGCAGACTGAGATGGGAAATTCTGGATAAATCTGTTTTGCGGTCAGAAAAAATTTAAATTATTTTTTAAAAAATTTCAAACTTTGTTTTTCCTTACTCAAGAGGAAAATTCTGTGCAAGTGGAGAATAAAAACTCCTTTCTGGCCAGACCTGGGCACCATCTCCCTGGATTCGGGGAATCGCATGTATGGAGAGCTCCCCGTAGGGATCCCTCCAAGTATTGATCACTGTGGTTAGTAGGGGACACTGCCTGGTTTTGGCAAGGGTAGGATGGAGTTTTTACATTTGTCTTTGGCTGTTTCCCTGGAGCTGGCTCTTGTCTGCTCCAAGAGAACTAACATTGGTCCAGGCTCTTTGCTGGGAGGTGTTTACTGAAATCTCTGCATCAGGAGGTTTCTATACATACCTCGCTTTGGGCTCACTGCAAACATCCTGCCAGGAAGAGGAAACATTTCCTCTGCCCCAGGATAACCTGCCTTCCTATAGAAAGAGAATTGATGTTTCCGGATAGAGCATATGGATGTGGAAGAGGAGCCTGCACGTGCTCCTGCTGTGCCCCAAGGGTCAGTTCTAACACTGGCCAGAGTCAGTGGGATAGCTTCACATGCTGAATGGCATTTGGAGTAGGACTTGGATGAGGATGCTCCCTGGAGCAGTTTTCCAGGTGCCAGAAGTAGCTGTGGGCATTTGATTCCTTCCATGCAGCAGTTGTTAGTGCAGTGGAGGTCCATGCTGGCATCCAAGGGTTAGAGCTGGATGTAGAAGGAAAGCTGCTGAGTGTCATGCCCTAGAAACAAATACTAAAAAACAGGGAAAACGGAAAGAAAGAAGTGAGGCAGAGAGGAAGACTCCAGGAAATGAGGTGATTTTTTGTTGTTTTGTGCTCTTTTTTTAAAATAAAACATCCAATAGAAGATTTCCTGCTGCATGAAATTGACAACACAGGAGGGGAAGCTCTTCCTAAATATAACAAGAGCTGTCTGGCCTCACTAGACAGCTCCTCCACAGGGACCCTCGGGTTTGATAGGAGGATGGATCAGCCAGTTCCCAAGGGCACATCCACTCCAGCCCTCTCCTTCTCATTCAATGGCAGTGGATTGAAACAAAGCAGAACTGGCTCTTCCTTTCCCTCCTTTCCCCCAGTACCAAAAATATCTGAAGTCTGTCGTGGAAGGCAATGGGAATGGAGGAAGGGAGACGTTGGCAAAAGGGAAGGGCTGGAGGAAACCCTGGTCTCTCACACATACCTGGCAAGAGGTGAGAAACGAAGAGGATGAGATGGGATGTGTTGCAGAGCCTGAGTGTATCTGAGAGCAGAATGTGACTGCACAGGTACCAGTGCTGTGAAGCTGGGTCAGCTGTAGGGCAGCACCTCAGGGAAGGCAACCAGCAGATGAAGGAGTGTCATAATTGGGATTTTGACAGTGTTGACACTCTAGCATGGGGAAGTGGGAGTATATGGCAGCACCTGGCTACCTGCTTGTCTTACTGCTGCTGCAATCCATCCATAGAAAGGGGAGCAAAGGTGAGATCTGAGTGCAGAAGCCAAGAACTGAGTTTTTCTTCTTGTCTCTCCCTGCCATGCCTGGTGCTCATCCAAAAGGGCTCTTATAACCAACCTCTTCATGTCCTCAGAGAGCTGGCAAATAAGAAGCACAAAAGGCAAAATAACAGTGGGCAAAGAGCTATGGATGATCCAGCTTCATCTGCTGCAGTAGGCATTTCTTGCAAAGGAAAGAAAAACAGTAATAATGGTAAAAAATTTGCTGTTAAGTTTCTAAATACTCATAACAAGGGAGAAAAACAAGAGGAGAAGAAAATTACTTATATGTCCTTCCTGCTGGGATTGCATGGCACCAGCACCAGAGAGTCACATTTTAATATGTGACTCACAGCTTTCTAGGGGCACAGCTCCATTGCTGCAGCTCAGCCCCAGCTCTGAAGACCCCAGGCTGAGTTTCCAAAATGTTACGTTTTGTGACAACTTTTGTTGCTATCTCCCGGTTTGATACAGGGCCAGCCTTTGGATTGCTCTGGCTCAACAGAGCAGCCAAAAGGCCCCCAGAGGAAGCCAATGCTTTTATGGAGGAGGAGATTATCCACTTTTTAATGACATTAAAATAATAGACAAAAAGCTTTGGGAGCACTGTTATCTGATCCATTTCTCCACATCACCACAGCTGCAGTTAGGGGGTTGCTAAGCCCTGCGTGCTGTACGTGTCCTGTGCTGCCTGGATTAGGGGGATGCTGTTCCCACAATCAAGCTATTTCAAAGTTTTAGGGATTTCTACACCTTTCCCTGGGACATGCAATACCAGCTGCACTTTGGGGATAACTAAGAGGGTGGAGGGCCTTTGGCCATGACCCAGGCTAGTAGATCCCAGGTGGTCCTTGGGGAGACATATTGAGCACTGAGTGTTCAGCATCCCCAAGCCAAAACTTCCTATATCTGAGCAGGTTTTCAGATCTTCCTCTGGAAAAGTAAGGGAATTTACCCAGTTGGCAGACGGGAAATTGCTGCTGTCAAGCCACAGTTTTCTTGTATTCAGCACTTAGGGCTGAGCCAAGTTGCAGGGAAGTTGTGGCACCTGGAGGAATGCCAAGGGGCTGCAGCTTTCGATGGCTGTGGTAGTTCTTGCAGCCTCTTGGAGATGTAAATCCAGGAGAGCTTAAAACCAGTGAAGGCTGTCTGTATGTTCACCTGAGTGTCTGACATGAGGATCCTGCCCTGAATCTGTATTTCTGCTGCAGTGATGGCTTAGGCCAGGCTGAAGCAGATTTGGCTGTTGAAATCACACCTTATTCCATATAAAAACCTACATCTTCTTCCTGTTGTTTCAAGCCCTTCATTAGAGCATTGCTATCCTGTTGCCCCTCCCCTCCCCATCCCAGGATCCAGATTTCTCTGAGAGCAGTCACATCCTCCTAGCTTCACTTTAAACTTCTTTAGTTAAATGATTCCTTTCTTGAAAAAGTAATTAAAAAAAAAAAAGATAGAAAATCAATTTCCTTAAATTTCTTCAAATTGTATAAAACGTTTGAACATATGAGAGACTGGACATGCAGTGAGTGGTTGCTGGACCTGATGCGAAGATTCCAGAAGAGTCTTATTCCGAAAAAAGCCCATCAGTTCTTGCCATGTGTGGCATCCTAGACAAGCTTTTCACCCAGCCTTGATCAGCAAAGCCACAAGCATTTTGTTCATCCTATGGGGCTGTGCATAGGAAACACACACAGATCTTCCTGGGGTGCGGTTCCTATCTGCTCTTCTTGTATGACCTTGGAATGTTCCGCATGCTCTGCATGGTGCCACGTGATGAAGTAATGGTTGTAATCATTGGTATTTTCACCTTCTTGCCCAAATAACTCCAGGACTCCCTGGAGGAGCTTCCCTGCTGTTGTAGGAACCTGCCTGGGGAGCACACTGGGGTGCTGAGACGTGCAGAGTGGGAAAAGACAGCTTTGTACGATCAGGGTGATGCTCTGAGAGGTCACAGGGGGTGAACAGGGCAGTTTTTCCAAGAAATGGGTTTGAAATGGGGTTTGTTGCATATCACAAACACTGGCCATATGTCTTGCTTTGTAGTCCCAAATGGGATTAGTGTACCATCCTAGAACCGCTCTGCATTTCTGTGAGCCTACAGAGGGCAAAATCTCTTCCACCGTAATGTAAGAACTGTCTCCCATGCCAGGAACATGGATTCCTGGAGCCACTGGTAGCCACTGGGCCAAGCAAAAAGCCGTCTTATGCCCCCCCCAGCACCCCAAAACACATCAGGTTTTACAGCTGATGCAAGCTGGAGTTTTCTCAGCCAGAGATGGGGTTCAGGGTTTGGTTCTGAAACAGCAGCGCTGGATTGATGCAGTGATGTTCGGCCTTCCCAGCGCTGCTTGGAAATGCATTGGGAATCCAAGGGGGTCATTAAATCACGGAAGCAATTTACTGTCGGTCTTTTCCACACAGCTCTGAGATGCCGATGGTAAATACAAGAATATCAATATTGCAGAGTGGCCACAGGTTTGGAAGTCAGTGACACAGCAAGCGTGAGGCATTTTAATGCTGTGGAGGAGAGGAGGGAGGGATGAGGTGCCAAAGACGTGCTGTTTGCAGGTAGCAGCATGCTAAGGAACAAGTGTTGGAGCCTCATAAGCTCCTGAGGCAAATCACAGTGTTCAGAGGGTTTCAAAACTCTGTGCCATCATGGAGGGGATGGCATCTCTCCAGAGAGTCCTGGGAGCACAAGTGTCCTAGCCTGCACAACAGCACCCTGGTGAACCTGGTACTACCTCTTTGTTTTAGGAAAGCATCTCTGTGGCACTTTAATTTTGGTAAATTAAGGCAGCAGCAACTGCTGAGAGTTGAAAGCCTGGCTCTAGGCATCCAACAGGTCCATGCACTGCTGCCATAGCTCCTTTGGAGATGTCCCCCTGTGGCCAGCAGGCCACAGCAGGGCAGTGAGGTTCTTCCAGCAGCTCTGCCTTTCAGCAAGAGATAAGAGCCAGGTCTGGGAGGATGCAGGATGGTGGGAATGTCTGAACTCCCTCTGCTGAGGTAAAAAATGCTGGTTGAATTTCCAGAGCACTGTGTGAGTAACAGAAAGCCATGGAAAGGGTTTTAATCTCACGTGGAACATCCATGTTCATTCCTGATGAATTTAAGGGTGGGAGAAGTGGCTCCTTGACTGCCATGAGTGGATGTGCTCAGTTCTCTTTAGCCCCTTGCCACAAGCTGGCTGTTAACCCCCACTGTTATCCATTCTTCACATCCAGCACTGTGAGGACAGCCATGGCCTGGGATAATTCAACATTCTCTTTCTCTAATAAAGCAAGAGGTCAGGAATGGATGAGTAATGCAGAAACTTGCCCCTTTGGTGCAATTTGAAAGATTCTCCTTCTCATAGTAAATCCCTGTGATTCCAGATGCTTTTCTTTTCCCATGCAGCTTTCCCATGTCTTTCTGTATCTGGGTAGAAGAGCTGAAATGGGGAATTGTCCCAGGTGGATGCAGCTTCACACAACTGTCTGACACATTGACATCCATCAGCCCATCAGAAACAGGCAAGGAGTATTCCAGGCAGACCTCAGCAATTGTGAGTCTCTTCTCCTGATGGAAGACAATATAGGATGAGGCATGAAGATAGCCCTCATTCCTGAGCATGAGCAGTGGAAACAGGTCTCTGGCTGGCCAGTGGGAGCCCAGCCCTGCTAAAACTGAGACTGGGCTTACTCACCTTTCACTCTTCCTGCCCCATCATCCTCTTGGCATGTCCAGCCTGATAATAAATTCAGGAGTGTTAAGTGAAACAGCTGTGGATTTGCAAAGAAGCTGAATTCAGGTGTTTTCCAGGAAAAGCACTGTCCATGGACAAGTCTGGGTTTGCAAGCTCACTGCATGGAGGGATGGAGGCATTGGGTTTGCACTGTCATCTCCAGGCATCCCTTGGGAAGCCCAGTATCCCACCCTGAAATCCTTTCCAAGCTGAGATGTGAAAATAAGTGAAACCTGTTTAGTTGTTACAGGCAGGATTTAATCACCTTAAATTATTCTAAGTGGATGGGGAAGCATCCTGTGATCTCCAAGCCAAGCAGGTCACCTTTAATTTCCTTTTCCTTCCATCAGTAATGCTGGTGGATGGGTGTTTGATTTATTAAGCACTGAATAACAGGGCTTTCGTATGTATTGCTGTCAGGGAGATAAATAGGCCCCTTTGAAGGCAAGTTTCAGGGAGGTGGCCGTGGCTTTTGGAATATATATATCCATAAAGCAATGCAGACTGCCCCCTCCTTGGACATCCACGATCTTTCAGACTGTACACGGCTCTCCCCCATCCACCCTGGGCCCTGTAACGTGCTCGGAGTGATGATCCCCACCGTGCCCTGCTGGGAGGATGATTAATGCTTGCAAAGTGCTTTGAGAACATCAGATTAGTAGGACAGAGCCTCATTATTATATTAGCAATCACCGGATCCTTGGCCTTTTTCACTCTCAGTGCACTTAGAGCCGCATCTAAAAGCCAAATGCTGTTTACTAGCAAACCTCTCTGCGTTTGGATACTTTGGGGAGGGCTTTTTGTGTTGTTCACAGGTTTATTTTTAATGATGCACCTGTGGTCCAGACTCCTCCAGAGTCCCCACAAACCACTACCCTGCTTTTCAGGCAAACACTGTGAAGATTAAAAATAAAGACCACTGGGTACTCACTGTTATAACTATAGAAACCAAATATTTGCTTCAACTATAAAAGGCAGGAGTGTTTATAAGTACGAGGCAAAAAGGCATTTCCAGCCGAACTGGAATGTATTTTAGTTCTGCAGACTATTTATAGATAGGCAGCCACTCTAAATTTGAATCTTCCCTTCCGTAAGCAATTTTTTTGTGCCTGCTGGGATATATCCTCGTCTGGGGTTTAGCAGTGTCACTCCAGGCTGTCCACACAGTTTGGAGTCCCTTTATGAGACATGGTGACTTGTTTTCGGGGGGTTTCTCTGGCAGTTCTGTGAAGCCACAGAAGTTAGCTTGAAAGATGAATAAGTATTTCCTTTGACTGAAAATGAAATATTTTGATTCGGAGCAATTGTGTTAACCCTTCCAGTATGAAAGTCAGTGTGACTTTGATCTGAAAAATCCAAACATAGTTATGAAACGCTAAAATTAATTGTTTCAGGAGCTTGGAAGGGAAATTAAAGGATGATTTTGTCCAACCAAACAAACAAAAAAAGCAGAATTATTATGAATTAGCAAAACATTTCTTGCCATGTCTGTCCTAAGACTTCATCCAAAATCAGCCCTCATCCCTGTGCTTTAGATCTGAAACTGGTAGACATAGAAGAGAAAACAGGGTGTAGGTGGCAAAGAGTTCTCATTGAGCAACCTGAAGACCTGCTGGGAACAGGGCTGTGTGGTGTTAGATACCACTTGCCCTTGCCTTGGTGAGCACCAGCATCTGAGAACCTTCTCCTTTTTGATATCCTCAGGTATAAAGCCCAACGTAAGGGTTGTGTGTTGTTCTCTGAGTCCCATTGTGACACAACAGGTGCTACAGAGACCTAGAGAGCAGCTGTAAGGTCAGGGAGCTTCAGTAAATTTACATGGAGAGACCCAAGCCCCAGTTAGCAGTGGTGGTGAGTGGGCGCCTACATTCCTACTCAGCCTCAGTGATTTCTCCCTGTGAAATCCCTCAGTGATTTCTCTCTTGTCCTTGGTGTTTACACCCTTCAAATATTTGCAGACAGTTGAGTTGCCAAGCCCCTGCTAAGCTGCCGTTAAGCCAAGCTAAACACATGAGCTCAGAAAGTCAGTCTCTCTGGCTCCATGATAATAGTTTGCTTTGTTCTTCTCTGAATTTCCTGCAGTGTATTGATATTTTCCTGGGATACTGGCACCTGAACCTGATGGTGATACAGGAGGTCCCATCTTAGAAGAAAACCAAATGATGGATAGGAAATCCAGGTGTCTGTGGCATGTGGAGCCAGAAGGAGTGCTGGGTTTCATAGGGTCTAGGTGCTTCCTGGTCCTGTTTGACTAAGTGCGGACAGGAGGTGGCCCCAAGGCCCCTTGGCTGAACCCAGGGACCAGCTAATCAAGGCCAGCTGTTAACCCAGCTCCACCCTGTTCACTACTAATACAGGACCA
This sequence comes from Ploceus nigricollis, assembly GCA_013399945.1. NCBI lineage: Eukaryota > Metazoa > Chordata > Aves > Passeriformes > Ploceidae > Ploceus > Ploceus nigricollis. Next base: position 83,259 of record VXBC01004468.1, on the reverse strand, counting down.
ATCTTTTTGGAGGTCAGTGGGTGCCTGTCTCATGGTTCTTCCTTGGGCTCATCCCTCCTGTCTTCTCCTTAGTGAAGTTATCTGAAACTGAGCATTGCCAGACTCAAGCCCCTCTGAAGACCTGCAGCATCAAGGGGATCTTCAGAGCTTCTCTCCCAACTCACCTGTGTGTGTGGGGACTGCTTTCTCCTGTAGAAAAAAACCCTGCTAAACGTTATCTCTAGACATAATCATAATGGTCTTGCTGTCAGATCTTCCAAGTCTCCATTCTTCCATGCTCCTGCTGTTATAAATTCTCACTTGATTTTGCTGTCTGTAGCAAGGAGACATCCTTGTCTTGGTGTTAGACATTCTTCTGCATCCTGGGATGCTAAGAGTGGTTATCAGGAGTGCTTGGGCTACACATGGGGCCCACCCTTGTTGTGAAGGACAGCTGTTCTCCAGTGTTTTCTCAGGTTGGAGAACCCAGCAGGGTCTTCATTGCTCATCCTTGCTGTTGGGAGAGTGAGGAGACCACGTGTAGACAGGTCAGGGATCCATCATGGGCTTCACTCCTATTTACACAGCTGCAGAAACCACTTGAGCTCACAACGGGCATCCACAGAGTCAACACAAACCATGTGCAGCAGGCTGCTGCAGCTTGGTGGGGCAGCATCAGGCTGGACTGGGAGTGCAGGGATGCACGGGCCATGCAGGAAGTTCACAGCAAATGCAAAGCATGGGATCCCCTGCACACTGGGAGGTGATGTAATAAGGAGTGCCTTCCCTCAGACTCTTGCAGAGCACAGGGAATATCCTTGGGAAAACATACCCTTGGAAACACCCAGCCAGGGAATCTGAGGTATCAGATACTGGTGTAGACTCCCCGTTTTTCTTTCCCAAACCCAGCAGCCTGTGCAAGTTGGGGCAGAAAAGCCACATACTCCATGCATTCTCTAGCACACCCAGAGAAGTGCCTTATTTTATTAATGTTGCTTTCTAAAGATGAAATGCCTCCAAAGGAGTTTGTAAATGAGGGCCTGTGCAGGAACACAGTGACTCTTTTATCACCTGTAGGTGCAATCCCCGATCATGGCATGCCTGCATTTCTGTGCCCACACCTTGGTTCCCTGCTCACTGCTGTGCAGGAATAACTGCACTGAAATATTGAGGGTTATGCTGGTGGGAGAGCCCCACCAGTGTGTCAGATAAGCAGGAAAATTTGAATTGAGCAGTGTTAGGATGGAGGTGCAGCACCCTAAAACAGAGGTGAAAACATCATCTTTCAACTTCATTGTGCACAGACCTGAGCCACCAGATCACCAAGCTCAGCCTGCCCTGCCAAAGAATCTAGGGACAAGGACTCACAGTGAGAGCTGGACCTGTTTTTCCCTGGCAGTCCATGCAAGACAGTCCTTACAGCTTCTGAACAAATCACTCAGGGAAACTACATGCTCCCTTTGGAAAGTATCTGTGGTATTCCATGACCCCAGATTGCTTGAGGGACACCTCTGAAGGCCACACTTGGCTCAGCAGGTTGAGTCCTTCATGAAGGTTGGCCACAAAGAACATTTTCTTCTGGCCTGCCTGGTCCAGACAAGATGTTCCTGTTCCAGGATGGATCCCAGATGTGTGTTAGCATTACAAATACATTTCAAATTCCAGCTGCCAAGTCCTCCACCCCCATCCCAGTCCATCGTCTAGAGAGATGATTAACACATCCTGCAATAAAACTCATCAGTTACTGCTCTTTCCACCTCTCTTTGCTGCAGGTTCAGGTTCCCACGCGCTGTTTTCTACCTCTCGGTTTGCAGAACTGGTGCAGTGAGAAAAATTACTCCTCAGCCATCATATAACTGCACTTTCCACCCCCAAAGTGTTTTTGCAGATGACAGTTCAGTCATTGTTTTTAAACATCCGTCTGAGTTTGAGTCTTTATTTGATGCTTGGAAAAAGGTGGCACAACAGGGTAAAACCCCCTTTCTCCAGGGGTACTTGACAGATTAATGGCAGCTGCAGAATCGGATCTTGCAAACTCCTCCCTCCCAATCTTGCGTTCAGCCTTCTCCTGTAATTTATTCTGTTCACTCCCATTCTGTGTACTTCTGCTCATCTAACACCCAGGATATGAGCTTTATGAAATTAAGAATAAGCAGGGGTTAATGTGTTGCATGTCTATCTCCAAGGTCCTTCTTCCAGGTCATTTCTTTAGGGGTGAAATTTAAGATACTTTTTAGGTGTTCTCATGAACCTTTCTTTGCATCCTCTCTTAGTATCAAAGTTATTTGGCAGTCCCTTTGCTTGAGATAAAGAGCATCACATGAGAATGAGCCACAAAAAAGCATTTGAGCTATAATATACTCCCTAGCAGGAATCTGGTGTGATGGTCAGGGCAATGAGCAGGGCACAGGATGGTGCTCCCAATCCCCCCATGTTTGAAGGCACCTTGTGCTGTCTTTTTGTCATCGCTGTACTTTCCAGGTGCTTTGTCAGTGATGAAAGCAAATGGAGCTTTTGTGTCCTCTCTAATAACCTGAGAGTCCTGTAGAGTCTGAGCACTTTGCAGGCTGCCTTTCTGGGAGGAGAGCAGCTTTATCTTTATGACACTAATGGAAAAACAAGACCTAATTACAGCTAATCCTGCTCGTTTCACTTAGAGGGCTGCTTTTGGTGCTGAGTGGTGTTTGCGCTGTCAGTTTGGCTTTTGCTCAGCAGTCCCCTGCTCCTCCACATCCCATATGAGTTACTTTGAATCAAGGATTTCTGTGGAGCAAATCTAGTGATTCTCTTGCTAGAGAAACACAGGAGCAGGTAAGAGGAGAGTCTGGGTGTAGGTCTGGACACCTTTGACTGGAGGATGGCCAGGATGCACCTTTGCTGCCTCATGAGCAAATGCCACCACATGTGGATGGGTTCATCCACCACCCTTCATCACGTTTTCCATTTAGGTTGTTAGAGGAGGCAACATGGGAAGAAATCAAGGTCTCTTTCCCAAACCCACAGATTCAGGGAGGGATGAGCACTGCCTAGGAAGTGAGACCGGGAAGTCTTGTTTCTTTGGCTGTGTCCATTTGGCATAGGGGCTGAATGTTTCCTTTGTGGTTTGGTCTGTGAAGGCTTGTGTCTAGCCCTTTGCTCTCGTGCCAGGGAGTCCCAGCACTTCCATCCTGGAGCTGTCTCACTGAGACAAAGGACATCAGTCTGCACACAACTTCCCCAGCTCTCCCTTTGGCCCTTCTGACCGTTTTGTGTTGGAGTGGAGCATGTTTAAGTGGGTCAACAAAGAGGTCGTTTTTCCCAGTGCAAAGTACCCTAATAAATTAACCAGTGAGAATTTTAATAATACATGAAAGGAGAGAGGTTTGCTGCTTTTGGAAAGGCTTTTCAGCTATTGACGGGGTCAACAGCTGGGTCAGTGGCCATTGGGATTCCAGTGGAGGGAGAAGTGGTGGGCATCATCCTCCATCGATGACCATATCCGTGCCATCGGGACAAAACAGAGCTACCCGTGTTTCAGCCCACTGATACAAGTGTTTATATCGGTTTTTGAGCACACATTAATGGGCAGATGGAGGAACTGCTATGGAGTGCTGGTAATGTGGAATTAGTACCCACCCTGCTGTCCACTCCTTTGAAGCCTGAGGCACACAAGCTTCAAGCTGGGCTTCCAGCTGGTTTTCAAAATGAAGAGAGTTGTGTGATCAGTCAGGGGAAACAGTAGACTACCTCAGTTCTGTCTGGCTGCAGCCATTTTTAATGGAATCATTCAAATTTAAGAGCAAAGGCTAATCCACAGAAGCCACACAAAACAGTCCTGTTGATCTGGTAGATCCTTGGCTGTTGTGAGGTATTTTTCAGCACCTCAGCTGATTTACTTCCCTTTGGCTTCCTTGGTTTTAAAGAAGTCATTAAATAAGGCAATCTGTCACCATGATCCGAGGTTATTTTTGTGCCCTGTCCAGCCAGATGTGTGGCCATTCTTCAGGTCAGAGTCAGAATATTTAATGTTCTCACTGTGCTGCTGGTCAGACTCGAAAAAGGAACGACCAGAAACCCTGTAGCATCCCAGATGTACAATTGCAAGGGCTTCTATAGGCTCTAATTTTTAGAAGACAATAGTGATATGACTGTTCATTAGGAGTAGGTTGTCTTTGAATGGGCTAGCTTGTCATCCATTTGATCTTCTCATCCATGTTGACTAAACTGTACTACGGTTTATCAAGTGACCTATTATGCACTTGAGTTCCCAGAGCCAAATAGAGTAAATGAGCTCAGGAATATCTTCCCTGGGCTTTGCTGGCAAAAGGCAATCAGGTGAGAGACTCTGCCAATGCCCAGTCATCTGCTCTTGCAGTACCCATTAAGCCCTGGTCGTCTGCCTTTGAGGCGCTACCTTTTGGGTAAGGTCTTTCCTCCTGCAAGGGAGCCAAGGGCTTTCCTTGCTCTCTTCTAGAATCTTTGTCTCTGGAGACTGCCTCTGCTAAAGCCTTTTGCTGCAACCAAAACTCTCAGTGGCCATCTTCCCTTGATTTTCGTAAGGGTTCCCATCACTGAAGGGCCATGGAGAGGTTTGAAAATCTGGTATTTGAGGAAGAGATGAGCAGAGCAGTATGAAAAGCACATGGAGGTCCAGGAAGCAGTGGTCTTCTCACCCTTCCACCAAAGCATGGAAAAAGAAGACAACAGCTTTCCAGATATGGGGAGAAACAGATGAGGTTAATCCTGATTAAGGGAGTTACTTCCAATCCAGAAGGCAGAAGAAACGTTCAGAAGGGACTCCCTAGGCAGCAATAGGTCGATGCCCAGAATCAATCCTGGGCCAAATGGTGGAGCCTACAGGTCTGCCAATGTCAGGCAGCTGTCGGGTAATGAGGGCTTAGTCCATACAGCCCCAAGCACCTGGCAAGTGAATTAAAACCTGGCAGATCCCAGGAAGATGTCACCCACAAATGGGACTCTTCTTCATGCCATTTTTCAGGGATTAATACTAAGTCACAGCATTTCCCTAAGTGAAGCAGATCTAATGGCTCCTGTGGGGAGAAGCTGCCAGTGGCACAAAGGGTAATGAAACGGTAAATGTTGAAGACAAATTCATCAGACAGGGCAGTCTGGATCACTTGGCAAGCAGAGCACATTTGAAAAAAATATGTTAGAGGACAGCCCAATGCAAAATTGAACATCAAAGGAGAAAGAAATAAGATTGTTCCTACAGAAAAGAGCAGTGAATCACCAAATGCAGGGTTTTCTGGGTTTGGTAGAAAGAAACTGCGTGAGCAGCTCCTGATGTGAGTTGAGGCTGTGGCAGAAACAGCTACAGTGACCTTTGATGTCTAAATGAAGGGGTAGGAGGTGCATTTATTTTTTCTTATGTGCAGCAACAGCAAAATGTGTTGGAGTAGCTGGCTGCTAATGTTGATGCCAAAGAGGAAGAAAGGAAACATGACGGTATTGCAGAAATCATGTTTAGCACAGAAATTTGTAGACTGGCAGCTGGTTAGTCTCCTGGAAGAGATGAGGAGTTGGAATAGCCAGGTGATTGTGATATTTCCTCTCTGTGAACATGCTAAGAGAGCTCCAGTCTAGTAGAAAAGGGCATCATGAGAGCCCCTTACAAGATGTCAAACCCACAAAGTGACAGATTGGAAGCAACCCCCTGCTTGTTTTTTTCTTTCTGGAGATGGTGGCTAAATATGAGGACAAATAAACGGTTAATGGGGTCCATATGGGCATAAATGTGCATTTAATTAAAAGCCTGTGATATAAAAAAAATCAGTTTACAGTCAAAATAATTCAGGTTGAAAGGGACCTTAGGAGTCCTGGACTGCCTGAATCTGTGATTCTCACAGGTATGGGGGAACTTGGAGAAAACTTCCTTTTGTGGGCACCAGGTTGTGGAACTGGAAGTGTTGTGAGGACTCAACACAGACCGCCAAACAAGTGTTGTCACTGACAGATGTTTTGGCTATTGGGCACATCTGGAAAGATGTACCTCACTGTAGCAGGCTTGAAACCAGCAATCTACATATTTTAGCTGGCCACCCTCAACCAGCTGTGCAGCAGGTAAGGACCCTTGCATGGTGCAGATTTAGGGTTGTCCCCATGTGTACCCTGAATTATCCTGCACTGCCCTCCAACCCGTTAGCCCGACTGCCTGAGCACAGTGTCTGTCAGCAGAGCAGTGGGCAGGGTGTGAGCTGGCAGGGCTGAGGGAGAGCCTCAGGGAGTGTCTGTGTGTGCCTGTGCTTTCTGTGAGTGTCTCCTGGGAACCAGTGAACTCCCCCCAGCAGGTTTCAGAGGGGCTTGACTGAAGGATGAGATAATTAAGTCTTCATGAGTTTCATCCAAAAGGGTGAGCTGGAAGAGGAGAGAAATAATTTTTAACTAAGGAAAGGCTTTCACATGAGCTTACATGTTATGAAGCACCAGGGAATCCACTCATTCGGGTGCCCTTTCAAGCTGCAGGAATGAACCTGAAGCCCTAAAATCAACTGAACCATGAGAATCCAGCTGATGGGTGAGTGCCATTGGTGCTGATCTCTGCAGAACTGTCTTTCTCATAGCAGCTTTTGGCTCCATTTCTCTTTTTTGCCCACATTTAATGTGTTTGGCTTCACAGCCTCCTGCCTCTCTGTCTTGCCAAAAGGGAAACACCCACGTTTCCCGGAGCAAAGCAAGGGCACCATGTGAAGCCACGAAGGTTGAGCTCTGCCGTGAGGGTTGGTGTGAACAGTGTTGCCTCCCTTACCCTTCCAAGCCTGGCACATTTGAACATCCATAGAGGGTCACTCCCAAATCCTTTTAATGTGGGATGTTGCACAGTGGTCAGTGAGCCAGCATGTAGGCTGGCAAGACTCCCTCCTCCTCTTCCTCCTCCTCCTAGTATTTTCCCTGTTGTTAACAGTTTGCATTGCAGACATCCATCATCACACATGGTGGCACTCAGCGACCTTGGAGGTATTTTGTTTCTGTGACCGTGTTCAGTCTCTGAATCTGGTTCTTTGGGGCCAGCTAAACTTGAATCCTCCTGAGCACCTTTCAGCAAGGTCATTGCTGTGTTGCCCAAAGGGAAGTCTCCTTTCTTTTTGTGTGCCCCAAGCCTGGCTCCTGTTACTTTCCTATGATATCCTGTCATTCTTGTCTTAGGTGAGAGTCATCTCCATCACCTTCTCCCTGCCACTGATGGTTTCTTCAGCATCTCTCCTATGCTGACCCTTTTCCAGACCTGTCTCACTAGTTCCTTGCAGAGAAGCCATTACAGCCTTTTGATCTTCCTTGTTGCCCCCTTTGTGCCAGCAACTGTGATGTTGGCTGTGCCACCCAGACAGCTACCACGAGGAGGTGCAAAGGGTTGTCTAGCAGACTGTGAGTTCAACATGAGCCAAATCAGGCTCATTTCTCCCGTTGCAGAGGTTAGCTGAGCTGGAAGTGGTTACAGACGACGAGACAGCTCATTAAAGTGGCTGAAAATTAACAAGCCTCAGAGCTTTTCTAAAATTAGAAATCATCCCTGGAAAGGCAAGCCTATCCTAAATATCCTGCTACAAGCCAGACTCATTTAGATGACAGGAAAAACATCCTCACACTTTACTATCAGCTTCATCCCCATGATATCTCCAGCTCATCCTATCAAACCAAATTGGGTGGTGGTTTTTGCTGTGCATAGAGCCTGTTAAGCTCAGAAGAGTCTCAGTATCACCTTGTACGGCACTTTTTCTGCAGCCTTTAAGCAAAGGAAGTTGCATGCAAAGGGAAGGGGAAAGCATCCTGACACACCTCTCATTCCTGATATCCAATTCTAAGTCCGTCTCTATTTCTATATGCCTTCACCTGAGAGGTTGAGGGCAGAGGAGTTTAATTACAGGATTCACTGCTAGACCTGACATGGCTGTATATCTCCAACTGATTAAAACTAAATCTCAAATTGGCTTTTTCAAATTCTTTCTTTGTTCAAAAGCACTGCTTTAATTCAGCCTTGCTTTGAAACACAAACAGTGTTTAGAGCTTGAAAAGGGTTCACTGATAGGGAATAGATAGCAGCCCCTTCCGTGTCTCCCTCTGGGTCTCATGGATGCTCATGGGTGTGGGACAAAAGAAGCCCCAAAACGCAATGCCCTGCCTGGAAATTTTCTCGCAGCCAAGCCCAAGCCTGGTGAAAGTAAACCTCGTCCTCTCTTGAGCGTCTTCCTGGGTGTCATAGAGGGCTGGCAAGAGGTGACACAGGGTGGGAGAGCAGCCATAACCTCCAGGAGAAGGCAGAGGGGACATGTGCAGTGCTGTTTTGTCTCATTACACCCTGTCCTGGGGTGACTATCACTGGGCGCTCATGGGGTGACTCATCTGTGCAATGAGCTTTTCCTGAGCAGAGGCTGGTGCACTTTTGCCAAAGAAGCCTGGGGCAGGAACTGTGGCTCCTGCCAGCACAGAATGGGTGCTTTTGGAGCAGATCCCTGTTCATAGAATCATAGAATGGATTGGGTTGGAAGGGACCTTGAAGACCATCTAATTCCAATCCCTCTGCCACAGGTGACCTTCACTAGACCAGTTGCTCTAAGCCCATCCAGCCTGACCGGGAACACTTCCAGGGATGGAGCATGCACATCTTCTCTGGGCAATGAGGGTAGGAATTCAAGGTAGCCCAAAGCTAGGGCTGAGGGAAGGGAAATTGCTGACAGTGCTGTGGAATTTATTTTGCTCTTGCAGAGGCCAGAAAGCTAGAAAAACTCACTTATCAAAATGCTTTGCTCCAAGTCATTTATTCATGCTGCGTTCCCATGTCCAGCCCTACTTGTGTAACGGCCGGGAAAGCTCTTATCAGAGACTGATACCAGAGTCTCAGGAGGGAAGAAAAATCTCTGAGCAGTTTGCTTTTGCTTCCAGAAACCCAAAGTTGAAAAAGCAAACTAAACTCTGCTCTTGCTCTTGGTGTGCTCACATGCTCTTGGCACAGGCTGACTTGGTCTAGTGGGTTGGTCAGCTCTTGAACGCGGGGTTGAGTTTAGCCAGTGGTGGCAGCTGGGTTTTTGCAGACAGACCTGGAGAGCGGCAACCTTGATGTGCATCACGTAAAATATGTATGGCTGTATGTGTATGACAAGTGAAATATCACATCATAGGCTGCTGGAACATCCTGTTTGGTTGTTGCAGCCCTGTGTCCTGTCAGCCTTCCAAGAGGCCACAAAGTACAAGCCTGGGTATCCTGTAAATTTCCAGGGAGCCGCTGGCTCTGTCTATCCCACACCCACTCACCTGCCTGCGCCTCCTCTGGGTGCTGCTCCAGCGCCCCACAAAGGATGTGCCACGGCAGGGCGGTGGGAGAGATTTCAGCAAGGAATAACAGAGTGGAGTACAGAACAGGGCTGAATAGCAGGAAATAATTCCAGATAACAAAATCCATGTGCAGTGGCAGGAATGCACTGGAGGCTCTGCACATGGACCATTCGCAGCCAGCCCTGAGGCAAGAGCTGGGCTCCAGGTTCTTCCTGTGAACCCCTTGCTTTCCTAGCACTTTCCCACTTGTAAGGGCGCTGCCGTCCAGCTTTCAGCAGAAGGAATTACCCAGAAAAGGTTGCTTTAGTCAATGAGAGTTGAAAAATGCCAGTGCTGCCCATTCCCATGCTAAATGCTGTGGGTGGATGTGCGATGGGTGGCTGCACTGGTCCTACATCAGGACTCAGAGTCTGAGTGGCCTCATCAGGTCTCCATATGACAAGTTCAACACTCTTCACTGTGAATGGACCTGATTATGGAAGAGTAATTTAGATTTGGAAGTAACTGGGGTCAGAAGAGACCTTTGGAGGTCTCTGAACCAGCTCCCACTCATGGCAGGTCTAGCTTGAAGTTAGGGCCAAGTTTGGAGGTAAATCATGTTACTCCTGGTCTTGTCCAGGCAGGTTCTGACCACCTCCAGATGGACATCACCCACCCCATCTGGGTTTTTTGTTGTTCTGCCCCTCATTGTGAAGCCTTTTCCTTACATCTAATGAGACTTTTCCATCGTGTCTCATGCTATCCCCATGCTTCTCCCAGTAGAGTTGGGTCCATCCTTTCTACACCTCCAGGCAGGAGCACTCCTGGACCTCCCAGAGTTTCCCATGTCCTACGTTCTCAGACAGTCACAGCTTGTCTGGTGGTGTAAGTACAGCCTCACTATTTGGTATTTTGTTTTTCCATCCCATCTTTAATCAGGCACTCCAGCATCCCATCAGAAATGCTGTCAATGCCCTCACGTCCCAGAGAGAAATCTTTATTTTCCTAAGATTGACCATGCAGCACAAAGCTACTGAAATCTTTCCAACCGGAGAACTCCCATAAAATAAATATGAAGGGAAATGTTTTCCACATTGTGTCACTGCTGTGTTGCTCGTCCCATTCACAGAGGGCAGAGGTGGGGAACAGGTCCTCCAGCTCACACCAGTGTACCTGCAGCTCCGAGCCATCCCACACCCTTCCTTCCCTGGTAGAAAACATCTCTGATGGCAGGAGCTGTTTATGAAGCTTATATTTTTTTAAATGATCTTACAAATAAATAGGCTTTAGCCTGTGTTTGTGCCTCACCTCCTTGAAACCCCCTCTCTCACCCAGCCGTGAGTGATGCTCGGTGCGGGCCGTCTCCTGCTGGCTCTGCTGCCCTTGGCTGGATGTCACATGTAGTGATGCCACATGTGCTCTGAAGCCTAATTACACCTCCAGGAATGGGGAAAAAAATCCCGGGAGGGAAGGTCAGTTTGACAGGCTGAGATAAGCACTGGGTTGGGGGTTTTTTTGCATCACCTTCCCTCTATTCCTCAGCAAGGAAGAGGCTCTTTGTACCCCAGCAAGGTTTCCTGTGCCCCGCAGGGTCTCGCAGCTGCAGCGTGGTGTTATTAGTGCTGCCAATCACGGCTCCCCCAAAGCGGGGCTGATAATGAACCCACCGTGAGCTCGGCCACGGCTGGAGTGTGCTTAGCAGGGAGCACTCTCCATCCCTTTGAAGGGTGTGAGGAGCAGGGCTGGGACCTGTCTGTTCCCAGCATCATATGGAAAGGTGCTGTGAGCTGGCAATGGGCAAGAAGAACCACGGGGAGATGTGGAAGGGCAGGAGTGGGGCTCAAGGAGCTCCTGTTTGCCTTGGGAATTAGGGACACTGGGGCTGTGTGAGGGCAGTCAGTGAGCACAAACGTTGCCTGCACAGACAGAGGGGGCTTTCTTGCTGCTTACAAATCTACTTCCAAGCCACATTTCCTTTGAGTTAACACTTACACAGGGAGGGGAGAGGTGTTCTTGCATGAATAATAAAACCAGCATCCTCCTGTCCATCAGACGAGATAAAAAGCCCCCAGGGACACAGAGGAAGACAACATTATTATACAGGTCACCAGTAGGTTATTCTACAATCCTCCTGTATGGGGCTTCGCTCGCTGATGCTGGTAGCACCAGGCACAATAGGGGACCGTGTTCCTGCTACAGGGCTGTGGAGAGGGGTGGGCAGGACAGGATCCGCCCCGGTGCTGCGTTACAGAGTCCAACAGCTGTAATTGTTGCAGATAGCAAAAACAGTACACCACTGAAGGACCCAAGCCGCTCGAAACATGCTCTCGGCACACCCCCGTCATCTCTATCCCCCTTTCCCAGGGGTGGTCTTGCCAGGATGGCTAAAGTGGTGACAGCCTGAAGGGGACATCAGGGGGGACGTCAGGGTGACACAGTGAATGGGAAGAACAGTGAGACCTTTCCAGGTGTTATGGTCTTTCTCACATGCTCCTGAAGTGTGAACTCCTCTCTGCCACACCAGATGTGAAAGGAGCCAGAGGGAGAACGTGCTCAATGGGGTGCAAGACTAATCTGCACTGCAGAGTGAAAACTGTGTGGCTGGGACAGACTTCTGGCTTTTTGTGGATATGGTGGCACCCCCATTGGCAGCTGGTGGCCACAGAGGCAATGACAGGAACCATCCTGCACCCAGGGCCTCTCTGGTTCTGGTCAAATCTGGGACACAGGCACCTCTTTGCCATGCTCTGGGGTTTCCCGCTTGAATCACTCAATCCCCAGCTTCATCTTGGTGTGAGAAATTTGCCTGATGTCATGGCTAGGTCACTCATCCTGCCTGCCAGCTTGGATTAGGTCCTGTGATTTGTGTCAGGTCAGATTTTGGAAGGTTTATTTCACACTGCTGGTGTGCAGTGCTGGTGGGCATGAAGTTGGTGTCAGGGGGAGAAGGAACAGGACAGAGAGATTTCCTGGGAAATATACAGGTCCTCTCCTCTCNCTCAGAAGTTGATCCTAATTGAAAGAACATCCCTTTCAACCCAAAGCTAACAGTCTCTGACTGTTTCAAACTCCTCACTTCGAAGCTAAGATAATACTGGGTGGGTCACTCCTACAGGCAGCGCCCAGAGCCATCTCTCCATGTTGTCACTATTTGCTTCCTTCTCACAATTGTGGCACTTGGCAAGTTCCCTGGGGATGGAAACCTGGCTTTACTGACACGTAAATTATTATTTTCCTCGCCTCTTTTTTTTTTTTTTCTGAAACAGCTTATAGGCTGGATATCTGTGTTGACTTTGCAGAGAACAGGGGAGCAGAGAGGAAGATGCTGTCTGAAGGTCCCTCCCTATAACCATAGTTAATAAAGCCTCTCTCTGGGCTGTCAGTCAAAGTATTTGGATTATTAGGCACTTGGAGGCCCCAGATTCTCTGAGCTCTATACCCTGATGCCACCAGCTCTGTCACAGCATTGCACCATCAGGACAGCCACGGGCACATGAGCGACCTCACTCTTGGAGCAGTGGGATGGTATCTCCTACCACCCATGGTGGTATCTCAGTTGCTCAAGAGCAGCCACCTGTTTGGTTTGGCTCTTCTGGTTCCTCACCCAGCAGATGGAACAGGAAGAGTCCCAACCACTGCCTGAGCCCCTCCGAACATCCTTGCTAAGTACACTCAGCCAGTGAGCCCAGCAGTGCTGCCTCACCTTTGCCAGCCCAGCTCTCCATAAAACAACCAGCTCCAGGTGGCATCCAGCTGGAAAGAGCTCCGTTTTGTAAACTTTAACTTTGCCACTGCACTATTGAGGTGGAAAAAAACTGAGCAGCAGCCACGGTTCTCAGTGCCCAGGGAGGATTCACATCACAATAGGAGCATGATGGGCACTTTTTTTTAACAAATAAGTCTTTAAAATAAGTACTTGCCAAGTGTCAAAATATTTCTCAGTGATATTGAGGGCTTTTGGCAGCCATAATTTAACCGTGAAGGAACCTGATGCCAGCAAAGGACCGCACAGCTGGAAATTTGTGCTGCAAAGCAGCATTTTATGGCTGTTAAGCTGTTGGCCTCTCAACGTTGTAAAGCTGTTAAACAAACACAGCCCTTGGCTCACAACACGTGTCAGGGAGGCACAGTGTTTTGGCAGGAGCAGACTGATGGCAACAGGGGCTTCAGAAGAGCTGTGAAGAGGTAGAAATAAGCAGAGAAGGAAAATTCAGGTGGAGGATGAGATGCCTGTGTGCCATCTCAGCCTCATGCTGGGAGAAGGTGGTCTTGGAAAGAGTGTGTAGGTTCACATGGAGTTGCATCCTCCCCTGGTTTGGCATCAGATAAGATTGCCACGCATATATGGATCCCATACATCTTACTGCTGTCATAGCTGCTGGTCAGCAGACGCTTAAATCACTCTCTTGCAGGAAGGTGATATCCTAGGGAAGCCTAAATGTAGAAGATTTGGATGGTGTTGGTAGCTTTGAATGGGGAAATAGGTGTCTCAGGAGGATGAGCCACATGCTGCAAAGTACATATCCCTTGCTGCATATAGTGACATGTTGAAGCAAGCTGCGTTAGTGCCAACAGAGATGCCCCAAGAGCAGCCACAGCCTGGCAAACACAAGCTGAGCCCTGGTCCCAGTAAAGGCACAGAAAATCTGCCAGGAGGAAATAAAATACTGAGTGCTGAGCCCAGCACTCAAAAATTCAGAGAAAATGTCCACAAAAATAAGGAGGTTCCTGTCTATTTCTTTACTGTTTACTTCCACTCTCTTCTAGCAATCATTGCTTATTCCTCTGGCTTGGAAGCTGATCTTAGGAGGCAGGAACAGCTGGTCCTGCTGCAGGGAAGTGTGGTGGGAGATGCCTCCAGCTGTGCTGCCTGCAGCCACCTGTCCAGGACAGGCACTCCTTAGACTGCTGCCATGAGCTCTTTTTCTGGGTCAGAAGCTGTATTAGAAGAACACCAGTGACTCTTTATCATCAGGAGGGCACCACACAGAGATGGACTTTCCAGGCTTGTGGGACTCCTGCCCTGTCCAATGGTCCCACCCTCCAATGATACTCCACCTCCTGAAGTTTTCCAAGAACTGCTGTGCCTGCAAGACCCATTCTTTTGCAACCAGCCTGTGTTAAAACTTATCCAAAGCAACCAGACTGTGCATGTTAAACTGTTTTCTCTGCCAGATCTTGACTGTGTGGTACCTTTCATTGCTACCAGACAGGCCAAAGAGAACTGGAGGAGTTGTGGTTCTCACACTGGCGATAAAAAGAGAGGTCATGGTAGCATCATTTGTCTTGCTTGCAGCATTTCCTCCTGTTTTTTCCATGAAAACTCTAAATTCCGAAGTCTAGTTTCTGCACTTTGTGGGTTTTGTAATGCAATGTCTCAGCCATGAAGGGAGGCTGCAAGACTGGACTCTAGATGGTTGGAAAGCAACAAGCTAAGGAGCAAGAACTGGTGCTGGATGTCTGCATTCAGGTGCTGGTTCATGTGGTTGCACAACTCCATCTTCTTGCAGTCCCTTCACTGATGCATGCCCATGTCTTAGTCCTGCCAGGTGGCTGCAAAGAAATGACTCAGTGTTAACAGGAAGAAGCTAATGGGACATTTACCACCTAGAACTAGGAAAAAAATGTTCATAGGTTTGTTTCCCAGTGATTTGGGTGATCCATTTTGAGGAGATGGACTAGTAAATTATTGCTGCTGCCTGATGAAATTGGTTTTTCCCTCCCTGATGGACACAGCTTCACTGTGTCTATTTTGTCACTCAAAAGCAGCCATTTTGATGAGAAGTGGGTGAGATTAAGCCAAAATCTGCTAGTCTTGCACGTCTTCTTGCTAAGCAATTTGCTGCTTCGCTGCCTTTGGAAGATTGCACTGAAGTTGCTTTCCTGGCACCAGAAGCCATTTTGAGAATTAGTGCAAAACTAATTTGATTACAAATGTCAAAGACACCAACAAAAGCTATTTTTAAGCTTTTGAGAAGTATGGTCTGAATCAGACTGTTCAGGGAAAACACCACAGGAGTTTCTTACCATTATTTCGGTGATTAAATTCTCCAGAACTGTGGGATCCTGGTGCAGTTGGCTGGCTGAGGTCTAGCAGGTGCCCATCACCAATATGTAAAGCTTGTGCTCAGCACCTGGGCATTATCATGAGGGACCCAGCACACTGCTTGCCTTGGTGCCTCTCTTGGATTACTATAGGTGTTTGTTCTTCCTTCTTAGAAATATCGTGTGCTTCCTCATGACCCAACCTCTTATAATCATCAGAACTCCAAAGCTGGTTATAAATAAAAATATAAATAAGGTAAATCTCATTTAAAAAGCACCTCTGTCCAGAGCCAGGGCAGGGTGGTGGAGATCACATCCCCTCCCTTGACATCCTCTGGTACAAACTAAAGTCTGTGTCAGGTAATGCAGCAGCACTGGTCATAATTCACATCATGCTTATCCACATGCACCTCTCTAACCTTTGCTGCCTTCAAAGACACCCTGAACAAACTGTTTTAAGGACTATGCTTAGATGTAATTCTTCCCTTCCCTAGGCCATTGGAGCTGAGGCCTGTGCAAGGGAGCATAGCTCTGTAAAAGGGAGCAGCTCAAGGTGGTCCCTCAACCCTGTTCATCCCTCCCACAGGTGCCATGATCCTCACACAGAGCACACCCCAAAGAAACACTCTGCTCACCTGCACAATTTTCCCTGTAATTTCAGTTTTAGCCTTTAACACGTTATCCTTGTGGCTGTTCCCCCTCCTGTGGGCTCCCAAATGTGTCTGGTGTGGGGAGGGCAACAGGGCCACAGCTCTCAGGGCCAGGGCTGATGGCTGACATTTGTTTTGCTGGTTTGCTTCAAACTCTGCAACCCCCTGAGTCCACTCCACGGGTAGTTTGGCCGGGAGCTGCTGTCAGCAGTGCTTGGAAGAATCAATGATAACCTTTTCCTTTGCTAAGGAGTTGCCTACATGCCAGGGAGCAGAGGATGCTGAAAAACAAATGAAGCTGGGATTCTCCATGGGTCTCCCTGGCATTATTCCTGATATTTAAAAAAACAAACCAGTTCTCCTTTGGTTTTATTAGTCTTTCTATCCTGGCATTTAAACAGAGATTGGCATGGTCAGTATCTGCAGACACATTCTATGAAGCTCTCAGGGGTTTCTCTGAATGTTAGAACACCCAGGGTGCTGCATCTGAAGTACCTCAGTGCCTCCGAGCTGCTGGAAGGCATTTTGGCATTGTGACATCCGGTAATGCCACTGCACAGAGTATCCCACATCACGGAGAGAAGGGCATTTGCGTCCTGGGAGCATGTCTGGGCTGTAGGGTAGGAGCAAGGTTCCTCTGAGCCTCAAGACTGGTACCTTTTGGGGTCATCTTATGCTATGATGCTATTTCAGTATTTAATTTTCCTAGATTTTAGTATCGAAGTGAAGAACTGAGCTGAGTCTGTGCACCTCTTGCAGGTATGCTTGAGCAGCATCCCAGAGCACCCCATGGTGGAGAAGTGTCTTGTCCCCCTGTGTCACCCTATGCCAAGCAGTGGATTTTCGCTCTCACAGATTCAGCAATGGGGTTCATGCTTGTTGTTGTCTTGGTTTCAGGCATGGAAGAAACGCTGGTTTGTCCTGCGCAGTGGTCGGATGAGTGGCGACCCCGATGTCCTGGAGTACTACAAAAATGACCACTCCAAGAAACCTTTGCGTGTCATCAACCTCAATTTCTGCGAGCAAGTGGACGCGGGCCTCACCTTCAACAAGAAGGAGCTGCAAGACAGCTACATCTTCGACATCAAGACGAGCGACAGGACCTTCTACCTGGTGGCTGAGACTGAGGACGACATGAACAAATGGGTCCGCAGCATCTGCCAGATCTGTGGCTTCAACCAGTCCGAGGAGAACACAGGTAGGTACCATGAGGGACAGGTCCATTGCTAAGAGCATCTTCTCTCCTGTCCTCCCAATGGGAGCCGGGCCTCTTTCAGATCAGACCTGTAGGAGGGGGTGCAGCCTGCCACAAGGCTGGAGGGGCTGAAGTGGGAAATGGATGGACGTGTGGGGAACTTTCATGAGGCTTTCCTGCCTTTGACATCTAAAGAGCTGACTTGGCTACTCTGAGAGCCAATCATTTTTACCCTCCATAACTGCAGACCTTTCAGTCTCTTAGAAGAGGTTGGTGGTGTTTAGGGACTTTTTTAGCTGCAGCCTTTGTCCCTATCAATCACCAAAATCCCCTTGAGAGTGGTGGGAACCAGCAGTGAAAATCCCCTTTGCTCAGACATTTCAATCCCTTGATGGAGTAGGGGGAGAAGCTTTACTGGAGTCACTTTCTTCTCCACTGCAGTTTTCCCTGCTGGCAGGCTCTCATGTGGAGGACAGACATACTCCCTGCACCTGCATCTCCATCTCTTCCTGGAACCTTCAGGGAAAGCGCTGGGAGGGGGGAAGGAAGACTCCAGGTAGTTTATGTGCAGTGAGGGGACCTATTGTCTGAGTTGTGCTCCACCATCTAAATTCATTTGCACTAGGGCAAGCCTGTGCATTAAACACCAGTGAGCTGCCTCTGTTTTCCCAGCACCACGAGGGCACACGTAAATCCTGAGTGAGATGGGATAGGGGAGTGAGTCTGGGGTGCAGCTCTGCAGTCACCTGCCCATCCCATTATACACGGTAGCATCTCTGGGTATCTTTGCTTCATCTCATCCATGGTCCAGTCTCATCCAGGGGACTGCAGGCCTGTGCTCTGTCTACGTGAAACTCTCCATAATAACGTCCAGCTTGAATCTGTTTTGGTCCCTCGTGGAGCAGCTGCCATCCGCAGGAGTTGAAACCCTGCCAAGAGCTTGTCAGGCAGGACAGCAAACAAAGCATCGCAGCAGCGCGGATGCGATCTTCACTGACTGACGCATGAAACAGGATGTCACCTTGGCAATGGGTGCACAAGTGGCAGAAAGGATCCTTGATAACGTTGCCAGCCAGGTCTTTCAGGGAAAGGTCAGGCTAAATAAATTACATACCGTTCCAATGTCAGCAGTGCAGCCCTCAAGGTTCAGCAAAACTCTTCAGGCCCCTTTTTTAAGAGCTGTTTCATTGCAGGATTTTCCATTTTGCGTGCGTTCAGCTGGGGGAACTGTTTTTCTTCTCATTTAGTAAAATGAGCTTTCAGCCCAGCGGCAGCAGGATCGATACGGGACTTCAGTGAAATATAAATCTGGGCAGCAAAAGGAAAAACAATCTCCCGTTTGCAAGTACATCTGTCCCAAAGGGCACACAGGGATCATCAGGCTGCAGAGATCCAAGCACTATTCCCTGCAGGATCATGGAGTGACATCAGCAAAAGAGGAACAAAAATCCCTATTTGTAACAGAATCACAGCTCGTTAATGCTGTAGGGAAAGTACCCACTTGAAACAGTACCCAGCTGCCAAAGTTTGATTTTCTGAGTAAGCCAAGAAAAAGCTTGCAATGGAGAATGCAGCAGATGTGTCCAGATGCTGCAGCAGAGAGGGAGCATGAATTATTCAGGGCTGGTGCTTCACTTTGGTCCTTGCTGAAGCGATGACCCCATGCTCACCTTTCCTTCACCATCCCTGCTAAGTAATGACAAATAAATCATCAATTTCCCAAAGTGAATAATGTTCATTTGAAGAATCCATGGCCTGAGGCTGGGTGAAGAAGTTGAGGGGTCATTGGAGCATGATGGGTGTCAGAAGTCTTGTCCATCTTGGCATATATAAGCTCATCATGGGGTGCATCCTTCATGGGGTGTCAGCTGGAGGGAGTAATGAAACAATCATAGCAATGTTTGTAACTCTGCTGTGCTGTGCTGTGCTCCCTCTTCATCACCTCCTTGAAGTCAAGGGTGGATGGATGGGAGAGGATCAAGAGTTTGTGCGGGATTTAAGACAGTTCCTGGGTAGAAACAGAGCTTGGGACACTTGGCATTTTGTTCTTGGACCTTCCTCCCCTCATCCTCAAGCTTCTCTGTGCCTTGTTGTGGCCTCTGCCTTGGAGAATGAATGAGATGGTAATTGGATGAACCAAAAAGGGGGAGGAAAAGGTAACCATCATGAGCAGCAATAGCTCCATGCTAATTGTAGCAATTAATTAACTAAATCGCCTTCTCCCAGCAGACAGGCAGCATGGTGGAACAAGATCAGAAACTGCCAGGGAAGCCACTGTGCACATTTTTCTGGTTGTACTTGTTCCTGGGTGTGTGACTGCTTTATGCTGGCCCAAAAGCCTTGCTGGGTCTGGCCCCACAGCCAGGCTGTTCCCAGCTGGGCTGTACTCACATCCCAGCTGGGGAGCACTCCGTCACCAGCAAACACATTGACTGCAGTTGCCATCATATGCTGAATTACTGTCTCCTCGAAGCAGCACCCCACGTCAGCTGAGCCCCAGCTGCTGGTCACTAGTTTGCTTATAACCCAGTGGTGATGGAGGACAATCTCATTGGTTTTGGGGCAGCTTGGGTAAAAGCCTGTTGCACCAGCTCCCCATGATGGTAGGGAAAAGGCAGGGTAAAAAGGCCTTTTAGCATGATTTAGTAAGCAAATGGGCAACCTGGAAGCAGTGATGCAACCCTCTGCACCAGTGTGGGACCGTGCTTAGGTGCTGCCCGTGCTCCCAAAAGGTGAAACAAAATTAAAAGGCAAACAGATTTACACCCTTTGATGCTTCTTTCCGTTTGCAGCTCAATGGGACAGTGTAAATTTTCTGTCACTTGGTTTTCACATTAGTCCTTCATGTCCTGTCTAGACAGGGGGACTCTCAGGATTAAGGAGGCTGGACTTTAGGGCGGTTTAATGTCATGCTATGGCTCACTGCTGGTTTGCTGATCTCCAGCTGCATTTTACATCTGGTTCAGCGGAAGGAAGCTCGTTTCAGCCTCGGGGGCCTGAATGTCAGTGAAGCAGAGGGTCCTGCCGGCTGTCCCAAGGAGCAGCTGCTCAGCAAAGCCACCCCGATGGCTTTGTTCCCTGCCCCGACCTGAACATAATTGCAGAGCAGCACGATTACATCTGCCAGGAGAAGGGAAATTAAATTGATTCTAAAGTGTTTACCCAGGCTGTGGCAAAGCTCTTTGTTTCTGTTAACACCTATTTACTTTGAGAGCTAATTACGATTTTTGAAAGAGCAGAACCTCACAGGATCCCAGCTCCTCTGCGTGTCTGAGGGAGCCGACCATGCTGAAGAAAGTAGATTTGCTCCTGTCTCAGTGCTGCCTTTACACTGCAGTTTGTACTGCTGCCATCTTGAGTGATGCAAATACAATGGGGGGAGACCAGCCGGGGACCCTGGGCCACAGGCTACATGAGAAAGGCCAGCACGTGGGTATTTCAAACCATCAGCATTTTCCCTGCCCTAGTGGGCAGACAGCCAGGGCTCAGCTGTGAACTGGATTTTCTCATATGCTTTGTTTGTTGAAGTTAAAAAAGTACCAAATCCCACTAAACATATCTCATGTGCCATTAACCCTTTCTGAAGCTGATGCTTCAGTCAAAACCTCTCCTTGTCCCATCCCCAGTATGCAGGAGCAGGGCACCAGGGAGCACGTGCAAGGTGACAGTTCCTGCATTCCTGCCACCACTGCCCCTCCCATGGCCAGGAAGAACCAAAGCAGAGGGGAAATACACAAGACCAGGTACTTCCCTGCTATAGTGCCTAGCATATTCCTCCTTCCTTCCCTACTTGTGCCCTGGAAGAGTTACAAGCCCAGAGCCCAGCCAGGGAGTGTGCAGAGGCTGAGGAATGTGGGACGAGAAATGGAGGCAAGGATGGATGTGTTGGGGTGTCCTTGTGTCCCTGATAGCACCCCGGCCCTGCTGTGTGTTGGTTTGGGATCTGCAGGCAGCATTGCCACCTAAGGGCAACGGAGCAGGCAGCCCCTTGTGGAGCCTTGTGCCCTCATGACTTTGTAGAATTCTTTGGGTTGGAGGTGACCTTAAAGATCATCCAGTTCCAACCCCCTGCCATGGGCAGGGTCAACTTCCACTAGACCAGGTTGCTCAAAGCCCCATCCAACCTGGCCTGGAATACTTCCAGGGATGGGGCATCCACAGCTTCTCTGTGCAACTGTGCCAGTGCCTTACCACCTTCACAGGAAAGAATTTCTTCCTAATATATAATTTAAACCGGCCCCCTGACAGTTTAAATTTATTCCCCCTTGTACCACTTGACTTTTTAGCTTCTGTTGCCACAAGTAAATTAGTCTTGACTCCATGTTTAAGCCCTGGTATGAGTTGTACTTGGATATCAGCTCACATGGAGGCCAGTCTGTCCCCTGGCAGACAGTACAGCAAGCAATGAACAAGAGTATGTTTGAGTTGAGCTTGACCATGGGCTGGACGGGGCATATCTGGTTGGATTCTCTCCAGATATCTCACCTTCCCATGTTTGTTCACCTACCCAAAGACCTAATGTCCCCTGCCCCATTTGGGATTTGGAGGTAGCTTGTGTTGGAGCAAGAATGTGGAGCCTTGAGCCCTGTACTCTGACCTGCTGTCCCACCATACATACAGATGCAGCCTTTTCCTCAGTGTTCCCATCAATACTTTCAGCACTCAGTGTAAAGGAACTCCTTCTTTTAAAACACCTATGTCACATCTAGATCCACTGGTTGCACACCTCAAGGGCATTTGGATCAGACTCCCCTCATCCTTTTCTTCCATGTTCTGAGTGTTCGTAACAAGGGAAACAGCACTGGCTGCAGATTTACTCTGGAGGACAAATGCAGATGTCATATCTTGGCCCCAGATTTGACCCAGCCTCGCTGGAATAGGTGGGGGAGACCTGGTGGCCCAGACTTACTTTGCACCAGGCTCATGGTTAAACTTCAGGTGCATGCAAGCACCTTCTTGCCAAAGTCACAGTTCATTCCTTAGCCTTCCTGCCGCTTTAAATTTGTTCCAAACTTCCCTGACCCTGGTTTTCCTGCTCCACAAACAGCAAGTTATTTTAAGATCTGACACTGTTCAGCTTTTATTTCTGTGTAAACAATACCAGAGATGGAGTGGTATTGGCACAAAGGAGCAGCTTGAGAGCAGTTAACTGCCTGCTGTCTTTTTCCCCTTTTTTCCCTCTTTCCCTCTGGAGATAAGCTAGTTGTGGTACTGATGAGTCTGCTGAAGAGCAGCGCGCCACTAATGACCTGGAATTTGCTTCCTAGAAGACAGAAGCAGGGGGAGATCCTTGCTGATCTCTACCAACTGGTCAGAGTGTCCTTGCTGTGATTCCCCTGGCAGTTTGGAGAGGGAACTGATGCTGCTAAGAGTGAGACATGTTTGGGTGCTTGTAGTCTGTCCACTTCTTGGGAGAAAATGAAAAAATATGTCTAGAATGAGGCTAATCATTTGCACCCTGAAAGCGTGCAAATTTCTTTCCCTTAGTTTTCCAAGGAAGTACGACTGATGAGCTCAGGTGTCCACTTTCTACTAAAACTCATCCCACCTGTCTCAGGATTGCTATCAAGGCATTTGCTATCAAGCTGGGTCATCAATTATTTCATTTTTATAATTTCATTTACACCAGACAACAATCAACCCCTGCTAATCTTCCATACCTTATTCCTCTTGCTGTACTCTGCTCTGCAGCATGCTGTGTTTCCAGAAACATTGCAGAACCAGAGTCAACACTGCACTGCTGTGGTGGTCACTGTCCTTGATACCAAGAGGAAGTTTCCTGCCCATATAGGTGCCAAGAAAAGGATTGAGGCAAGGATGCAGAAGGTTTTAGCAAGGGAAAGGGTCTTAAGGTATCTACATGATTAGAAAACCAAGCCTCTGGCTTCAGGGCATCTGATGTAATCAAATCTCTGACATTTGCAATGCGTGGACCAAGACTTTCTTCACAGTTTGGGTTTTGGAAATATAGGAATTTTTAGGGTTTTCTTATTTAGGTGTTTTTATTGTGACTGTGGACATTTTGAAGAGGTAGAACTGAAAAAAATCCAGAAGATATGTGAGCCTTGTGTTTGCAAAGTCATAACTCTGCCATCCCAGAGAGTTCATTGGAAGGCAAGTGTTTGTTGAGCCTCCTTTGGCCATACCCAGCACTGATGGGAACTGGCAGAGGATGCAGCTGTTTGTGGGAGCACAAGGTTTATAAGCAAAAAATGCTCTTATCTTGCTGCAAATAATAAAACCATCAACCAGCAATAAAAAAAATTTATGCTCAGCTTTCAAAAAGGACCAGCAGCCAAATACTCCAGCTCTTCTTGACTGTTTCCCATCTGGCGCCCAGCTCAAGGGTATCCAACTGGCCTCTTCTGAAGATAAATACAGAGCTGGAGGACTGGGGCCTTTGGGGAAAATCCTGCCCTTTCCTGGCCATGGTCCCACTGGTTTAGCTGAACTGAGGCTGGGATTTAGGCTGGGAGAGAAGGAAGAAATGTGAAGTTTGAAAGGTTTGAGGGTTTTTTAGAGCTAAAAGCATTGCCCAGGCTTTCCAGCACAGGTTTCCTAGCAGAGATTGATAAGCTGAGTTCACATCTCAGCCGTGGGCAGGGCTGTCTCCTGGCCTGGCACCCAGAGTCAGAAACCCATTTAACGTAATTCTTTGTTTTGTAATTGGCTTATATGGCTATGAGCCCTGTCAGATGAGCTCTGTTAGTTTAATGGGCACAGAGGAATTTTTAGGGTGACTTACTGACCGTGGAAAAATGAGCATGGCAGACGGTATCAGCAGTGCATCAAAAAACAAAACCATGCAAAGCCCTTGGAAACAAAAACAGCTGATGGACTTGGAGTGAAGTGACACTGTCTAAGCAGAACTGAGGGAGAGAGGGAGGGAGAGAGGCATTTTTGGGTGTCAGCCAACTAAGAGGAAATTCACAGTCAGATTTGCCTGCATTTATATTTCCCAGAGGGGTCTTGGGACTGTTGTAGCCCATGTGCCCCAGTCATGCGCTTTGGGATTCATGGGGCTCCCATGATTCTGTGTCTGCAGAGTTTCTCAGGCATCAGGGCAGGACACAGATCTGCAGGTGATGCCCAATACGTAGGAACCAGGCTGGGAAATGCAATGGACAGAAAACCCCAAAATGCAAGTGCAAGCAGGCTGGACAAGGGAAAAAAAATCACCTTTGCAAAGAATAATTTTCTGGCAGTTTTTCACAATGCGACACTTTTCTTCCCCCCCCGCATAAATGTATTTCCCCATTTCTTTCCTCCATATATTTCCCATTGTTCCCTCCAAAGCTTTGAGAGGGACGTGGTTTTATATGCCCTGCACACTGCTTTGTAAAACCTGATAAAAGCCAGGACAGATTTAGACTCTCATTTCCCAAACCCCAATGCCTGTTTGTTTGCTGGTTTGTATTGCTTTATATTTCCAATTAAAACCAAGTCTGAGCAAAGGGAAAGCTTTCTAAAGCCTTTAAAGCCTCCAAGTGAAGGCACATGGAGCAGGAAGGAGACATGAAGCTGTCGATTCCTGTGAACTTTCCATGACACCAGTAAGGGTTTGTTTCCAGACTGATTCTTATTTATGAATGCAGTAGCATTTATTACTGATTTTATCTGTAAAGATGGCATTTCTTCCCTAGACAGTTTCTATGCCTCAGTTATAATTACTGCCTACTCCTCAAGCGTACTTCTGATTTATTTATTGTGGCACAATACCAGAGCTGTGATACTGGCAATTACCTAGGGCTGTGGGGCTTACACCTGATTCAGGGATGCCCTCCTTCCACATCCCAGCTCCCTCCAGGAAGGCTGAGAACGTCTCTAAGGGTCCATCACAGAGCAGATGTAGCCAAGAAACATGCCTGCTGCTATGCCAGGTGCTGCACAAGCACTGAGCAGTAAGGCAGCCTCTGCTTGAAAGGATTCATCACTAGGGCACAGTACAGATGTGTTTGGTGCATCTTTATCCTCCCTGTAGCCATTTGCTGCCAGAGGCACATCAGGGATGGTGTCTGCTCCCTCCAAGCTGAGAATGGTCTCTAAAAAGACACTTGGCCACAGCTCCTGAAAAATGTGTTTAAAAATGAGACTGTCTAGGAAAATTAGATGTTATGTATCTCTTCTGTTCCCCTTCTTGCCCACAGTCAGCTGCTTCTCTGTGGGATTCAGACACAGAAGGGAGTTACAGTTTCCACAAGATATCCAAGGACCATCTTTGCCATTTTTCCATGCTTACAATCACTTTAAGCCATAGAGGATGAAGCAAATACTTAAAGCTGTGTGAAAAAAGAAGTCCAGCCCTCCAAAAAAGCCAACAAAACCACCAATCTGAGTGTTCATCCTTGGAGATACTCAAAACCTGGCTGGACACAGTCCTGACCTGCTGTAGCTGCCCCTGCACCCCTCTGGGTAAAAAACCTTTTCCTAATAGCCAACCTAAACCTCATATCAAACACTTACTGGGCATGTAGCTTCCTTTCATACTTACTGGGTTGTTGTCACATGCCGAGGAATGTGACTGGTTTGCACCTTTGATTGATTGCCACCCTTTATATCTGTTTATTAAAATGGAAAATAACATTTCACCTCAAAAATTTCATCATGTGCTCTCTCAGTTCCACATGACCTAATCCCATCCCGGCCAGCACAGTTGCTTGTGCCAAGTTTTGGTATGATTACCTTCCATCATTTCACTGCCAAACTGTCCCTGTGCTTGTGCACCATTGCTTTTGAAAGTAAGCTGGAGTGGAGTGACTCATTGCAATTGCTTTTTTTTTTTTTTTCCGTAACTGACAATGAATCCTCTTTTTGAAGTGTTGGGCAGGTGTCTGGGCACTCGCAAATACTTCATCACGTGTAAAAGTGTAGTGAACGGCTTTTGCGCTGCCTGTGGCTCCATCCTCACCTTCATCTCACAGCCCATCACCTGCCCTGCCAAGCACCACCTTGTTTGACATTGCTGTATGTGTAAACCCTCCCCGCAAGCCCGCATGTGCTCTGCACAGACTAAACCTTGATATAAAGCCTTTACGATGATAATTATTTTTGCTGGCTTGCCATGATGGTTCATATTGCTCTCCAGTGAGTCATGATGAAGTCTTTCAAATACCCACTTGAAATCCATAAATTCTGTGATTAATCTTTCTGCTACTTGATGGTTGCTTTGATGATTAGTGTTAGGGTCAAAACCTGGTCAACACATGGTCTTCCAGCTGAAAACAAAAAGGGAACTGATTGAAAAAAAAGGAAGAGTTACTTTTTACATGGGCAGATAGGGATAGGACAAGGGGGAACAGTTTTAAACTAAAAGAGGAGAGAGTTAGACTAGATGTTACGAGGAAATCCTTTACTTGAGGGTGGTGAGGCACTGGCACAGGTTCCCCAGAGATGCTGTGGATGCCCAGATGGGGCAGTGCTTAAGGCCAGGTTGGATGAGGCTCTGAGCAACCTGGTCTAGTGGAAGATGTCCCTGCCCATGTTGCAGAGTTGGAATTAGGTGGTCTCTAAGATCCCTTCCAACCCAAGGCATTCTATGATCCTATGAAAATGCTGCTTTCATCGCTTGAGATTTGTCTGAAAAAAACTCCTGATAGAGCAGAAGACTGTTTTTCCCAGAAAGGGGTTGGATTTGTGATTTTCATTTGAAGCTCATTCATGCTTTTACAGCTTTATTACAATTTTTAAATACCGTTAGATCTCTTCTTTGGCATCAACATAACCCCTTCTGAGCATCTGAGATCCTGTTGTTTTTTCTGTTATGCTCCAGAAACTCACTTCCACCATTTCTTCTACCTCTGAGAAGAACTCAAGAGTACAGGCTCGGAAATGCTTTGAGTTTCTTTGGCTCGATGTTGGAAGGACTGCCCTGTCTTCTGCCCGCCAGTAACATTTTTATGGAGATAAATCCATGCTGTCCAAGTCCTGGGCAAACAGAGCTTTGTGTACTAAAAGATCCACTGTCATCTCAGTGATGAGAAGACGTGCTACTGGTCTGGTATCTCGTGGCGCCATCTGAAGGGAAGGCCAACCCTGTGTTCACAGAGCTGTGTGATGCGGTGGTTTGTTTTACAGATAAAGTGGCTCAAAGAATTAGTACTGCCATGACTGCAAGAATGCCCTCGATCGTATTAGATAAGTTAAAATATTTGCTTTAATAAGGTTTATGAGCGATGAGGTGACATACAAATGGGTTTTCCCTGTGGGTGCATTGCTGCATGAGTGGTCCCTGTGACGTTCTCAGATGTCTCCAGAGCAGCTGGAGTTGGGAGGTTGGAGCAGGCTGGCTTCTAGTCTGGTCTAGTCCCAGTAGTCCCTGCATTCCCGTGGTTGTAGCCAAAAGCCATTTTATCCTGGCTTATTCTTCCCAGAATCTCTAGAGAAAAATGGGTCTAATGTACTGTCTATTTGTCACCATTCCAGTTTTCATCCCATAGATGAAGGATGAAGATGGATCTCACCCAGGTCTGTCTCAGCAGCCAAATACACTAAGTTCAAACATGTGTCACATCAGTAATTAAAATCAAAAATTAAATAAATCCCATTCCTGTAAGGAAGAAGTAGCACTCAGAAGTTGCCTATATGGAGTCAGAGCAATATGGGGAAATGCTGTTCTTGCAGCAAGTGAAGCAGGTGACAAGCCCAAAACAAACTCCCTTTCAGAGGCAGTGAAAATTCAGCATCTTCGTTTTCACTCCTTCTGGTATTCATTTTCATACTCTTTCAGTGTCAATTTTGATTCACACCTTTTCATTCTGAATTTGAATGAATTTCGGGAAAAAACAAGAATTGCACTTTCTCATCTAAAAAGCACATGATGATGATTTTCAGTTGAAGAGGAGTGATCTGCCTCCAAAAAACAATCCACTCTGATCAGAATGAATTGAAATACCTTGACCTTCTCCCCTTTTACTTAAAATTCACTTTTATCCTCTGAAGGTTTCTTGTAATTTCTGGCTTCAAACAATCCCTTGGCAAGCTCCTATTTTGATTAAATGGCATTTTCCAGCTGGAGGATGTCAGAAGATTTTCAGCTGGCCCTAAGCCATGCATGAAGCACCAGGCGAGGCACTGGGCAAGAAGATGTGGATTTTGCTCTGGATGCTGGTTCCAGCTGTGGTGGGTGCACAGATGGGTGAGCTGCAAGGGGGGTAATGTCATCTGGTGCTTCTGGCTTTTAAGAATGGGCCTACCGCACTGTGAGCTGGTTTGAGCGAGGAAGAGGAGGGTGAGGAAATGCTGAGTAAGCCCATGGGATAGTTCCCAACCCATGAGCAAGAATCACAGCAGGGATGGTTTGCTCTGGTCTTTGGATGCCAGTGGATGTTTTGTACCTGAGTCAGGCGATGAACGCCAAAATCCGAAACTGTTACCGTGAAGGAGATTGTGATAAATCTGCCTTACCTGAGTCTCCTGAGGACCAAGCTATAGATTACACTCCATTGCTCCACTGAACACAGCTCTGCTGCTGCTGTGTGTTAAAAATGACCACAAAACCAGCCCATGCTTTAGTGCACAGGGTTCAAACAGCAACATCCATGCTGGGAGTTTGCTCTGCTTCTCGGTGCAGAAATATCCAGCGGGGAGAGACTTGCTTGTGCATGACCAGATGTGACAGGGAGATGGAGGGTGTTCAGGTGGAAACACTCATGCACAGGGAAAAGCAAAATAAGAACTTAAGATGGAGCTGAACTGATGGTGACCAAAGTCTACCAGGATGTTAAGCCCAGTGGGATTGAGGACTCCAGCCCACTCTGCATCTCCATTAGCCACCCTCAGCTCTTTCTTGGGGTAGTCCCACGGGGGCACAAGCCATGGTGTGAATGGGGAATGTGGGGACAGGGACACTACTGGAGCTGACCCTAACACAAAATCGCCTGTGGGAGGAGCTGCCAGCCCTGTGTTTCTGAGTGCAAATACCACCCCAAAGTATTGCGCTGCTTTCAACCTACGCCAGTTCTTGCCTTTGGCACAAGCTGCACTCCCCACTCCCTGCCAAACCAGTACAGATGTTTTAACACCCACCAGAACCCAGATAATTACGAGCAGAATCGAAAGACTGGTCAGAGTTGTTTTCTTTTAATTGCCTGAACTCTCAGCCATTCTCAAGCGAGATGCTTCCCACTTTCTGACATTGCTTTCAAAGACATTTTTGTGGGATGCATTGCTAATACTCATTTTATGATTAGGGGAATGTCTAGAAGCCCCAGCCAGGATGAGGATCACACCATGCCTGCTGATGTAATGGTTACCACAGAGTGAAACAAGTGCAGGGAAGATGAGTACAGCATCTGGGAAAACACTTTCCTGGGAAATTAGAGCTAATTTCTAACCAGCAGCTTTTCAGCCAGCTTTTGGCCTTTCAAAGCTCAGCTCATTTTCAAATGGGTTTGGGGAGTGTTTTCAATGTGATCAGCTGGTGGGCACCGGTCAGAGAATGCTGCAGGTCCTTTGCATCCTAGATCCTCATGGGAGACAGTACTTACCATGGAGAGATTGTGAGCAGCTGAGATAAGGGAAGCAGCTGCATTTCCTGTTGTAACAGAGGGAGCAAACACTTTCTTCCTGGTCTGTGCTTGTACAACCCTGAGATACAGGAGTGTGGCCCATGATGAGAAGCTTGGTTCTTTCAGACCAGTTGCAAACAGCCAGGTTTGAGTTTAACAGACAAGAACTGATTCAGCATCAATGAAACCAGTTGTCACATGTGTCTGCCCTGAGGCCACTTAGAAAGCATCTCTGGGGAGGAGGACCAGGAAAACCTTCTCAGGCTTCACTCTACATGAGCCACATCATGTCTTCTCATCTTTTTTCCATCAGGATTTGAGGTCCTCCTGGATGTGCAGGTGAATTTTGTCCTTGCATTTGTCATCACTTGACTGTTTGGGAAGGAACTGACCAGGACAAGCCCACCAACCCTGATGGGATCTGGCTGTTTTCATGGCTTTCCCCTCAATCCCTGATGCAAAATTCCTTGTCCGCCATGCCCAGACATGAAAATTTCCATCCGACGTTATTCCAGTTCATTTCTGGTTGCTGTGGAGACCAATTTAAATGAAACTCTAGTATTTTGAAAGAGAATATGAGTCTAAGTCATTTGCCATGCAAGGTCCCATGGTAATAGCATTAGCATATTATTTGATTATGGTGATGTGTAGGGAATAAATTCCAAGTCCTTTTGCCATCATTGCATCTTAAAAGAAGAGGAAGAGAAAAACCTCTGGGCTTTAACTGATACTGAAGACCTTTACTGCATGTGAACTCCTGATTTCTGAATGCATAAAGCTTTGAGGGGTCACAGGCATTTTTAACCTCATGGCAATGTGAATAACTTGCTGGAAAGGACCTTTTCTTTCTCTGCTTCCACTGAGCACTGTTAATAGACTGTCTAATGGGCAGGACTCAGGTTTTTAATGATGGGCAGAAAAATCCAGGATGGCTTTTTGAGCTGTCTGCATTTTTCCTGGAGTGCTGGTGTTGCAGAACCCATCAAGAGAGCAGCTGAGCAAGGTGCAATCCTCCCATTGCTTATACAGATTTTTGCTTCTTGCATTTCACCCTCTAATATCTTAAGAATAGCATCGCCTTCAGGATTTCTTCAGATGATCCCAGTTTGTGGACAGGGTATGCCCATGCCCCTAAATGAAAAAAAAACAAGAATAAGAAAACAAACAAAGAAACAAAAAACCACATGGAAAACCATTGCAGATAGGCTTGTTTTGAGAGAAAAGGCTGCAGACATGAAAAAGGGAAGCTTACTTCCAGCAAGAAAAAAAACCAGACAAGTCAGTCTCCACCCCTACGAGCATGTTTTCTGGAACTGGACTGATTCTTGCTTGCGTTGACTTCCGGCCTGCTTTGTGGCTGGTTCAGGGACACAGTATTGTGTCCATGAGGGTTAATGACTCCTTCTGTCTCCTCTCTGGATTTTTGCAGGGCTGGGCATGACGGGCTCACATGAAGCTGTGTGAGAAATGTGGAGTTCTACTGCAGCCACGTGTCCTCATCTTCACCCCTTACCCCTGCACCGCAGCTCCCACCTCCCTTTCGTTTTAACTCATCAGCTAAAATACCACCCACAGAGCAAAAATAACATTAATCTTATATAGAGGAGAGAAAAACAAAGTCAAACTCCTGCAGTTAGGTCGTATGCATGAGTACAAATGCACCCATGAAGAAGGGGACTCTGAGAGGAGAAATTTGGGGGTGCTCTTTTTTTCCCAAGTGTTGGCTTGCTTAGCAATGGTAGAGCAGACCCATGACAATGTTGCTGTTTTATTGACTCCCCGACAAACTGGGAGTTGTAATGTTTCTTCCCCCGAGGTAAGGTGAGATCGAAATAAATTACTTCTGTAAAGAGCCAGGAATGGCGGTTCTTCTATAATACAAAGTGCAAATATTTGGGCCTCTTGTGCACTGCCTTGAATAGAAATGGTCCTAAATCATGCATAAGTAAAACGGGTTCGCATTTTCTCCTAGTGAGAGTTTTTCTCTGCTCTCCTGGAACATTAAAGACCTCCGCTCCCACTGTCTATAAAAAGGGCTATAAAATTTAAAGTGAGCTGTTAAGAAGCCCTGTCAGGGATTAGACCAGGATTCATTCTTTCTCCTCCATCCCTGCTAGGTGAAGTGTGCACTCATGTTTGCTCAGGCAAGGAGAGGTTCCCACATACTGCTTGCAGTGAATGATAAGAGGACGAGGAAAAATTTGTTCAGGACGTAAAAGCAAGTTTTTCCTGGGCTAGTGGAAGTCAGTGGTGCATCAGCTTCTGGACTTTTTGATGGCATGTTGGACCACAGTGCTGGGGTGAGACTGCTCTAGTCCAAGGGAAAACTGGGTTAGGAGGTGCCAAAATCATTAGTCATCATCATCATCATAAATAGTAATAACCAGTTATAGTAACCAATAATAATATCCAGTGCAATCCTCTGAAACAGGATGCCAGAGCTTCATGTCACACAGTAAGAGAGCTGGTTTGATCCTGGGCCATCATGAGTCTGCCTCTGGGGAAAAAAACCCCTTTTCTCATATAAATGTGTCATCTCTTTCTATAGCTCTTCATTTTCAACAGCTTCAACCCTGTCCTGCAGCACTGACCTCCACAGACTGCTTGTACCTCCAGACAGACTTGCTAAGGATGGCCCTGGCATCTGTGTGCCACTCACAGACAGAAAGCAGCTAATTCTACACATTCCCATTGCCTTGGTTTTGCCACCTTATATACTTACCCTGACAAAGGCAAGAATACCCACCTTGAGACCACTTTGTGGTTTTTACAGTTACACCACATCATCTTTGCCCTTTTCCTCTGTTCCAGCCTTTTCTTCATAGCACTTCATCAGGTTTTGCATCCCCTCAACAGATTGGTTTTGTAATATCAGAAATGATGACCCATGAAGCAGAGCAAGATGAGGTTAGTTCCATGCAGCAAACAAGGCTCAGCCCAGCCCATTATACCACCCTAGGACTGTCCTTCATCCCTAGCTGTGGGTCACTGTCCCCCTCCAGGACTCTTAGATGAGGGTGTCCCACGTGGGATGCTCAAGGGCACACATAAGCCACGTTTGTGAGCATCCACCGTCATCTGCTTTTCTCTTGAAGCACTGAAGCCCTTATAACAAAAATAAATAGGTGCACACCAGGCATCCCAGTCTGGCCAAATGTTAGACTTCCAAGTATTGACATGAGTGTAGAGCTCCACCATCAAGTGGCAGATTTGCTTTTCAGATGGTAACTGCCATGTCCAGGACATGCTGATATGAAACAGAGATTATTTGCTGTCACCAAGGGGTATTTCCCAGGGTAGGGATGGGAGCTGGGGCACAGCCTCATCTTGCAGAAGCAAACCTGCGTTCTCCGGGGGGAAGCACTGCATTGTTTCTGCTTCAGTCTCTCTCCCTTCTGCCCCTTCGTCCTTCAAAGAATTGATTACTGTTAAAATAAGTGAGATATATAATGCTTTGAGGTCAGGACTTGGTTCCTTTCCCTCTCTTCTCAATCACTCACCCTCCAGTGATTTTTTCCCCCGTTTCCTATGCTTCTCTGAAGCAAATGCTCTCTTACTTTGCCAGTATTTTTCAGTTGTTTCATACAAATGCAAACACAGCACTGATACTAATAGAGAAAGGCGGTTTATTTATTGTCATCTTTTTCTCACTGTCTCTCCCATAACTCTTTATTGGGTAATTCTCCCTATCCTGTGTCAAATGCTTAAATAATTGGGAGATTTCACTGTTCTCTATAGAGAAAACCTGGGGAAACTAGCATAGGCTAAGTATCATTTAGGTGAGTGAAATTGTGTAACTGAAACCATGCCCTCAGCCCTCTGTGCAGCAGATCCTTGTCTGTAAAAGGGTGATGCTCCTCCTTTCCCTTGGCCAGTCTGTCCTGACCAGTTTCCCAAAGCAAATGGAAATGAGCATCAGAAACTGGAAAGGAAAAGCTCAAAATCCCTACGTCACTGTTGTCTCTCTACTCTTCAGCTCTTCTGCAGCTGGGGATGAGGCTGTGCCCTGTCCTTACTTTTGGGAAGCTCAACTGCCCCTGCTTAGCACCCAAAATTCAGGCAGTGATAAGAACTGGAGTGCCTGTGTCCATGCACACAGCTCTCCATTTTGAAGTAGAGGGGAAATTATCCAGATCAGATGCTGTGTCCCACTAACCTGCTGGAGAAAACCTTTAGTGATCTGCCAATGCGTCCTCAGACTGCCAACAGCTTTTCCAAATGCCATCCAGCTTGGAGGCGATAGGGAAAGCTCAGTAAATAAACTTTCCTTGGGTACCATGCTCATCCTCATGGCATCCCAGGGCCTCTTGGCAGCACTGTGGTGTGTTGACTCATCCACTGGACATGTTGTTTGTTCTCTTTCTGCCAGGAGAAGCATGTGGATGGCTTGTTTTGATAGAGTTGTTTATCTTGTTTTAATTATTTCTTGGTATTTGTGAGTGAGAAGAGAGCTGGCAGCAAAAGTCGGGGTGCAGGGAGATTCCCATGAAGAAGGTTCCCCCTCTTTTTGCTAAGTGATGGAACTGATCCAAAGAGTGAGGAAGACGATGGTGCATGAGCATGATCTGCTCTATGCCATCCTAGGGATTATTTTTAGTAGATTTCTACTATTCCCTTGATAAAGAAAGTCACATTTGCCACGAGTTTTAACTGGCACAAAGTCAGCAGTGTGGTCCAAGGCACTTCGTGGCCAGAGCAGATCTGAGGAGCTCTTGTGGAGCTCTTGGACCAGTCCTTGCCAGTTTGGTGTTGGAGATCATGGGAATTCTGTGCCACTCAGGGATGCCAAGCAAGCCTGGCACTTTTGCTGCAATCAACAGGAGCACAGGAATTCATCCACAACATCATCTGAAGATACAGGGAGATGCAGTCCCAGCCTCTGCGGGCGGGGAAAGCTGACATTGCGGCTCCGGTGGAAAAGGACGTTCAGAGCAACAATTTCCAAAGGAGGCTGAGTTATTATTTTGCTCAGATAAGCCCAGGAACACTGTGTGAAGCTATGTGCACACAGCAGTAGTCGAGTGCTCTGAGCAAGGGAATTCAGAACTGTCAACAAGGAGGGAATTACCGCTTTGGGGGATTGAAAACATTCATAAAAAATTCCTGGCTCCCAGCCTAGTCCATCCCATTGCTGGCTGGGCTCGCAGTTGTGGATTTTTGTTTTGAGGATGGATTTCCTAGTTTTTTTCCCCACTTCACTGTAACACATGGACAAAAAGGTGTATCTTAACCTGGACTAGTGAGTTCCAAGCCTTCAGTCAAAGGCCACTGACATCATGGGGTTTTGCAGGGCTGTGCTGGTTTGTCCCCACAGAGCTGCTGGCTTCTTGCAGGGACTAGTGCAACAGCTGCAGCCTGAGCCCAGCAAGATGTATTTGTGTAAATCATGCTGCTGACATTGGATTTTAACTTGTGGGCGTCCAAC
Organism: Ploceus nigricollis; assembly: GCA_013399945.1. Lineage (NCBI taxonomy): Eukaryota > Metazoa > Chordata > Aves > Passeriformes > Ploceidae > Ploceus > Ploceus nigricollis. The sequence goes on along the minus strand of VXBC01004468.1, from coordinate 48,213 downwards.
ACTGCCTTTTCCAGACCATGAGAGTCCAATTCCCCAAACTCGGAGGAGAACTGGCCAGGAAACATGGGGTTAAGATGACACTTCCCACATGGCCCCACTACATAACTTTAACTCTGTCCCCCCTGGGAATGGCAGTAGGAACTGCACAGGATCTTACCCCTCCTTGGCTGTACTTGATACATTCCCTCAACATAAACTCAAGACATCAACATCAAGCCAAAGGATTAGAGGGTTACGTCTACATTGTTAAATGATGGAGGGACCCGGATTTATCCATGGCCTCAAGGTGGATGGCCATGAGGGATTGAGAAGCATGATTCTTTTTGGCTTGTGGAGAGCTTGATTTAAGTATCTTTGGTCGTGATGCGGGTGGGACCGATGTCTGGAGGCATCCAGATGGGATCCCATGGAGATTATTCCCTAAGAATGCTGCATGGATGTGGAAAAGGAGTGTTTGTCCTCATTGCTTGGTAGCTGGGTGCTGCAGCATGGCAAGTTGAAATGGCTTTGGGATCTCTGTCTCGTATTCATCCTCTATGCCTAACCCTCATGGGGATCTGTCTGCGTTTAACTTGATGTGGTGTCCTGATTTTCCCCTTAGCGTGTGCTAGTCTTCAAATACTATTTTTCTGCCATGATTTCCTTTCTAGCCTCCTTTCCTGCCCTCTAGCAGGACCCGCTGTCAGCGTGTGACCTGGACACATGAGCTGTCCTTTATTCTAGTGCCAAAAAACCCCACAACATAAAAAATCCAGACCAATCTTGGCAGTCTCCTTCAACAGGATTTATCTTCCCAGCCCTTGCAATACCCTCCCAGCCCTGCAAAGCAATCCATCTCTCACCTACTATTACGGAGTTCATCTCACAGACCTAATGGAGTACGTGAGTCCTGAATTGGCTCCCACTAATGCTCTCAGTGGCCGGGTCGCTGTGGGAAGCAAGCTGGGAATTCATTTTGAAAATCGATGAGGATGCCAATAGAGCGGCTTTCCCCAGGGAAGTGACATGCTTTTACCAGGCATTGCCTCCTGCCCCCCTTCATCCCCCATTTTCATTTATGTGGTTGGAGTAACTGTGGAGTAATTCATCCTAATTTCAGTGAGTTCATCTTTTGCACTGCGTTCTCTGGTTTCCCCAAATCAGACTGATTTTTGGGGAAAGATTAAGGTCTCCTGGCAGTGCAGAATGCCAGGGCTCCCTGAGTGTTATGATTTGAAGTTGCTGTGCCCTAGGGTGTTGCGGGGAATTGTCTCGTCTGTGCAGCCCCATCTCTCCCCTCAGGCTGTGTTAGCACAAATAAATCAGTGTTATTTCTAACTCCGGGGTGTATTTTGCCTTGCCATGATATTTTGATGCAATGGCAAGTGCAGAGCCTGCAGAGATAGTGTGAGAGGACAGCTCAGAGCTATTGGAGGGACCCCAGTGCAGTGCAGTTCATAGTTGTCCCCAGAGGTGACCTTCGTGCTGGGATGGGAGCACACACCACCGACCTGTCATCCTCACCATGCCCAAAGAGTCTTGGCCAAAGCACAGTGCCATGGGCAATTCTTGGTGGTGATGCGGGAGGTGGCAAGATGGGGTTCCTGAGAGGTACTTTGGGTGCAGCACCCCTGTTTTTGATGGCAGTGTGGGTTTGGGATCTCTCATCCTGGTTATCTCAAAGCACTCGATTTGGAATTTTCATAGCTCTCAAGACTCCTTTTCCAATGGGGATCATTCTGCACTGCTATGGGATAAATATTTAATAAGAAGGAGGGTCAGGACACTGTTTTGTCCGAGGACACTGAGATGGCCATTTACTCCCATGAAGAGCCCCAGGGGATCTTTAATGCCCATGCAAAAAAGACAAGAATCAGAGTTTTAAGCTGTCATCCCCCACCATTAATGTCAATGTTAAATATCGATCCTTTCTGTGTTTAGCACAAACCAAACAACACAGTCAAGCCAGGCTCTTTGGCTTTTATTAATGTACTTTTTGTGCACCGGGTGAAGTTTGCAACAACACCAGGGAAAAAATGTAGCAGCTGTGAATGAGCAGCAGGCAGATTGATTTTGTATCTTGACATGATTCAGAAGCTGGTGAAAAATCGCCCTGTGTGGAGCTTCTCCTTGTCCGAGCCACTACAGCCGCTTTGTGGAGAACTCATTTCTCTGTAGCATAAAGGAGTCAGGTGCAAAATTTCTGGTATGATCTGGAATTTGAGGGAAGGAATAGAAAAAAAGAGGTTGGTAATCTATAAAAAGTCCCTCATCCTTGTGTTGGAGCATGGGTGCCTGAAGTCAAATTTGAAGAGCTGGTGAACATCATGTCAGGGAAACCTGAGATCAATCCCAAAATTAGTAGGGGATAGAAAATGTGTGGATTTCCCCTTTTTGTTGGGGTTTCGGTTTTTTCTGTGTTTTGTATCAGCACCAAATAAATGTAAATCACACTTATTATATGAAGTGTGACTTCTGCGAACCACAATGAGTGGTTTTCACATGTCAGGAGTGCATGGATGGTCTTCTGTGTGGTCTTCTGCAATCAGAGATGGATCAGCATTTCCAAAATATTCTGCAGCTTGTGGGTTTTCTGGGTGTTTTGGTTTTGTTTTTTTTTTAATGTGGATTTACAGCTTGGCTGTAAAAATTAATCTGTGGTTTGAATTAATGAAGCACACTTATGAGAGGGCTGGAGTAGCTGGGTGATTATTACTGACCTCTGGGATATTCTCCATGGAAATTAATTTAATATTTTAAAGTCTGTTTCTCCTTGAGCAGGGGGAGTGGGCACTAAGAGTCACGTCTTGGGTCTGCATCCCTTTATATTCACAGAAAACAGCAGCAACTCTCTTGAGGTCACAAAATCAATCAATACAGAATTTGGAAACATGAGAATATTTTTCATCTTTGCTGTCATTATGTTCATCTAGATTCCCACCCTATTCCTCAGTTAACCCAAGTGTAAAGGGATAGCAGTGATGCCCTTACACAGAGGGATGGAAGTGACTTAAATCATATCTCACTGCAGTGTAAAAGCTCTTCTCTTTTAAATCAGGTTTTAACAACCCACTGAGCTCCCCATGAAATAAGCTGACATCCTGCAGACATCTCAGCAAGCCACTAAGCATGTGACAAAGTATTATAAAATTAGGAAATATGATTTATGATAAAATATGATAAATATTTGTTTCCATACATGGTACCTGTAGTTGCATGTGCTCTGAGTAGAGAAGCTGAGAGGATCACTTGGAGCCATTAGCAAATGACACTGACTTCCATAAATGCCAGAGCATTTACATAAGGAAAACCCTGGGAACACGGGATGTGGGGTAGCTACATCTTGACCCTCACAGGTGTGTTTTTTCCCTGCACAGACACCCTGAGGAGCATTGCCTCCATGAACCACGCCCCGCGCTCCTCCCCAGCAGAGCTCAGCAGTGCCAGCCACCACCTGCTGCGAGAGCGCAAATCCTCAGCGCCATCCCACTCCAGCCAGCCCACCCTGTTCACCTTCGACTCACCTGCCAGCCACCTCCAGAGCACCCTGTCTGCCAGTGCCCCCCAGGACTACCTTTTCCTGCACCAGTGTATGAGCAGAAAGTCAGAAAATGCAAGGTATCGTGACCCACGCACTCGGGGACAGCTGAGGGGAGGGCTGGGTGTGAGTGGCTCAACCCACCTCCATCCTTGGAGGTCTGCAAAACCCATCTGGAGAAAGTCTTGAGTGATGGTCTCATCTCATCATGGTTGGGAAGAGGTCAGAGTGGTGACCTCACAAGCTCCCAGCTTTCCTGGCTTTTCAGGTGGTGTTAAAAACTGTCTGAAAGGCCAGACCCAGAGGATGGTGGTTGGTGGCATGAAGTCTAGTTGGAGGCCAGTCCCTAGCAGTACCCTAGGGGTCAATACTGGGTCCAGTTCAAAGAGGCATGAAATTGCTGAAGGGCCTGGAGCATTTTTCTTAAATGGAAAGGCTGAGAGAGCTGGAAGTGTTCAGCTGGCACATGAGGAGGCTCAGGGGTATCTCCCCTGCAGGGACAGTGCAAAGGGGATGGAGCCAGGCTCTTGTCAGTGATGCCCAGTGCCAGGGACCTGAGGCCATGGGCACAAACTTAAATGCAGGAGAGCCCATCTGAACATCAGGAAACTTTTTTTCACTGTGAGTGTGACTGAACACTAGCACCATAGCCCAGAGAAGTTTAGGAGTCTCCATCCTTGAAGATATTCAGAAGCTGTCTGGGCACAGTCCTGCCATAGCTCTAGGTTGCCCTGCTTGAGCAGGGGTTTAGACCAGAAGACTTCTACAGGTCCCTTCCAACCTTAACCACTCTGTGATCCTGCAGGCCGGGCCCTAATTCCTGCCCTTAACCAGAAAAAGGACAAACAAAGGGATGGGCAGGGTTTGCACCACCCTACTGTTCACCCCTTCCAGAGCTCACTGGCTTTCGTGGCAGCTGGTGGTGCGCGGTGGGGGATTTCTGAGCCGGCGACAACTCCCCGCCTCCAGACCCAGCCGGTTGCCTTAAATAGCGAGGAGTTTTTTTGACGTGAAGAGTTTTGGCTGGCGGGAGCGGGCGAGGAAGGAGGGAGGGAGGGAGAGACAGTCGGAACCCAGCTGGCGTGGAGTGAGAGCAGAGCTCAGGCTGCAGCCTCCACTGGGCTTTCCTGCTGCAGCTGATTTTCCCTATTCAGAAAACAACAACAGAAAAAGGGCTCAGAAAAATTAACTTCAGATAGTGTTAATGGAGCAGTGTTTAAAAACAATGGTCCTCTCACACTCCAGCTGTGAGGATACCTAAAAGCCACCCTCTGAGAACCTGAACGGGGCTGAGACCTGGAGGAGAAGGGAGCAAGCACCAATGCTTTGGTGAGCAGAAACAAACTGGCCAGTGGTAGCTTCTGCAACTGGGCCAGAAATAATCCTCTGATCAATGCCCAGTGCATGGGGTCAGGCTGCAGGACTGCTGGGAATCCCTCCCCTTTCTGCTCTGGAGCTCTTACTTTACTCATCCATAAAATGAGGGTAATAGTAGCTAATTGGCAGGCAATGCAGAATAATTAACCCATGAGATGTTTCAAGTCGTCGACCAAAAATACCCTGACAGAATCCAAACCACTTCTGGGTGGGCTGATGTCCAAAGGTGGCAGGGATTAATTTGTCTCAGCACAGCATCACTTGCTTTTTCCCCTAAATAAGCCCTATTTCTGAGCGCCATCTCGTGCTGGCTCCATGAAACGGAGTCCCTGTTGTCCCTGCAGAGCATCAACCACACCAGAGCAGTGTAAACCAGCATATCCCAGCTTTTCCCATAGGACTGGCACTTTCCCAGTGATTTGCCACAACTGGAAACTCTCCCCATAAGCATTTCACTTTTTCTCACCACAATGATTGATACAGGGCAGAACTTTATTCTGTGAGGGGGCTGTTTATATGGGGCTGGTTGAGCCCTTTCTGACTGGGAGAGTGTGGTCCCCAAAGCCTGACCCTTGTGTGGGATAAAGTAGGGATAAAACAGGAGATTAAGTACCTTGAGGGGAATCAGCAGAGGAGCAGTGGCTAACCAGCAGTTGTTACAGGCCCGAGATCTCTCTGCTTGGCCCCTGTTCTGCCGAGCATCCCCAGGCATGGCCGCATGTAAATTGAGGAATCATTACCAAGGCATGGATCTAGTGACCACACTGTCCTGCTCACCCTGGACGACTCAAGGGCTTTTGCAAATCTGAAATTAGCCCTGAGGTTCGTTCCTCCCACCGTACATGTCAGGGCTGCAAACTGCAGATCCCAGGTGGGGACTTGTATTACCTCCCCAGTGCTTGTCCCGCCAGAGGGCAGGATGATGGCATGGTTGCAAGGCAGAGGTGAGATGAAGTCTCCCTCCCAAACTGCAGATGGATGGTTGAGGCACAATGGCAGTGCTGGCAGATTGGCACTTTGCAGGTGTGCCCTGGGACATTGTCAACTGGTGTGAAAATTGCTCTTTTGGAGCAATTTATGTCTGGACAAAAGGGTCATTGTTTGCCGATGGCCCTGTCATGGAGCTGGGTGCATGTACCTCTCACCTAGAGGCATTTTGAAGGTGTTTCAGGATCAAGCAGCTTGTGGGCAGGTTTGGAGGGGTCTGAGGTGTTCTCATTGCTCTGGGGCTGGGCAGTGCAGGTCAGTAAGGTGACTAACAGAGGGAGCAGAGTTCTCTGCACCCAGAACCAGCTCTGCCCCCATTCCAGCCCCTTTCTCCTCTCCCTCTGCAGGAGTGCCAGCTTCTCCCAAGCCACAAGGTCTGCCTTCTTCATGCGGAGCGACACGGCGGTCCAGAAGCTCTCGCAGGGCAACGGGCACTGCATGAACGGCGTTGGTGGGCAGCTCCACGGCTTTTACAGCCTGCCAAAACCCAACCGGCACAACTCGGAGTTCAGGGACAGTGCCTATGACCTCCCGCGGTCCTTTGGCTCCTACACCCACCCCAAGTCGAGCCTCACCAGCTCCGAAACTGATAATGAGGAAGTCTACACCTACAAGACTCCCAACAACACCCTATGCAAGGAGTTTGGGGAGCTCTCCACGGACTCCTATGACATCCCTGCCACCCCGCTCTCCATCTACCAGATCCCCAGGACATTTACACTGGACAAGAACCACAACGCTCTGGCTGTGGCTGCCAGCGACTCACCGGCTGCACCACCCCCACGGCCCCCGAAACCTGGGCAGACAGAGGCACGGTGGGGCAGTCCGCCCCAGCGGCCCCAGCCTGGTGAAAATTTAGGTCTCACCCCCATGGCGGCCACCATTCCCCGGAGAAACACGCTGCCAGCAGTGGAGAACAGCAGACTGCACCGAGGTGAATTTGGAAGTGGGGACCTGGGGGTGGCTTTGTGCTATCCAGCAGCCTTGGGCGGATGAGTCCCACTGGGTTGTGGTAGGGTTGGGGTGCACATGGCATCAGCCAAGGGGTTGAACACAGAGAAACTCTGTCCAGCCAGGATCTGGCCCTGGCTTTTGTATTCAGCAGGCATGGAGAGGCATACGCAGAGTTCTGCCCACCAGAGCTGCTCAGCTGGCTCTTTTTGGCTGTGTTGTACCTTAAACCAAAACCCCAAATGTGCTTGCTTATGCAGCCCTTCGCCAGATTTCTGTGATTTCAGCCATTTTTAGTTTACCTTTACTTCAAGTCGTAACCAGGTTTATCAGAAAATACTTCAGCTTGGGGCTGCCTTGGTTTTTCTTGCCAAGGTGGGTGAACAAAACCTTGGGTTTGCATATCTCCAAAACCCAACATCCCCAAGTGCAGCAGAGCCACAGTTGCCATTGGCCATGGGGTGGCTGTAGGTGTACACGCCCTTTCCAAACCTCGTGCCTAGGATGAGATAGTTGCAAAATAACTTAGAAAAGGTGGCTGGAGAGAAAATGCGCTGTGAATTATACACACAGCTCTCTGAAATGCTTCTTCCATCTCCTCCTAACTAAATGCCCATGCTTAGGCTGAGATCAGATTCATGCTCAGCAGTAAACAGACTGGTCTAAGAGCTTAGCACCCATCCTCCCCTTACTGGAGGCTGCCAGCCTTTACATTTACTGAGCAAGCTCTAAAAGAGCTTCCCCTTAACCCAGTTTTGTCACCATGATCTGCCTTATCTGACACCTTTACCCCTGGTACTTTGCAGCACTTGGACAGAACAGGATTAGGTCTGCAGGGCACGTGCAGTTGTGCTCATGCATCAAAGAGATGCTAATTGTGAGGGAACATAGCAGAGAGCCTGTGACAAGCTAAAGACCACGTCTTCTCATCAGCATCTCAATCAACAGGAACAGATACTGCCCTACCAGTGCCTGGATTTTGTTTGCAGGGACCCCTTTTTGTTAGCAGTTGTGGTGGGACACGTGCATGTGTGGTTGTGTTGCAGCTTCTTCTTGTGAGACGTACGAGTACCCCCAGCACGGGGGCGGCAGCGCTGTGCAGTCAGTCGAGTCCATGAACGATGGCTACAACTCCTACCTGGTGAGTTGGCTTTGGTGTGGGCCACCACACTACAGGCACCAGACAGATTGCGCCTTACAGATTCAGAGACAGGTTGGTTCCAAGTTGGCCCTCACAGCCCAGTCCTGCAGAGCTAAGTCAAGAAGGGGTCTCTTAATGGTTTCTGTTAAAACCATGGTGGCCTGCAGAGAACAGATGGAGTGGCAACCACCTAACCCAGCATCATGTGCAGAGCTTTGCTTCCACACAGTGTATCTGTCTGCAGCTTTGGCCCAAAAAAAAACTACCCAAGAGTTTGCCTTCTTCCTGAGAGTCTGGGATGCCGCTGAGCTAAATTTTGACATGTTGCCAGAACAGCCTCTTTTGTGCACTTTCTAAGATTTCCTGAGCTGGAAAGAACATTAAAGCAACCTTTCATATTGCATTTTAGTCATGGACAGAGCGTAGGGAAGAAAGACTTTCCAGGTTAAGCATGCTTCTCCAGCTCACTCTGATCATGAGAAGATGATCAGGTCTGGGTGATAAAGACCTTTCTGAAAACTCATGATGTTGCAATGTCTTGGAAACAAAGGAGGTAGACCCTCTCAGTGCAAGCTGATGTCCAAGGAGGGGACAGATCATTCCTTCCCTTTGTGCTTAGATTTTAGAGTGATTGTCCCCTCAGATGTTGTTTGGTTATGATGAAAGGAAGGGTTTGTAGTGGATGGGGTTGAGCAGTGCCTGATGCTCACAGCACATCCTCCCCCAGCAGGCCAAGGCAGCGGTGGGCCGCTCCCACAGCACCGACTCCGAGGACAACTACGTCCCCATGAACCCTGGTTCCTCGCCCCTAATCCACACCGAGAAAGCCAACGACAATGCCCAAAGTCTCTACATCCCCATGAGCCCTGGGCCGCATCACTTTGACCTGGTGGGGTTGTCCTCAGCCACCCTTCCCGTGCATAAAGGAGGAGCCATGGCTCAGTGCCACCGACGGCTGAGTGAAATCCAGCCCCCACCAGTCAACCGCAACCTCAAACCCGACCGGAAAGGTAAGAACAAATCTTTCCAGGAATCCTTCTGTTCTCTTAATACTTCAGACTACATCTGTGCAGTTGTGTCCAGTCCTAGGTGGGGTGCGCTTTGCTACTGCCAGTACAGTCAGACCTTCAGATGTCCCCCATCCCCTTCCTCTTTCAGAAGCTCTATAGTGCAAATGTAGCTTTCATGATACTTGAACAGTCCATCTCAAACCCTTCCAGGCATTTACCGGAAATGGATGTCACAGGCAGGATTTCACCCCCTTGGCCTGCACCCCTCCCTGTGCTCCACCCCAAAATCTCAATGTTGTATTCAGATGACACAAGTTTTTCCTACAGTTTCCTACTGGCTGGTTCCAGGCAGTTCTTCCTTCAGGGCTCTGCTGACATTTTCCAAATCTCTCCCTAATCCATTGTCTGACAGGTGGCCAAGGAGATCCTGAGGAGGAGGGCTCCCATCTCTAGGGTGTCAACACCTAACCCCATGAACACTCCGTTCAAGGGCTGGGGTTGGAGCATAGAACTCTTCCACCTAATGAACCATCCATGATGAGAAGAGCTTTCACGCTACCCTGCAGATGTCCTTTCCCATTCCCTATGGGAGAACACTCCAGACATCGGCAGTTCAAGCCTGGCAGAGTCTGGTCTTGTCCCCATCTAATGCATTAGTTACCACAGATATCTAATGAGTGGTTTTGGGGTTTGGGCATTTTTAGCAGATCTCTATTCCCTGGAAGGCACATTTCCCTTTTGGGACTACCCATCCACTTTGGGGCTGTGGAGCAAAGGGAGAAATTCACTGTTTTCTTCCAGTTCTGGCGTTAAATGAGCACAGGGGTTTTGGTTCGGAGTATTTGTCATCAGCAGGGAGGGCTGGGGGGCTGATTAGTAGAATGGGAAGTAATCAACCATCTGTTGGGGACACTCTCATGCCAGTCATGAATGCTGAATTGTAGGAACATGCTGCCTCTGAATAAAGGCTTTTCCCTTCCCCAGCAAAGCCATCACCGCTGGACCTGAGGAACAACACTGTCATTGATGAGCTTCCCTTCAAATCACCAGTCACAAAATCCTGGTCCAGGCCAACGTGAGTAATGGCTGGGGGATGAATTCTTCCTTTGCTCCAAAAGCAGCTCTCTGGTCCCATTCTTACTAGTGTCCACAGGCAGCCATGCTGTCACCTCTCCCATGGATTAAACATTCCCCACATCACAGCTGGTGGCAGGAAGATAAATTCGTTTAGGTTGGGATTTCACATGAAAGCCCAGCATGTGGCTAACAAGCTAATTAAGATCCCTTGAAGACTTTTCCTGTTTCTGAGATCTGACAACTACTGGAGAGCTGTGGCTCTGACCTGGGACCTGTGGTCCACCACGATTCATGATGCAGCTGAACCAGACCGACTCAGCCATGCTGTGTGGGGGGCATGATTTCACATCCAAGCTATTCCCCCCAAAACCCCACTGTCATCTCGAAGCACAGGGTGACTCTCAGGGTCTGACCAAGCTGTGTTTTGATTGCCTTGAAAGCAAAGCTTAGCCTGAAGGAAGTCTGCAAAATTAAACCAAAGCACTTCAGAGCTATGTCTGCCAGCCAAAAATAACAGGATTCACACAATTCCAGCTCTGCTACTAATTCATGGTCTGATGTTGACCAGTAAAAGGCAGAAGCAAAGCTTGGCTGCTATGACTCCTCTAATAAATTGGATTGTGTGGAGACTGACTGCGGGGCATGAACGCTATGTGCTGAAATCACTGCGCTGGGAAGCAGCAAGCAGGGTTTGATTGACAAGAGGTCTGACCCTGGAGAAGCTAATGGATTTTTCCCCTATCAGCTAATCATATGACCCTGCTTTACTGAAAGGCAACAAATAGCTTTTTGAGACTCGTGCTTTAATGCCAGAAGCTGATTTCGTTATTTTGTTTGGTATAATTAGATTTGGCCAATTGAAAGCAAGACAATTCGTCAGAGGATTTGTTTTCCGGCAAAAAATTTGGATAGGGCCTGTACGGTAAACAAATCCTGTTGCTGTGGTGAGGCTGGAGGTGAGAGGCTTCACCAAGGCTGCCCCTCCATCCTCCACAGTTAAATGTTTCCTGTGAGATGAAGGAGTTAGCGGAATCTGATTTGTGTAGATGAGAGCAGGAGAGTTACGGGTACATAGCAAGCAAGGTGTTATTAAAAAATTCTAGAAAGAAAAAATTGAGACGACCAAACCCAAGGATTTCCGACCCATGGAAAGGACAGGCTGGAGAACCTCAATGCCACCAGCTCTTCCTCATGCCCAGATTGGATCAGAGTGATGGTTGCAGGCATCAGGAGCTGCCCTCTCCCATCCCTCCTTGGCAAAGGACAAGCAGGACCTGCAGCCATCAGTAGCACCTCAACCCTTGTTCTTGCAGGCAGACCTTCAACGCTGGCTCTCTGCAGTACTGTCGCCCTGTCTCCTCCCAGAGCATCACCAGCACTGACTCGGGAGAGAGCGAAGAGAACTACGTGGCGATGGTAAGGGCCCCACAGCTAAGATAGATGCTTCTGGCAGGACATACAATCTCCCCAGCTCTGCAGATGCATTCCTAGCTCATGACATGGAAGTGCTCAGATAGCACTGTGTGGAGTACATCCTTATGTGCATCCCTCAATGTACAAAACAGGGTGTTTCCTTCTGAAAACAACACGTCTCATTGGAGTTTCAAACGTGTATGAGAGCAGAAACATGTATCACCCACTTTGAATTAAGAGGGGATAAAAAATTTATACGGACTGTCAGGGTGTATTTTCCTAATTAAAGTTGATTTTTTTCAATTTTTTTCCCCTAATAGCTGCTGACATCATATTTCTGTGGGAGCAGGGGCTATCAGAGCAGAAGCAGGGAGTGGCACTGCTTACAGGGAGGGGATTTAGTCTGTTTTGGTGAAGCTACTGACTTGAAGCATATTTTTGAGGCTATGTAACTAATGGGGTAGAGGAAATCTGTGCTCTGTGCAGCATGGTTGTGATTAGCGAAGATCCCAGAGCTGGCCTGGCCTTGCTGAGGTGTGGTTCTAGGGACATGCTAAAGCCCACATCTGCTGTCAGGCATGTGAATAAAATCAGCACAAAGGCAGCAGAGCTGCTCTGATACTTGAAATCAAGAGCATGAGCTTGAAATATTTGTTAGCACAATATACAATATTTATAGTATCCCAGCAGTTCTTGCACATCCTTGTCCCAGAGGCAGGTGAGCAAATACCCAGGCTTTTTTAAAGGTGCCTCTAACGTGTTTCATTTCTGGATTTGTGTTAATTTCCTTTTTTCTTTCTTCCTTCCCACTTTAATCCTCATTATCTCTCCTGTCTCTTCCCTGCATTAGCAAAACCCCATTTCTGCTTCTCCTGTTCCTAGTGGTACCAACAGCCCAGCGCCTAAAAAGAGTTCGGGGAGTGTGGATTACCTGGCCCTGGACTTCCAGCCAAGCTCACCAGGGCCACACAGGAAGGTACGGGGGATTTTATAAACTTCTGAATAAAAGTGATGCATTTTTAAGGGGTTCTGTGCACATTGGCAACAGCATGGTCCAAAGCCCCGGACTGTGGTCTCAAGAATCTCCGATGCTCAGAGGGCTGGAGCACCTCTACTATGGAGGCAGGCTAAGACGGGTGAGATTGTTCAACCTGGAGAAGAAAAGGCTCCAAGGAGACCTTAAACCATCTTCCAGTGCCTAAAGGGGCTACAAGAGAGCTGGAGAGGGACTTCTGACAAGGGCATACAGTGACACTACAAGGTGTAATGGCTTCCAACTGTCAGAGGGCAAATTTAGATTAGATATTAGAAAGAAATTCTTTACTTTGAGGGTAGTGAGGCACTTGAACAGACTGCCCAAAGAAGCTTTGGTTGCCACATCCCTGGAAGTGTTCAAGGCCAGGTTGGATGGGGCTTAGAGCAACCTGGTCTAGTGAAATGGTTTGCTTTTTCCAACGCAAACCATTCTATGATCCACTGCTATATTTACTCTAGGTCAAACTCAGTCTCTCTTGCATGTCTGCAGCTTTGCTGGCAGTGCAAAGTAGAAGCATGGATGTTCAGGGTTCAGGGATGCTGATGAGACCACAAATTCAACTGGAGACTACTTATTGAAAAGCTGTCAGGAGGTACCCCAAGAAGTATCAGAATTGGGTTTTTTCCTCCTTCAAAACAACAGGTCCTCCTAGACCAGACTTGGATTTTGCACCTGAAAGGTGAAGGACAAGGGTTGTATAAACCTTCGTGGCTACCATTTGTGAGTTGGCCTCACTTTCTCAAGCACCACCTTGTTTCCTAGGCAAAGCATCCCACTGGTTAGGTCCTTTTATTATTTGACAGTTGTCCCTTGATGGTTTCTTTCTGTCCAGCAATATTTCCGCAAGTATCACCATTTAAATTATACCCCGTTCTGGTTAAGTGATTTTAGACCACTAAAAAGCACTATCTAGCTCCAGTTACAAGCAGATGGAGGTCCTCTGAAATGTTTGCAAAGTCAGAAAAAACTCCAGGACTCTAGAAGCTATGGTAAAAAGTATCTCCTTGTTCTCAACACATCTCTTGGGTGATCCTGCAAACATATCTATTGTTTTGGGGATGAAAATGAGCTAGTGCCATAGGTGGGTAGAGTCAGCACAGCTAAAAGGTATAGAGCTGGTATTTTTATGTATCTGGTATCTCTAAGAGGTCTGGAGTTCTTTACAGGAAAATGAGCAAGATGCAAGGCTGAACTCAAAAAATCAACAGTTAGAGAACACAATTACAACCAAACATCCATGTCCCAAAGTTTGTGAGAAGGTAGAGACCACATGCTGTTTCTACCTTCCCATTGCACTGCAGTCTCATGCCAGCAAGAGGCAGAGCAGATTGAAATCCTTCATCCAAGTGTCTTTGGGAGGTTAGAGGGAGGGTGATGAGCTGTGGGGTCTTCAAGAAGCAGGAATGGTGCTGGTGGGATTGTGGCACCCGCTGTGCTGCTGCAGAAATGAGTGAGAGGGAAGAGCAGGGAGCTGATGAGTGACCAGACGGTGCCCTGTTTCTCCTCCCCGCAGCCCTCCACCTCGTCGGTCGCCTCAGATGAGAAGGTTGATTACGTGCAAGTGGACAAGGAGAAGACGCAGGCGCTGCAGAGCACCATGCAGGAGTGGACTGATGTACGGCAGTCCTCGGAGCCTGCCAAGAGCATGAAGCAGTAGTGCCTGCGGCAGGCGGCCAAACAGGCGAATGTCCTGTTGGTTTTCCCCAGCTGCGGCCCCACTGGGCTGCCAGACCCACTTGGGCTGGATTTCTAAGACTTGTCTGTGGAGGGGAGGGGGTGTCATCGTTTTCTTTTCTCTTAAAACAAAACAAAACTTAATTTCAGGGGAAGACTGTTTGCCAGTGATAAAGACCAACTATGTTTGGTGGCTAGGTTTGTGCTTTAGCTGCTGGATGCACTATCCAGAAACTTTGACTTAGCAATACCAGGTTTCACCCTACACATCTTTTCCATACAGCTATTAAAGCCACCTTGTATGTGCTAACACTGCATCATCTCTCCCCGTCTTCTTCTGTATCATACCCTAAACCATGTCACACAGGTTTGCAGCATCTCCCATAGGATATCATTGCCCAGCTCTGACTCTCCACTCTTTATGGTTCTCCTCTTCTCTGCCTCCTCCCAGTCCCAAAATTGAGCAAGGACCATTGCCTTTGAAATCATTTTTGTTGTCCTGTCTCTTGTAAATAATATGTTCAAAACCTCTGAGGGCTGTTCTGCCCCTGGCTGGACAGCCCCCAAGGTTTTGGTTAGGGTTGTTAACTTTCAGGAGCTTGACACACCATCCACACCATCCCATTGAGCTGACTAGGAGCCCAGGCCTTGGCCCATCATGCACACGTATACATGCCAGGACATGCTCTCATGAGTTTGTTGGGGTGTCTTCTGTTCATATTCTCCATTAAGTCTCAAAGTGAATGGGCTGGAGAGATTGGTTTTGGAAGGGGCTGGAGGGATTGGCTTTGGAAGGTAGAATTTAAGCACTGACCCACTGCCTGTCTGAAACCAATTCCTGTGAATCTGACCCTAAAAACCAAAATTTGCGTTTTCTGGCACCAAAAGAAGCCCGTAGAGTGAGAGTCCTACATTGTGGCCATTGTGAGAAGCTCTGTGGTTGAGTATGAGGGGGCAGGGAAGCTCTGGAGACCCTGTGTATGTGGACTGGCATAAGGATGAGTGACAAGAAGGGAGTGGAAGGATGCTGTGAGGACTGGGAGAAGGCAAGTGCTGTACTGCAGAGGTTGGTCCTGGGTGAGGAGGTCTCGTGGAATGTTTCTTGGAAGAAAGAAGAAGAGTAATTGAAATGTTGGTTGATGGTGAGGTCATAGGCTTGGGAAGAGGCTGGTCAGGAGAGTCAGGGCAGGGCATTTCAGTATGAGCTTTAGCGTAGCATTGCGGTTGGTTTGTGGAGGGAGCAAAAGGCTGAACTGTTTTCCCCTTATCTTCAGCAATGTTTCTTCAACACAAAACTGGGGCTTGCTGACATTAATGACCCCAGGCTCTGATTATGGGTGGGAGTCTGCTGTTGTCCCTTGCCAGCATCCTTAACACATCCAGGCTTTGGGATCGCTCGCCAGGCAGCTGCTGAGCACAGAGAGAAGAGAAGGATGAGACAGTTTAATGCAGAGATAATAATTCATGATCTCATGAAAACAGGAAGAACTAATGATTGCCATGGAGCAGCCTGATTGCCAGACAGCAAGCACTGACACGAATAAACAGGCTGACCGCAAACCAAGAGCCAAATGAAGGAGATATTAGAAAGATTAGGTAATAATATTTATTAAAGAGCTGGAGCTATTCTTTCTGCAAGCTGAACCCCTCCCAGAGCCGTGGGCTCTGTATTCCACCAACACCACCAAGTTGTATTGATTATTAATGCTTAAGCATTAACACATTTGCTTAATCTTGGTCTGAGCTTGGAAGGGGCCAGATGTGACCCACATGGGGATAGGATACCAGTCCCTTAAGGGCTGTGTGCTGCTGTGTGCTGGTAAAATAAGTCTTGAACTTTCAACACCATTTTGTATTTTCTTCTCGCATGCCATGAAAGAGTAGGATGTTAATGGAAAAGCTCTGACAGCCCTGTTGAGACATTGAAGTGTTGGACTTCTATAGAAACAATGAAGCAAATACCCTAATGTTTATGCTAAAAATAATAATTACTAGAAGGGAAAAAAACCAAAGTCCTGAAGGGGAAGATTTAGCACAGTCAGATGCTTTCTGAAGGTCAGGGGGTATGTTACAGCCTGCAAGGGCCATTGCCTCCTGCTGGAGGCTTGCACACTTGCGTGGTGAGATGACAAAATGAAGACTAGAATGCAGTACTTGATATTTCTATTGCCCTTTTCATCTCTGCATCTCAGGGGAGACTAAACATTGGGCCTGATCCAGAGCCCATGGAAGTGTGCATTCACCCATTTGGGAGAGAGCCCCCCATCCCCACCCAAAAGAATGTCACTCCACTGGGAAACTGATTTTTTCCTATTTCTTCTAAGCTGTTAGCTTTAGTGGCTTGAGAGAGAACACAGTGGGTTTGAATGCAATTTGCTGAGTGGGTGCCCTGTGCTTCTGCACTGGGACTAGGTGCATCCAGTGCCCACTCCCACGTTTAATCCAAGGCATTAATTAAGACTGGAAAAGCCTTTTGTGGTACTGGAGAAACTAGTCCTTTTTCTCCACATTTCACAAATGTCTTTGTTCATGGGGCAACCATTGGCATGGGATAGCTCTTTTCCCAGGCTCAGACACTGTTTTGATAATTTGCTCTCATGAGCATCCCTAGTAACTGGTCCATTGCATTTGGCAGACCAAGGACCAAAACAGCCCAAAAGCAGCTACTTAACAGCTGGTTGCTGGTCCCTCTCTGCTTTGCAGTGAAGTCAGTGTTTTCACTGAAACAGATACATTCCTCTACCTTTTCCCCTGCAAAGCACCAAGCAAACAGCACCACCAAACTAAGCAGAAGCCCACAGACTCTGTGCCATATAGACATGACTGTATCAACCCCTCCTGAAAGCATTAAGTAATCAATGGCTTCAGTGGAAATAGTCACCCATGATGATTGCCAAGCTGATTACAGCAGTCCCTGGTGATTAATGTTTGTGCAGTATTTAGTCTTAAACCATATTGAAAAGCAGCTGCTTTAATTACACAGACTGCCAAGAACTTTGTCCTGAAGGCATTGAGTTTATCACATCCACTTTATGCTTAGATTCTCAAGTATGACAGGCTCCTTTGTTAGAAATAGGTATTTAAGGAAACTGAGAACATTGCAAATTATTCATTTGAATTGAAATTAAACTGGCTTGAGTCTGTTCTACAGCTCTACGGTTCAGTGTAGAAAAGGGATGTGCTTGCATGTGTGTGTGCTCATGGAGAAGGGTTGTCTGTGGCATTCAGGAATGCTTGGTCCATTCTCCCAGCTCGGAGCTGGGCAGGAGGAACCCTACAAGAAATGTGTGGGGACCAGGACATGCTGGGAGACACCTTGCTGAGGGGCTCCCCTGAGCTGTTCATGGAGCGGCAGTGCCGTGGTTTCACAGGGTTGTCCCTTGAGGTGCCATCTTCATCCTTGGAGCTTTTCAAGACCAGTTTAGGTCAACTCCATAGCTGACCCTGCTTGGAGCATCTCTTCCACACTGAGACCCTGTGCTGACGGGGTTGAGTGGAGACTCCTCCATGTGAGGGAAGGGGCCCAAGGGGTTGCTTAGAGCCCTGTAACATCCAAAACAGGAACAGGGCCACTTCTCTGGCCATGAAGCCAAGTGGCAAGGCACACAGCTCAACCCATAAGGCCATACTCCCCACTGAGAAGACCTAAAATCCACACTGGGCCATCCCTTGCACCTGGGAAAGGGCTAGCTGGCCCAGAACAAGTCATCCAGGACATGGACAGGCAGTTCTAGCAACTGGGAGACAGCTTGAACCTGTACATTTGTTAGGCTAGATCCAGACCTCTCAGCAAACCCATGCCACCTCCACACCCTGGCATACCAGGAAGAGTTGGCTTGTTTTGACTATCCAATGATCATGGCTCCTTGGGTGGGGAGGGGTGTACAGCCATGTCCAGGTCTTAAGGAAGATGTTAAAATAGTTCCCAGGTCCCGTCTGACTTTTCTGGCCTAGGAGGCAAGTAAAAGGATGGTTTTCTCAAGTTGTGCTTGCATTGTGTTGGTGTTTTCCCACCTGGTGATGTAAAAGTTCCATTCCATGTAAAAGTTGACACCCACAGTGTGTGTCCTATTGGAGGGATGCTGTCTAGATGAGATGGATGCAGCCAAGCTGTGATTATGGAGAAGCCCTAGTTCTACAGGAAGGGGGAAGAGCAAAGCCTAACTGGCACCAGCCAGAGAACACACATGGCCATCAAAGAGCCACCAAAAAAATCAGAGGGACCAGTTCAGCATCAAATCACAAGGGCCAATCAGCCAGTGGAGGGCCTCCGATGAGTCTGAGTGCCTCTCGTCTCTGCCCAACCTTCCCACATGTACACAATGATCTTGCAGCTGTTAATGAGGCTCTTGCAGGTCAAGACGTGCACTTTTTGATCATAATTCCTCCTTCATCTGGAGCAGTTCATCCCTCTACCAGCCTGTCCTTGGTGTCTCATCATTGTAGTCACAAGTTTATCTCCTTGTTCACAACTCCTAGTGTTGCACTGTTGATCAGGTTGCTGATTTAGTGTCTTCTCTTGAGAAAAGTTGATATGTAGCAAGGTGTCACAATACAGCTGTCCCCTTCCAGCCCACGGCCAGCTGGTCCTGGCACGTGGTGTTCAAGTTTTAACACCAGCCAGTAATACCTGAAACAGAAGCTGGGCCACATGGCTCCATCTCTTTAGCTAAAAAAGCTTCTCAACAGACTTGCTCCCAGTCAGCAGGCTCTTAATTTTTGATGTAGCCCATGGCTAACATATAACAGGTTCATTTGTAGGCCAGTGGGTTGACCATATGGGAGAGGTTTGCCCCCAGACCAGGAGATAAGAAACCATCATTTTTATTGTCATTCTTTGGGTGGCACCACACTGTATCTTCATGTGGGACGAGAGGGTTCATGCGAACTCTGTATCCTGCTTTTTCTCCGGCTTGTAAAATGAAGGTTTTTAGTACTTATTTCCCCACCTCACAGATGTGTCATGAGGTGTAATTAATTGACATTTAATAATGCAAAGAGCAGTTTCGAGTCTGCAGGCAATGGCTTGGCAGCATGTGGTGCTACCCTGTTGTCATGCCCAGCATCATACATGGCACCGACACATCCCGCTCTGCAAAACTCACTATAAACCCCTTCATCCTTAACTACCAAGGTGAAAAAAAACTTGGCAGGATTTTCTTCTGAGTGAGGGGGGTGGAGGAAATGTCATTTGCACAGTTTTCAGCGTTCCGCTGCCACATTGGCCCTGAAAATACCGTGGGTTTTTTTGAGAGCAGTATGGACGTGGTGGTTGAACCACGTTGCAGAGAGGGGAAGGGAGCAAGACTCTGGGCTCCACGGGGAGCCTGTTGATGAATCCCGTAGGGTTAGGACCAAACCTTTAGAGTAGTTATATCCCACTCAACCCAGCCCTTGGCAAAGTCAACATGTCCCCACTGACTTTGGGCATCATTGTGTGGGAACAGACCCAGTCAAATTAGGGTAGTTTTCTCCATTTGTTTCTTAACCTGCTGCGAGGAGGGGTTGGAGCCCTGGCTGTGAAGCTGTTGCATCAGCAGCCGATTCGCAGGGATGTTTTGTGTGTTTCAAAGCCTATGACTGTTCTTAAAGAGGAGTATTTTTAATTTTTTTATTTCCATTTGTAGAAGGAAGGACAAGAGTAATCTGTGGCAAACTGTACAGTATGTGTCTTCTTGTGGTGTCACTGTTTGAATGGTTATTAAGTTTTCAAATCACTGTGGACAGCTAATCACTTAAGTTATTAATTTATTCTTTGGGGGGTTGTTGTTTGTTTGGTTTTTTTTTTAAGTAATTTGAAACAATTATTTATCCTGTAAATCGGTCTTGAGTGAAGCCTAGATAATACTTTTTTTGCTGTTAATAAACATGGTACATGCCTGACGTGAAGGTGATCTCATTTTTAAGTACTGTATATGCAACGGAAAAGCAACAGGAAAATAAAAGAATGATACTAAAAAGACATCTCTCCCTGGTGATTCCCAGCATGGATTCAGAGCAGGGAAAGAAAAGGGAAACTAATAAGCAGATCAAGTTTGATTAGGTAGCACCTTTAAAGCTTTCAGAGCATCTTCTCAGCATGTTGCCAAGTGTCTCCTACAGCTTCACGTGTCCTGTATGGGTAATGAGGGCCTTTAGGATGTAACTAGGGTTTTTCCTGATACCAGAACCCAAGCCATGTATTTTTAAGCTGCTAAATTTAATTTCATACCATGTATCTGCTGTGCTGCGTGCAGTGTGAGGACAAATGCTGCCTTCCTCGCCCATCAGCAGCTTAGCACCTGTGAGCCTCAGCTCAGGACACCAAATCACCCAGAGAACCTCAGCAAGAGGACAAATCTTTTTCTCCAGAGTTAGAAGTTCAACCCTCCCTTTAAGACTTCCTTTGGTTTTTTTTTAAAAAAAAAGACAACTGGGAAAAGATACCTCCCTAAGCACAGCTCCTGTAACACCTCTTTTAGACAAGAGTAGCATCATCTCACATCTGCAGCACATGTGGAATCCCAAACCAAGAGCTGAGGACTCCCCTGTGGGCTCTCCTTGACCAGAGGCACGTGTGACAGACAAAACAAGCCATACTATCTCGTATACCATAGCATATACTTTATCAATATGCCATATGCAGAAATGACTGGCATTACTAACACGAGTACCAATACAGCATATACTATAATTGGTTTAGCACAGATAGTAATACACCTTACTAGTACCATACTAGACTTCTGTAAGGCCTTTAATATGGTCCCTTATAACATTCTCAGCTCTTAATTGAAGAGTTTGATGGATGGATGGACCATTGAATGAATAAGGAATTGGCTGGATGGCCACATTGGAAGAGCTACAGTCAATGACTCAGTGTCCAAACCAGCAATGAGTAGTGTTCCTCAAAGATCTGTACTGGGACCAATACTATGTAATATCTGCATCAGACATAGTAGTATTGGCTGAGTCCAAAAGGGAAGTCCAGTGCTAATAATTATAGAAAATCAGGAGGGGCTGAACCGGTCAACCTCATTACACCCCTGACACTTTCCAGGCTGCCATCCATGCTGAGAACTGCATGCTGTTTGCCTCTGCTCATCCCAGAAAATCTTGGGGGAAAAAACAAGACATACTTAGGAAAGAGCTTAGCTATGATACGGCCTCTCCAACATTTTCCATATTGGTTTGACTGTCTGCCTTCATTACTTAGATCTCATCATTATGATCTCATCAAGTTAAAGACAGTCTCCTACAAAAGCACCTTAAGGCAAACAGCACAGAAAATGCCTTCAGGTGATACTCCAGAGTAAAGAAAGGAGCTAGCATGACAGTAACAGGAAAACTTTTGGCAACCTCTTTGAACAGGAAATAAATAGAAGTCTAGTAATAAAAACCAGGAAACACTGTACATTCTGTGACACTTCAGCTTTGGGTCTTCATTTATTTCCTCTCAGCAGCTGACTTAAAACCAACAAACACACTCCACTGCTCATCTACAAGGCTCCACTATTACTATTGTCATCTTCTGGAGGGTACACAGCTCTGCCATTCCACCTCTGTCTGATCCATTCTTCCAAGCCACCACTCTGCAGGACTGTCCCATGTCCTTGAGGATGGATGCCTCAGCTTCCCCATCTCTTTTTTGACCCATCAGCCCAATATCTATGAGTACTGCAATGACACACTAAGTCTGAATGTTGAATTAATTTCCTTTATTTATATATAGGAAAGACAATAAAAGAATATGATAGTATACACCAGATATTTGACCCCAAGTGTCCTCTCCAGCAGACTTTCTGCTCATATTATCCATAGCAATGTCTGTGCTTTGCCTTTTCCTCCACAAAAACACAATGCTCCTACCCCAATACGCCATGGTCAGGATTAGGCCTTGCACTTAGGACCTAAGGCACAAGTCTCTGCCACTTGAGTCAGAGAAATCTCTACTACAGGTGTGAGGGAGGAGCAGGCTGGGTAAAACAGCTGGGGAGGGACAAGGGAGGGAGCTGTGGTCCTGTAGATGTGCTGCCTGGGGCTTGAGTTGGCCATCTGCCATCAAAATCAGCCCCATCTCATTATTGATTTATATAATACATTGGTTTACATAGTATATACTGATATTGGATTGCTATAACATATCTAGTTGGTCTACTCACCTTGCAAATCAGCATCTAAAAAAAAAATAGATCATGAGGTTAGGGGGGGCTCTGTCATCTGCTGCTCAGTTGAGGGAATCCCAAGGGAAAACCCAAATTTTAAAGGGCAGATCCAGCCCAGAAAGCCATCAAATGACAGCAACAGAAAGAGACTAATGGAGTCCTAAAGACACATCTGGAAAAACAGCTGTGTGTCTTGGCCTGCCGTGCACACTAAAAGCATCCAGAGGTCATCAGTAACACAATGGGTCTTCACTGGAGCACAGAAATTTCAACTGGATCAGGTCAGTCGCTCTTGGCTGGAGGGGTTTGTGTCCCTCAGTCTCTTTTAGGTGTCTTGCAATAAACAAAACAATAAAAAAGCATAAACTCCCTCTGGTTGACCTGACACTGCTTGTCTTACAAGCTTACTGCCTCACAGACCAGCACTGCTACATTTTGGCATTTTCCAGACTTTTTTCTACCTTCAGGGTTTTTCATGGTGGGTTCCCAAACCACACTGAAAAGAAATATAACAACTGAGCAGAGGTCACCCCAGAACCAACTCAGTGCCATGGGAAGGGCTGCAGACAGGATGTGCATGGGACATCTCCATCCCTGGGGCCCTGCTGGGTTTGTCTTCCTCCCCATGCGTGTCCCTGTCACCTCCCCAGGCTGATGGCATGGCTCACAGCAGGCAAGACATGGCTATGATGAAGCAAAAGGGCACTTCTCCGAGCTGTTGGCAGCTGCTCATTTCTGCATTAGCTTAGGTACATTAAGGCATGAAGACCAAGTGCATAGGAAGCAGTGAGACCCTCCAGGCGCCTCCAAATCAGCCCCTGAGACCTTTTCCATTGAAATGTTTCTCAAATCCTCCTCCAAGATGCTCCCTGTCATCGGGGTGAGGAAGAGGAGCTTCTGGCTTTGGGTTGGCCCCATGGACACTGCCCATCTGGTTCAAGCTGTTGGCTAAAAGACGAGTCCATGGAAGGAGCCGGATCCGCCCCCGCCCGCTGCTGGGCTGCAGCCCCCAGACGAGCTGTCATCATCCTTGTCCCTGTCCAAGTCTCTCCACCACAGCGGGGATTTTGGCAAGGCAGAAATATAGGCGGCTCTGTTCCTCGCTTCTTTTTCCTGCTCCTGGGAGAAGGAAGGGGGAAAATAGCACAAGGATTATCAGCAGATAAAAGACTCAAGTGGGGGGATGCTCCCACTATCCCTGAGGAGCCAAGAGCCTATGAAGTTCCCCCTGGGAGCTTCCTTCAAATTAAAGCGGGGTGTGAAGGCCATGTGCTCTAGAGCTCAGCAGGAGGGATGCAGCAGAACATTGCAGCTCTTCAGTGATCAAACCCAGCCCTCCCGTGTCACCTGTGGGAGGAGGTCATGTGGGAGAGGAGGCTGCCCCACATGCAGGCCATGTCATATGAGACCCTTGTTTGGAAAGCACTGAACTCCATCAGCTGAATGAAATCTGTTCGAGTATGTATTCCCAGCTCACCCATCTGCCCAGGCAAGCTGTGAGTGCCTCATCCCTGGAAGTGTTCAAGGCCAGGTTGGATGGGGTTTTTGAGCAACCACATCTAGCAGAAAGGGTCCTTGCCCATGGCAGAGGGGTTGGAACTGGATGGTCTTTAAGTCCCTTCCAACCCAAACTACTTTAGGATTCTATGATAAGAAGAGAAAAAGGAAAAAAAAAAGACTTTGCTTGCAATGATTCAGGTGAACGTCAGAGGTGGTAGGAAGGAACAACTAGTTACCAGTGAGTGAAGGTGGGAAGGAGAGGAAAGGGTAAAATGCAAGGAACAAGTATTTTATAATGAAGGTGGCGAGGCACTGGCACAGATTTCCCAGAGAGGCAGTAGGTGCTCCACCCCTGGGAACATTCAAGGTCAGGCCACGTGGGGCTCTAAGCATCTGAGTTAAAGATGTCCCTGCTCATCCTGCAGGGGGAGTGGACTAGATAGCCTTTAAAGGTCCCTTCCAATCCAAACTATTCCATCATCCTCTCTTTCCCAGGCACTTCAAAGAAAATTTCAGGCTGAGCTTCCACGAGGAAACAATAGCAAGTCAACCCCAAGCACAGCCACGAGGTGTCTTGTACCAATGTTAGCCCGGGTTTCATCAGGAAACTATAACCTCTTTATATCTGGGTGCTAAAAACAAAAAGGGATTTGGCTTCAGGGAGTGGGTGGGCATCTGCATGATTTTAAACTCAGAATCCTACTGCTGCCTGGATTTGTGGGAATGTGGCCCATGAGCCGGACAGCCGCAGGACCACATCCTGCTGTGCACAGCAGCGGGAGTTACCTGCAAGAAGAGGATGTTATCTTTGGAAATGGCTTCCATCAAGTCCTTGTGGAGGGACGGTTCTCCATGCAGGCGGCCGGCCTCAGCCAGAGCCTCGTGCAGCAGGCAGCTCTGCCGGTCCGGCCGCTGCCGGTAGAAGAGGACATAGGCAGTGTCCTTGGGGAAGAACGAGGTGACATTGCTGACCGATTCAAAGGAGGAGAAGGAAACTCTGGTGTCATTGAAGAGGTACCACTGGATTTCAAAGTCCAACTGTTTGTCAGAGGCTGGCTTTGGCACCCCATCCCGGGGCTGCCCATGGGGGACAGTGTCAGTGCACTCCCTGGAGTAGCAGTAGTAGTGGCCACTCTCGGAGGAGATGCCGGAATGCACCACCACGCTGCAGAGGTCATACACGACAGTCATGAAGCCACTCCCTGGGACAGCACCATCCTTCCCATGCCGGCAAACCTCCTCAGTTTCCTCTGGAGCAACGAGGATGGGTAGCTTGAGCACCACAGGGATGGAGACATTGTCCAAGATCTTCTTCCTCTTCATAGTCCGTGGGTCAAAGGAAAACCGCAGCAGTGTGAGGATGAGGTAGTGTGGACCCTCTGTCAGCTCTGCCACCTTCTCAGCATCCTGCAAGGATGCACATTTCTCACAGTGGTATTTATTCTCTGCTGTCAGTCTCTCTGGGGATAGAAAATAGTTGATTAAATCTGGGACAGATCTGGAGTCCTTGGGAGCACATGCCTGATCCCCAAAAGCTGAGAGAGGGTCTTTGGCTGCATCCACCCCAACATCATTGCCACGTATGGGATTTGCTGCTTCTCCTTGTTCCTGGAAACCTAATGTTTCCACCGACACTGATGGGGCTGCAGGGTCACTGGCCATGGGGGCATTCCTCTGGATCCAGGGAGAGCCCATAAGCTGGCCTGCATTTTCTGGAGGCTCAATGAACTGTGGGCCAATTTCTTCCACTGGTAGAACAGATGTGCTCCCACGCACATTCCTGTCCGATGGAGGAAAAGCCAGGGACAGGTCTGTGAAGGCTTCTTCTCGGGAGGAAACATTCAGGCACTTCAAGCAGCGGATCTTTGTCATCATTTTACCCCCAAACATCTTCTCAATCAATGTCTTGTTTAAGTAATGATGCTCCACCGCCTGAGATGTCAAGCTGGATTCCTTGAGTTTCTGGTAGATCCTTTTTCCAGTTTTTTCCTCTTCATGCAATCTTTGGCAGGGGAGAAAAAGGCTGTGTTATGCACCAATACAACACCAAGAGGTAGTTTCTAAAGCAGGGCTCCTGTTCTTCATTGCAAGTAGTTAATCCCAGTTAACCTGCCTGTACCCAGGGGTCTGATGCTGCAGGAGAAAGGTGGGAAGGAGTCAGACAGGATTTGGGAACCTGAAGTCTTCATGTGCCACTCACCACATACTTCTAGAAGGATCATTGGAACACCAGAGATTTGATATTTCTAGGTAAAGGCAAAAATCAACATTTTACAGAGTAGGCTGAGTGGCTTGTCAGGTGAATCTCTAAGGTTGGTACAATTTTAGATTAGATATCAGGAAAAATCTCTTCCCTGAAAGGGTGAAGGGCAGTCAGACATTGGAACAGACTGACCAAGGAAGTAGTGAAATCACTGTTCCTAGAACTGTTAAAAATGTGTAGAGGTGGCATTTAAGGACATGATTTAGTGGTGGACTTGTTAATGGTTGGACTCAATGGGTTAATGGTTTGACTCAATGATCATAGGGGTCTTTTCCAACCTTAATGACTCTGTAATTCTATTAATTCCTTGTGTCCTCAGAGCAAAGGCAGAAATTTTCAAGTTGAACTAAGTTCTGACCTAACCCCTGAAATTGTCCAAACAGGGTTTCATTAGAAACAGAATTTCATTTCAGACCAGTCTCACTATCCCAACCCTCCACTCTCCCAACTCCTCTGGGTGTCAGCCATGTGCCCTGTGGGTTAGCACTAAACACTACATTGGGGTTTAGGGACGCCGTTGTCACCAGGCTCCAAGATCACGGCGCTCATCACGTACCGGTCCAGCAAATACTTGAGGTACTCTGAGCAGTCCTGCTGAGCTCCAGGGGTGAACCAGGGTGGCCAGGAGGCAGACAGGAAGCTCTCAGGTGAGATGGCAGGTCGCTGGCAGCAACACAGAAGAAATGCATTTAATCCTAGCGATTCTTCCTCAATTCACAAAGGGGGAC
The DNA here is from genome assembly GCA_013399945.1 of Ploceus nigricollis. Taxonomy (NCBI): domain Eukaryota; kingdom Metazoa; phylum Chordata; class Aves; order Passeriformes; family Ploceidae; genus Ploceus; species Ploceus nigricollis. The sequence continues at coordinate 21,398 of VXBC01004468.1, read as the reverse complement.
CGAGAGGGGAGAGGAGTGGTTTTTTTTGTTGGTTCACTGGGAGCACAGTGTTCTGTGACTGATAAGGTCCCTTTTTTCTCCCTACAAAGGCTAATCCCAGTGCACAGGAAGACTTTCTTGGTTTGCTGCAAGCCAGGATGGTAAGGATGAATTACAGACATTGTTTTACATATACTTCTATAAAATAAACACATGGATATGTGTTTATCCTTCAATTTTTAAATTGTTTATTGGCCTGATCCAGATAATTCTACTTAATTCAGCCTGAATTTAATTTGCTGCTCCATTTAATTTGATCAGGATCTCTCTCACCAAATCCTTTCATTAAAAAAACAAAAAAAAAACCCCAAAAAACCAAACCAAAACAAAACCAACAACAACAAAAAAAACCCAACCAAACAAAAAACCACTAAACTTGCACCCAACATTCTGATCACTGCAGGTAGGTAATCTGTGTTACCAGATAATGTAATTGCTGTCATTAGGAAGCAGATATTTAATTGACATGGAAAAAGACCCATCTTTAGCAAAAAAGTAACTTCAAGAACAACCCAAAGAAGAAAAATAACTAAAAGGAAATTAACAAGAAACTATAACCATCAGCTACACAACAAGCAAATATGCTTCTGTACTTGCTCATCACAGAACACAGACACCCTAACCTGCCATCAAAACCTAGACTCTTCTATGGCCAAATATTAAATTTAACAGGATGTCTATATTTCCCCCCCAGGTCATCTGTAGTGACATAATACCACAATGGTACCAGGCAGCTCTGCCAGTCAAGGCTTGGGAAATTGAAAAGCCTGGATGACTTGCTACCCAGCAAGAGAAAATTCACTGTCTTTCCAAAATCTTGTCTTTCTAGGGACAGAAAGATATATTTTCAAGAGAGGAATTAGATATGACCTAGCTGTATCTCCAGGAGTCACTTCATTAAGTTTCACATTTGTCATGGAAATATTTACAATTAGTTTAAGGGTGTTATTTTTATTTTACTTTCCCTCATATACAGAGGATTCAACGATCTGGAATCTAAAGGGGTTTTTATAATTATCCTTTTAACAAAACCACTTTTAAAGCAATTTTCAGCAATTGCTAGTGCTTTGCTGGGCAGCAGTGGGACAAGCGAGCTGCTCCAGTCTTCTCTCTTGCTGCACAGCAAGAAACAAAGCCTCTGCTTCAGACCAACAGGCTTCTGACACAGCTGACCACAGATGTAAACTATTACCTAATGGACTTCATTGTCAAAACCATTGGCTATGACATCAGCCCAGCCCAAGAAGACCACAAGTTAAAGACAGGCAGCCTGGTGTGAACGTAGCCCACTTTCATGGGTGATAGGAGTTTCCCTCCACCTCTCCCAAAATTAGCCTCCCTCATATAAACAAAATTTGTCCCATTACAAAAACCCACCAAGATCCACAGCTCCTTATCAGCATGTTAGAGCCAGCAGGAAGCAACTTGGAGACGAGCCTTTCCGCAGCCGACGGTCCAAACAAATAACTAAAACATGAAATAATTACCTGACTGTGCTCCAAAAATGCAAAGAGCCACTGGAGCTTTGTCATCAGGGGCTGGGAGTTGCCCTCAGTTAAATTCAACACTGAATGCCGAAAGCTGTGAAAGAAAAGCAGAGATGCAATCTGTGAGATGGAAAATCAGTGTGGGACACTCAAGGCTGGAGTGACAAGCAACCCCTGGAGCAGTCTTGAATAGGAGCAAGAGAGGAAAAACTCACTCTGAAGCCATGAAAAGAGACTGTATGATGCTGTTCATGTAGCAAGTGTTTCCTAAGTTAATTAACCCTATCTTTCCTGTCTCTGATTTAGATGCCAGGCGTGGGTAGAAGCAGGCCAGCTCGTTCTTCTGGGAGGTCCAAGCATTTTGTCCCAAGAGATGTTTGATCCTGTCTTCATTTGGAATCGGGAGAGCCTTGGAAAGAGAGATCTGTGTTACAAATCATTATCTGTCCTCACAAGGGAAGCTGAGGGGCAGGCACCGATCTCTTCTCTCTGGTGACCAGTGACAGGGCACAAGAAAACAGCATGAAGCTGTGTCAGGGGAGGTTTAGGCCGGATATTAGGAAAAGTGTCCAGCACGAGGTAGCTGGACACTGGAACAGGTTTCCCAGGGAAGTTGTCATGGCACCAAGCCAAGAAGCATTTGGACAATGCTCTCAGGCACCTGGTGTGATTCCTGTCCTGTGCAGGGTCAGGAGTTGAACTCGATGATCCTTGTGGGTCCCTTCCACCTCAGGGTATTCTATGATCCTATGACTGATATTTTCCCATGAAGAATTAGTAATGGGCAACTGCAAAACTCCTCTGCTAGAGGCATTCACACAACTAATTTTTCCTGCTTTTCACATGAACCTGCCTCCATGCACAGAAGAGTTTATCTCTTTGTATTAGTCCTTTAGAGGCATTTCAGAATAACATTATAGCTAAAACCTACAGGCACCCTCAGGACTTCTGCAGGCCCACCATTAGAGAAGTAACTTCCTTCATCCTGCCTACACAGGGCTCAGACTCAGAATTTTAATCCCCTTTCTTCTACCACCATCTGAGGTGTTGAGGTCAGGACACCCCTACGAGTGGGACAATCCCTCTATTCTAGCTACTGACAAAGATGCCATTTCCATATGGAAAGCAGTAAAATGACTGAGAAGGGCATGACTTACTTTGACTGCTTCTAGGACTGGTTCATAGAGGTCTGGGAATCCTGAGAAGCGGAAGAACATGCAGTGGATGAGCTCGGCCAGCTGCTCCAGGGAGCTGGTTGCAGAATTGGAGTCCTCCTTCTTCAAAGAGGCCACCAGCCTGGGGATGTGAGGGAGTAGCTGGAAAAGAAAAAATCACTACAAAAATTACTCCACACTATTCACAGAATTTTAATACATTTAGGGGAATGAAAATCACCTGCAGGCAGAAAAGACAGTGAACAGGAGTTGACTTCAGTGCCACTCTAAACTTCATCCTTCACCCTTTGAACTCAACAGCAACTCTCTTGTTGATTTTGGCAACCTTAGAGGGTTTTCTGTTGCATGACACCTGCAGGTTTATGCTGCTGCTTCGCTGAGCTGCAATTGCCATTCTTTAGTCTCCCCTAAATCCCACACCCACGGTGGAAAGGATATGCTGACTGCCAAGTGCAGGGATTCAAACCTGCAAGGTAAATGGGATTAGCCTAAAAGAAATGTTGTCTGCTGTGCTCTATGTTGTTTTATACTGAATACCCGGAACTGGAATTGGTACGGTGGGATGGGTGGCAACAGGCATATAAACAGTACATTCTTTATTTTGCTTTCATCTCGAAAACGTAAAAGTGCACAAGCAAATGCAAATGCAAATGATGCATTGCTCACGGGCACCCTCTGCTGACCCTGCAGCTGCACACAGAATTAATAACTGATTTCCAACCCTGCAGATGTGCTAGAGTGACCCAGGCACTTACGCAACCTTTTTCATATTTATATTTTAAGTTATTTTTAGCCCAGTGGAATCCTGGAGAAAAGTATCGGGACCCCAGTCCAGCCATTTCCAAGTCCTCTCTTCCTCCCTTGGTCTTCTTCTCTTTTTCTTTCCCTTCAAAATGTTGAGATTTTAACTATTTCCCTTCCAACAGGAAAGGTTATTGGGGAAGCAGATCAATTGCAGCACCTTTTTATACATCAGAAATTTGCCAAGCTGTAATGGGAACAATTCTCAAAACCCTTCCAAAGTGCCAGGGCAAACACAAAAAGATGTGGTTTGGCCCTGTTAGATATTGGGTTTTTTAAATAAAGGAGGAAATTTATGTTTATGGACTACAGATGGAAACTTCAAGCCAATAGCAACTCAAGCCAAGAGCTTCTGGAGAGTTTCAAAATTTGATGTCCAGCTGAAGACAACACGTTTGAATTACTCTAGTTTTAGAAAACAAAGAGTTTCTCGAGAAATTCAAGTTCCTTCAAAGTATCTCCAGCTGAGGAATGAAAAAGCATCAGTTGAAAATGTTGGCTAGCTTTGCTTTTTTCTAGCCTTATCTGTTTATTCTGAGAACTTCAAGTGAAAAGCCAAATATAAGGGCTTTAACCAGAAAGTCCAAAATCAAACATTTAGAGGAGTAATTTTTCATCACTGCATTTATCAGTTCAATCACTACAAGCATGCTTTTGCCTTCAGCCTCACTTTTTAAATTCAGCATTCTAGAGGCAACACCAGCAGGAAGCAGAGCTGTGCCTTAGTGCCAACAGCAAAATAAACTATAAAATATCACTGTGGAAATGAAAAGTGGATATTCAAATGTTGCCAAAAGTTGTTTTTGCTTTTAACAGAGAATTCGTGCAGTGAAGTGTTCTGATCCAATCTTCTGGTCTTGCTGCACTGCTGTTGTACAAACCTTTCAAAGATGACCCATCACTTAAAGAAATGGGTGCCAGGTGTTGGTGACAATTTAAAGTCACATGTGGGATGGGGCCCACTGAGTCCAACAGACAGGCACCTGTTTAGGAAAAGCAAGGGCTGTTTAATAATGTATTCCCTGCCCTCCACAGTGGGGGCCCTCCGAGATGTTCTCAATGCAAAGGCTCCACCAAATGCACTCCAAAGCCAGAGTGGCAACATCTGCCACACCTTAGGTCCCCTCCTATCCCTGCTGCCCCACAGCAGGGTTAGGCTCAGGACAATGACCTCATCCAAGTGCCAGACACAGCCTTACCAAGTGAAATGCCTCGTGGGAGTGCTGGAAGCTCAGCAGCATGTACTGCAGGACGGACAAAGCCCCCTCCCTCACAATGGGGTACAGCAGCTTGGAGAAGACCTGGTGGAGGAGAAAAAGAAGCAAATGAGAAGGCAGGGTGGCACTAGAACCAGCAGGAGAAAGAAACAGCAGGAAGAGAAGCACTGGGCATCCACCATGGCTGCTGGTCTCTTCCTACTCCATGCTGGATGTTGAAGCAAGTAGCCTGTAACCAGGTCTCCAGAGCCATCTCCTGTCCTGAGTATTGGCTCAGGGCACCCTTAAAAATACTGTGTGGGTTATCCTCACCCTTTCAGCCTTGAGTAATGTCTCTATGACAGTGCTGCATCTCCATATCTCCTCATGAAAAAACTATGCAAGCACAGCAGAATGCTAGATTTTCTAGAACATGCCTCAATTTATTAAGATATTTGGAACTTTATCACTAACCTTTCAGACAAAGAGATAAAAAGCAAGTATCTTTTTCAAAGGCTACATAATGACATTTATTCTACTTTACAAAAAATACCTGTATACCCTCTACTGTTGTCAGATCATAACTTCCAAGGGTTTCCAAAAATCACATGTTTTTTTATGGGCTGTGTCTCTTTCCTATGTATTAACAAAGAAAGGAAAGAAAGAAAAGCCAGTGATGCTTGGCTACTGTCCCATTGCTCAATGCACTTGAGGGATCACAAAGACAAATGCAGTTATTGATAATGTTCCAATACTGATAATTATAGAATGACAGTACCATTTAGGTGAGAAAATACCTCTAAAATCATTGAGCCCAACTGTAAACCCAGCACTGCCAAGCCCACCACAAAAACATGTCCCTAAGAACATAGTCTTAGTAGCTCCTATGATGGCTCAGCCAGGTGTTACCCCCATTATTCTAAGGAGGGAAGAGTAGGACCACAGCATGGAAGAAGTTCTGAAATAGTGACCAGTTTCAGTGCTTGATCACAGTTTTCAGAGAGAGCAAGTTCTCACTGCTGAAACAGGTGGTGGCAACGGCAGCAGTGGCTTTATCTACACTAATAAAAGAATGAAGGCAGGGCACAGGCTTTAGAACTGACCTGTGACTGTGTAGACTATTAATACACTCACTGATATATATTTTGCCTGTGCCAGCCAGCAATGACCCAGGCATGGTCAAGGGAGAGCATGTCACATTCCCAAAAGCAAGTTTTACAAGAGCTTCATAATTTGGGAAGGAGAGCGTTCGACTGGTTTGAAAATCCTTGGCTACTTTATTTCATAACCTTTAAGATATCAGTACCTCTGCAGACCACCACCTGCAGAATCCCAGGTTGTTCTGGAGAACATCATTCCTAGCTGCAAAATCAGTATCCCTTGGGACAGCAAACTCTTTTTTCTCTACACATCTCATCTTGTCATTTGAAAGGCAAGGTGATATTTCAGGTGCAGGATGGTATTTCTGTGGTTCACATTCACATTTAAAAGAGCCAACTGACCTTTTCTATTTTCGAAAGAGTGACTTCAATCAAGATGCTGAACTTTTTCACTGCAGCCAAACCCTTCAGCAGAGCAATGATCCACTTGTCTATGTTCTTTCCCAGGGGCCAGGACACCCAGTCAATCATCCTGAAATGAAACACAAACTCTTAAATAACTTTAATGCACATATTGTAAAAGTCAAATTCCACTCTGGATCAAACCTCTTCCAAACTGGTGTCCAGTCACTGGGATGAGACAGGCTCTTCACAAGGCATTTCACATGTTATTCAAAGCACAACAGAGCCTGAAGTAGAAATGCCCCAATGTCACCATCACGCTGTGGTTCATCAGAGGATCAGGCCCAAGTCCATCGAGTAAAGTGGGGATTTTTTCCAAAAATTGGAAAAAGTTTTGTTTTTCTAAACAAAAAATCTAGTCTAGTCAAGTTCAAGTGTTTAAAACTGGTGTAGTGCTCTACATTACTCGTGTGAGGGTTTGATTGAGGTCTCTGCATTGTCACCATTAGAAAACATACGATACTGGTTTGATCTCTGCATTGTTACTGGTAAAGAAAAAACACTCAGATTCACATCTTTTAGTCCTCTGTGTGGGAAACATTGATTTCCAAAAATATATGAAAAAAACTCCACCTGGAAACTCTTATAGAAGCCAATTATTCCTGAATGTCACAGGTAAAAAATTTCATTTCTAGCCACTCAACCAACATGTGGTCAAGTTTCTGCAAGAAATAAGTGCTTTACAGAAGTTTCTCTTAAAACAATAACCTAAGACTAAGTGATGACACATTGTTTCTGTTTAAATTTAATGTTAAGCAACCAGAAGTAAGTAAGACTTGGGATCTCCAAGCATCAAACTTTGCTGACCATTTCAGTACCTTTGATCTGACGATACCCCAGACCTTCAGGCTACACCTCAATTCAGCTATCTTACCCAGTCAGTTCCTTTTGCTTATAAATCTGTATCTTATGCAAAATAAAAGAAGAGAAGATAGATAACTAACCACCACAAGGCAAAGAGCAGGAATTAGTGAAGTTTACAAGGAACTGGAAAAATTGAAGTCTAGTCAGTAAAAAAACTTTGAAAAGGAGAATATGTTGGGATGCTGAAAAATAATAAAAGTCAAGCCAAGTTGGATAATAAAGCAAATGCCAGAGAAGCTTGCACAGACATTTGCACCAGAGGAGAACAAGGAAAGCCATGTAATCTCTGTATGTGAAGATGCACAACTGTCAGGCATCATCAACACAAGAGGAAGACCAAGGAGTCACAAGGAAGACCCTGAGGATTAGAAATGTAGAACTGGAAGGAAATTTATTGATTCAAAAGGCATGCAAGGCACTAGAAATGGAGGCTACAGTAACCCATCTGCTTGAAGACAACGAGGCAGATACCAGGTGACAAGTTCCCAGTGTAACAGCAGCCATGGAAAGGACCACCACCATCTGTGGTGCAGAAGGAAAGGTGTCCTCCATAGCAAAACAATGACACCTCAGGCTGTGGTCAGGCTGTCATGGTGAACATGGTGCACAAACACCACCATCTGTGCCCAAGACCAATGAACTGTGTGGAAGAAACCTGTTCAGGTGGTAGGGGAAATGAAGAACACTTCTGGCAAGAAAAGCTTAAAATAACCTGGCTTGTTTAGCACAGCCATGAGAAAGCAGAGATGGGAAGGAACTGCTCTTCCTGCACATATTGAAGGAATAAACACCAGGGAGGCAAAAGATATTTCAGCTATTTCTGTTGGCATAAGATCAAATGAACTGTAAGATGTCCAGAAATACCCACAGACTGGCTGTTAGAAGAGAGATTTGACCCACTAAAGCAACGCAGTGGTAGAAGAGCTGTGAAAGAACAGCAGTGGGAACAGTCCTGCTTTGAGGAGCAGAGTTGAACATTCATGAAAGGGGTCTGTAATGTCAATGCTATAAAGCAGTGAGATGGATCCAGAGATTCAAAGGTCCTTTTTCTCCCTATCTTCTTTAAAAAGGCATAAAATAACCTTATTTGCTTGAAGCTATACTTTGCCAGCACTGGTGGCTAAGTTACAGTGCTGCCCATGTTGCTACAGTAGGAAGAAATTACATTTTAAATTCACATTGCACAATCCACAGATATTTTAGTAGTGATGACCCTAATTTGACAAAGGAGTCATTGATTTGGTATGCTAAACTTTTAAAAGCCTAGACCCTGATCTCCAGAGGTAGCAAGTGCCTGCATAGCTGTGTGACAGCAAATGCCTTCTGCATCTGGACCTGGGCTCTTTGGAACAGATACATCCCCAGGAAAAAAAAAAAAAAAACCCAATCTGTGAGTGCCTGTGACATCATAGATGCACAATAATAGAGTTTATCTAAAAATAGACAAACTCTGTAAAAGAGATTGTGGTGTACACTTATGCCAGCAGGTGACAGCCTTGCTTTTTTTACCATCACTTGTTTTTTACATGCTTGACCAAAAGCTCTACATAAGTCCAGTTTATTCCCCTACTACTCCCAAACCCAAACTTCAGAAGAAAACACTTTTGCATGCAACCAGTTTGTCAGGGATACTAAGCTAAAAGATCTTCAGTTTGTACACTTTCCTTTGATTTTGTAGGCGTGGAACAGACATATCAAACAGCCTGTGGTCATGCTGGTTTTGGGGCACCTACCTGCCATAAACATGCTGCCAAAACTTCAACATTTCTCCTAAGTGATGTTAATTATGTTTGGCAGGCTCTGATTAATTATTTACTCCCCCTTCTGCATGACAAAGACCGTTTTAAAAAATTATGCAATTGATTTGGCAACCTCTGTATTTAGACACTGGCATTTTAAGAAGATTCATCTGGAGCTTGCAGCAACAGGTGTCCAGAAGGAGAAAAAGATGGAGAAGAGGGTTAGGAACTGAACTGATAACTTCATATTTTGTCTTGGGTTGCTCTGGACTCTGGTAAAACCATGACTTTCCCTAGCAGGCCAAAGAGAAGTAAGCCCTTTCTGCATACATAAACTTCCCATCAGGAATAATATGTTTTTGTCATGTAACCTTATTGGGAAGGACACGCAAATCCTGTAATAAGAAGAGGAAAAAAGATGCTTCCAGTGAGATCAAGTAAGAGCAGCTCCCTTGTGTTAAGTGCACACACCACTGCATGTGAATATCATCTGTTTAAATGGAGACCTCTAAGGAAAGCATGGGTTAAAGACAGAATCATGGAATAATTTAGGCTGGAAAATACCCTTAAGATCGGTGAAGATACACCTAAGTAAGTGCAGAACAAGGCACTGGAGCAGAGAAGAGCTGTAGGACTTGGACATAAGAGTGCAAAGAAGACCTGGTGATGCCAAAGAGGGCACTGGTGCTGCAAAGACCAGGTCTGGCATGTCAGGTAGCCTTTCACCCACTACTCTTCATCACGCTTTGACTAGGTCTCCACTGACTTTGTCTCTCCAGCTGCAGCACAGCCACCTGACAAAGGCCAAGGTAGGACCTGGAAACAGTTGGGCATACCTCCCTCACGTAAGTCTTTAGCTGTGACTGGTGGCTTAAGAAGACATCCTTCTGAAGGGAGACAGAGATCATAATGAAATCCTGCAAAGGAGATTTTGGGGAAGAAAAAGGCCTTAATATCTTCAGGGGAAAAAAAATCAAACCTCTTCAACATAGCCTTTACTGGACATCCCATAATGCAATTATTTCTAAGAAAATAAACTAAATTAAGCCAAACAAATATAATAATAGCCATAATCATAATAAAAGCCACTCGTTATTCTAGTTCTCTAGGACCTCAGGGCTAGAAGAAATTATACAGAAGTTTTCTTTTTCCCTACATACTCCTCACCAGGCAGCACCAGCCAAGCTCCTTGGGATAAAACCACACAGAGCATTTCTCCAAACTGAGTTAAAGATTTCACTCCCACAGCCTCTCCTACCTGCCAATGGCCATCATCATTTGCACATCAGTGATGCTGTCATCATTGGTGAGGTTTCTTATGACGCCATCCATGAGCTCCAGAGGGACAAACTGAACCACGCTGGCCAAGGCATTGGAGGGTGTTTCCTGTTCCTCTGCAAGACAGGGATCACCCCCAACAACGAAGATGTTAGTTCACAGGAAAACCAGGCACACTAGGCCATTTCTTGCCCTAAAAACCAAATAATTTCTGCCCGCAAAAAATAGAATCATAGAATTGTTTAGGTTGGAAAAGCTTTCTAAGATCATGTCCATCCCTTAACCCAGCACTGCCAAGTCCACCATTAAACCACATCCCCATGTGCCACATCCACACATCATGGAGCAGATACTGAGCTGCTGCCAATGAGCAGTGTAGAGTCCACCACTGGCTGTACTAGGAGGATAATTCCCCAGATCCCAGTGCAGCACATAATGAAGCTGGATCTTAGCAGATGGCTGCTCCCTGAAGCCCCAAGGGAGGAAGAGATTACAGGCACGTGTTTGGCCCCACTCAGGTACCAAATTTCCTCTGCTTGCTCTCTTTTTACTAAATACTGCAAATAATTGCAAAAGGATGCAACTGCAATTTTGCCTGCCTGGAAATGGGCCTCCTTCCAATGGATGAGGCTGTATTACTGAAAAACCCATCTCCTGTGGTATTAGGAATAGATAAAGCAGGAGCTCACCAGCCTTTCATGGTACTGGTACCTCCCAAAAACCTTCTGAAACCCTCCACAATAACCTAAAGGCCCCAGAAGTTGGATAAATATTGTCTGTCTCACCCTTAGATGCAGCCACCCTTCAGACAGTCAGTAGGGCTTCATACCTCTAGGTCAGTGAGATCTAACTGCTTAGCTTTATCCCTAGTCTTTGGTAGGGAGCAGGCTGTGGGGCACCACCAAGTCAGCCAAAAGAGAGCGGCATTTCCAAAAGCTCTCAAGTTCCACTCGAACAAGCTGCAGATAAGATGCTTTCCCTTAAGCCCAGCTGATGCTGGAAAGTGCTGAACACAAACTTGTGCTGCAAATGCTTTGATCCTGTTAATAGCTCCTGTCAGCAGAATCTGTCTGGTTTCAGGATGATATTGTTTTCCCAGCTCAGAGCCCTGGTAACTTTTAGAGATGCTTGTCTATTATATTTCATCTGTGGCTGCATTTCTGTAGTGGATGAAAACCCTGCAAGATGTCAAACTAATTGAGTTTGACTTCATCAGAGCCAACATTTACATTCCCAGTCTTTTTATAATCATTATTTTTAAATTACCTGTTGAAGAGATGATAGTGAACAATTCTTTCAAAGAGGGCAGGATGGCTGAGGTCTGAGTCCTCCAGATCCTCTGCAGCAGACCACTCACTTTGTTCACCTGCTCCAAAAACTCCATGATCTCCTCTTCCCCCTCGGAGACGCACTGGAACTGCCCGATGCACCGGATCAGCTGCTGACAGAACAAGAGCTGGTGTTTTCCCGTGGGAATGCACTGAGGATGCTGCATTAAGAGTTTGCTGATCTTCGCACACTGCTTGGGGCTGGGCCTCTCGCAGACTTTCCGGAGCACCTCGATCCTCAATAAGCTGAAGATGCTGTTTGCTGATGGGCTTTCCAGGACAAACTGCAGTCCTAACTGGATATAATCAAGTACATAATGGCTTCTCTTCCCCAGAGGTCCATAGCCTTCCTGGAGGAGACTCAGCAGGAAGCGGACGTTGAAGAACTCCTCAAATTCCTCTGGGTGATAGTGGCCATAGACCTCCAAAACCTCTTTCCCAATCTCCCTTTTATACTTGGTGTCCCCAGTGAGATAAAGCTTGGTGGACAGCTCCAGCATGGACCAGCACTGCTCGCTGTCCATGGGCTGCTTCGCCGCCTCGATGACGCGCCTCACAAGCCCTTGCTTCACGTTGTTGGGGTAAGAGGACATCACTACAGCTTCCAGTATCTTATCCATCTCTGCTCCCTGCTCCTAAAAGAGAGGGACAGAGCAGCGGGTTAGTTCAAGGAGGGTCTGCTGAGCTTTTAAGCCCAGGCTGGGGCAAGGGAGGTCAAAAAAGCAGAGCTATTTGTAATCACTCTGAAGAGGATAATTCTTGTGGCGTTTTCATGTAGCATTCAGAAAAGTTTCCACTCTGGTGATGTTTGACTGAGACTAAAGCCCCCAGTCGGAATGAATACACAAAGATACAGAACTTCTCCTGATTAATCACACATTTGAGCATTTTTGTCTTGCAAACAACAAGTACAGACCCACAGAAGGGACAATAGAGAATTAAGGGAGCCAAGGTCTTACAGTGGTGTCTGCTGGCTCAGGCGTCCTCAAGAGGCAGATATGGTCCCGATGATTGTCTTCACATTCAGGGAAGGAGAGAAAAGCCCTGGGAAGCAGAGGTGGGATTGCAGTCTCTCTGTGCAATGGCAGGGGTGTTTGTTTAACATTTACACCACGCTGCCAGCCACTCCATCTGAGTGGTGCAGTCTTGGCTGCTCCCCAGGGACCTGCCGCATTTGTATGCGGGACCAAAGCGAGCAGGGAGAGAAACTGCAGAGTCAGGCAAAGTTTCCCATTTGTCACAGCCTGAATTCACCAGCAATAAAGCATTAGAGAAGAGTTTTTAAAAAAACAAGGAATTCCCAAGGAAAAGCTCAGAATAACATTTATAACCAGTTGCTGGATGCACTACTGCACAAAAAAAAAAAAAAAAAAAAAAACCAAAAAACACAACAAAAACCAAACCATTATAAAGTGATAAAATTAGACAGTCAGGATTTCTTATAATGTATTGCAGGGACTAAAAAGGCTCATCCACAGCAGGTCCCCCCAGTACAATGCACTGCACAAATACATTTGGAGAAGGTCCCTTCCTGCCTATAGCCTAAAATGAGCCACGCTCGTGTATCTGACCAGAATAATAATCCCCACCTTTCTATTCCTCAGCTCCCTAATCTGTGAAATGAGAACAACATGCACCAATTCCTAGTGGGGTTGGTTGAAAGATCCTTCATTAGCACTTGGGAAGTATTTGAAGTTTTTCAAGTGGACAGGGTTACGAAGAATATATATGCAGAAGACATGTGCCCCAAGTATGGTTTTCACAGATGACATCCAGAAGAGACCTCAGCAGATGCCATCCAAGGACCATGCCATCCCTGGAGTAAGCCTGTATCTGAGCCAGAGAGTATCTTTTCTCCTGGTAGACAGCTGGTGAGGGTGGAGAAGTAAAACCATGCCAGACACAAACATCAAGCTCTGACTCACAGCTGCTTGGCTTCACCAAATATCACCTCTTCTCATCACTGCTTCTCCACAATCTCACAAGATGACAAAAAACCATTATTGATAAATATATATACAAATATATATATATATAGCCACCTCCAATCCAGTGATGACTGTGGGCTACATTGCAATGCCTCTCCAAGAACCACCTTGCCCTTTCTGGTCCCTGCCTGCTGACTCATACATTCCTCTGCTCATGTGCTGGATTTATTTTTTCCCCATCAAGCATTACTGCTGCCTTCCCTGCAACAAGCTATGGCAGAGCTAATGCTCTCCATCACACTATTTTCCCAGGATAGAATGTATAAGCAGGACTCCTGAGGGATCAGCCTGCATTAAACCAGTGGCAAATGAGGACAAGATAAAAGGAGAAGACAAAATCCCACAGATAATGTCCTTTCACCTCAAACAGAAAGTACCACAGTGTCAGTAGAGGCTAAAAGTCAACCTGGAGAGCAGATGGGGTTTGAAGACAGTCCAAAATCAGGAGGAGCATTTGTCCTTGCTGTAGCTCAGTGGTCACCTTGGCCAAACACAAACTGGCACACACCTGCAGTCAGGCTGGTAGCCCTTTCACCTCCTCTCTGCAGGTTCCCAGCCTGATCCCAGACACCCTGGTCATCTGGCACATAGACAAGGGGCCAGGAGGAGATAGGAGGACTTACATTGCTCATTGGTTACGTCTCACTATTCCCCGGAGCAATCCATGCTGAGCCTGGCACAGTGATTTGGAAACACCACACAGGCAGGATGGTCGAACAATGGCTGCAGTTCTTTTAGACCTAACCCCATAAATCACCACAGTCCTCTGGTGTATGTGGTGTTGGGTGCTCTCGCTGTACCTCTCAGATGTGATGACTGCCCACCACTGTCCCCACTACGACTGTGCTTTTAGCTGCTTTAGCATTGCCAAATTTCACTAAATTTTCGATGCAGAGTCTAATTTCTTCTGAATTTTGAGATAAACTTGCATCTCCTAAAAGGGCTTCATTCTTCCTCAGGCTGATCACAGAAAGGGACAGGAGGATGGGCTTCCTCAATGTTGCTGTCTGGAGTACGACTGGGTCATGACTGACATTGTGTAGTAGGACAAGGCTGAAACAAACTCCCTCCACAGTCAATAGCCAAACAAGTCCCAAAGGACTATCTTCCTCAGCAGGAAACATCATAATGACTTATATGGACATTAAGACCTTGAAGACACACAGGGAGAACCACCTGAGTTGACCCTGTGGTGAAGGGTCCATGCTCTCCTCATCACTGAAGGGCTTTGCAGGACAAGGCTGGGCTTTAGGTAATACAGTCCCACCTGCACCTCCCCAACCACCCTGTGTCAGCGAGAGGGGACAGACAAGCCCATGGTTCTGCTGTGTATCAGGGTAGACCAAACTGCTCCCTGGGTCTGGGCCAGACAAGGCCAGGATGGAGGATGCTAGCCAGGCCATATATTACAATCTTAGAACTACATTAAAGCAACATTTAAGTGGCTTTGTAATATGCAATAATAAATATTATAGTCTTAAAACTACACTAAAAAAACATTCTAAACTAAAAGATCATTCACATGTCAAAGGCTAGGAATTAAGATGGCTAATTCAAGACAAGCACAGCTCCAGATGCTTTCAGAGCAATATTAGTTTAAGCATTTAACTTTTTTCCCCCCCAAGACCTCCCTGGAAAGTGAATCAGGGTTTACAGTGGAGGAGTAAAGTGATTTGGAGTGTTGTTTGTAAGATCACTGTCTCATTTGTTGTAGAAATTGGAAGTGTGTCATAAACAACCCAGGGAACTGCAGGAGAGGGAAGGACGGTTCACTGTCGGGCAGCTGAATGCTGCCTTGGAGATCTGGTCCCTGATTCTCCTGCTTAATATTGAAATAAAGAGACTAAATATTCAGACAATCAGGCTTCTATAATGAGTGTTCCTGAAGTAGAACAACCTTTTGCACTTCTTCCTCACCAGCATTAACAACACACTGAAGAGCTGGGAGGATTGGCTCATTCCGGCTTGTGAACAGAACCGAGTTCCTGGAGCACACAAGGATGAAGTAGAAGGTCGAAGAGTTAATTATTAAACTGAGGAGTCACATTGAGGTTCCCATCTGTTTTGTAGCTCACATAAAACACAGAGTACACAATATGAGCTTTGGAGGGAAAAAGAAAACATCCCAGGAAATGGCAAAACTGTTCTGCTAACCCAGTGAATGACTGGCAGGAATAACACATGCAAAATCACAGAATGAGGAGAAAAAGAGCCTTGGGAGGTCTCTAGCCCAAACCCTGCCCACAGCTGAAATCAACCCCAGCTGCTTAGGGCTTTATCCATTAAGGTCTAGAAAATATTCCAGGGCAACCTGCTCCTGTTCTAATTAGCTTATAGCGGGAAGGTTTTCCCTATTTGCAGTTGGAAGCTCTTGTTTCAATTTATCTCTGTTTTTTCTCATTCAGCTGCCTTGTACTCCAGCAAAAAGCCTGGATTCATCTCCTCAATAACCTCCTTGTAAGCACTGGGGAGCTGCTGTCAGTGCCCAGCCTTCAACAGTTCAAGGACTTAGTCCATCCCACTTGAGCCCATCCCAAGTGTCCATCCCAAAATATTTTGCCTTTGTCTTTGTTGAATTCCATGAGGTTCACATCAGCCAGAGCATGTCCTGGCCCTCCTGTTTGGCAGCCCTGTCTCCAAGCATATTGATTATTCTTTAACTCTGGCCTCACTCACAAATTTGATAAAATTAATTTCATCTCCTCCTCCACATCATTCATAAAAAATATGAAAAAGGAAAGGGCCTAGGAGAGTTCCAGCCTGCTTCCTACCCAATTAGCAGTCCACACATCTGTCTTTGGTATAAGGATGGTGCAGGGCATCATCTCAAAAGCCTTACTGACATCAAAGATGGTTGCTGACCACAAGATGGCTTCCTGCAAGGACAGACACCCAAGCATGTTCTAGAAACCAGAGAGGGAAAAGGAACTTAAGCAAAGAGCAGCATTGGCCAGCTTAGTGTCACTCTCCAAACTGAGTAAACTGCAAAAAAAACCCCCAAAACCTAACCTCGGCATGAAAAATCACCTTTGTCTTTGCTTGGGTCTAGTTTTCATCCTCTGTACTGTTTCGAGCTGTACTTATAGTTCTCTTCTGCCCATTCTTTTTCTTTAATTAGGATTCATTTCCATTGAAATCTATCCAATTACTTCTAAATCAATTTGCTCCTTTATCCCTGCCAGCAGCAGATTTCCAGTAAAGTCTCCTTAGTACTTTTTGTAGAATGTAGTACCAGTTCCCACACCCTAGGTCTTAGCAAAGCTCTGAAAACATAGATGCAAAATGTACCTTACCTTTAGGGAACCTTAGTAATAAATTCAGCACATTTCCTACAATGGCATCATAGAGACTTTGATAAATACCACTAAAGAAGGAAAAATAATTCCCATCATCCAAACGTAGAGTGATACATAAAGTGGCTTGCTTCTGACTTACAAAGAAGCAAAATATCTATGTCCCTGAACTCCCTGGAGGTCTGGAAGTACAGAAATGAGACTCACCTTTTATTGTCCTTAACTCCTGCTGAAATGGTTTCTTTTATGTCAGCCAAGACATTACTGCTATTCCTGCTGCATCCTCCAGGCAGCCAGGCAATTAGGGCTCAATCCTGCAGCATGCTGAGCTGCTGCAGGATAAAAGGGAGCTCACATAATGCCTTGATAGAGCACAAAAAATACTCTGTTCTCTAAAATTTCTACAAAATTTGCCATGACTTGGTATACAACTTCCTACAAGGACCAGCCCTGTTGTTACCTCTCTGGGTCTGTTTTCCAGAAATATCGAAGTAATTGTGTAGTAACAATATTTTTTTGCAGAGAACAAATGTCCAGTGAATTCATAGGCAAAGAGGTTTTATTTTTTTGTTGTTCAAAGTACATGTCTGTTCATCCAGCTAAGAAGGAGAAACCACAGCTTGCACATCATTACCACATCTAATAGATACTCATGTTATGGTAGCAATATGAAAACTGAGGCACATTTAGACCATAGAATCACAGAATGGTTGAAAGGGACCTTAAAAACTATCTAAATCAAAGCATTTGCTCAAGGAGATGGAATATGTTGTGACAGAGCCAGCACCCAAACCTCTTCAGACCTGCAAATACATTAATGGCAATGCTCCACTGTCCTTTGCTTTCAGCTGCTGTCTGAGTTGAACCCCATAAAGTGCCGTGGCAGAGCAGAGCACCAGGTTAATTTTTATGAGATCTAAGCAGAAAATCAGAGCTAAAAACTGCAGAAAAATCCCATTAAATAGCCCTTTAGAAAAAGAAGTGAGACTCTACCCATTCGCAGTCATAACAGGGAAAAATTGCCAGCACAGAAACCTGGCTGAATTTTTTGCATATGATTATAGTCTGCCTTTCTAAACTCACCTTCACTTTTCAAGAAGATCACATATTCCTTGCTTCCTGTCCCAGACTGTTTTCCAGTGGCAGATTGCACTTGTGTTGTGTGTCTCCTACTCACTAGAGTTAATTACTTTTGGCTGATGAGGCTCTTCATGCTTTTCTATCCTCAGAATCAGAACCACCCTTTAGTACAGCACTGATGGAGATTGCCCTTCACCACAGGCAGCAGGTCTGGAGCAGGACATTGTCCTGCACCACAGGCAGCAGCAGATTTGGAGCAGGAGGCTGTCCCTAAACTCTGCAGGACAGTAGCTTTCAGTTCTCTCCAGAAAGCTCAGTTGCTTTCTGTTCTCTCCAGAGAGTGAAGGTTTATTTAAGGCATTGTCACCCAACTGGACTGCTGGCATTTTGCACGGCTTTGCTGTACATCAGGAGCTCCACCTTAGGAACAATGAGTTCCTCTCTTGTGGCCACATTCTTTCAAAGGTCTCAAAAAAGTAACCAACCAGAAGATACCTATTTGCAATCAGCCTAAATTTATCATATAGTAGTCCCTACCTTCTTTAAAATTTGTTGATACTTTAGGTCCACAGACCACTGCAGACTCTTTTCCTTTTTTCTGCAGTACCATGTATTTCATTGTTCATTTTCCTCTAAAACATCATAAATATGTTTGACCACATCATACAATTCTATCAACCCTCTCCAAGTGCCAACAGTGCTGGGCAGGCTGCCCTATCTCAACCCATCCATCTTACCTACCCTACCCTGCTGTCTTATTTCTTCAGTGCTTCTTCTTTGATCCCTTTGGTGCACACAGATCCCCGAGTTTCTTGCTCTGTTTTTTGCTGTTAGGCACTCAGTCATCAAATTAAAAAAAAGGCTTTGGCTGGATGTCATAGCAATCAGTGCACTACCAAATAAAGCCTACAGCTCTAACATTTCATCCTCTCTTTCTCCAGACTGCTCCTCCCAGCTCCATTCCTCCCCTTCAGTCAACAACCACAGACACACATCTCTAGTACCTACTGGTATCCTTTTCTAATAAAGCATCTCAAAACCATCACTAGTGTATTATCAACCATCCTGGTACGGATACAGAAAGCAAGACACAAGGAATTAAGTTCCTCTCTCCCTTGAAAACCAGCAGGAGAGAAAGGGACGTGAGGCAAGGGTTGCTCAAACCACCAGGCCAGCAGTGACAAACCACTGGTTCTGTGGCTGAGACCAGCACCAACTCCAGACAAAAATAACCCATCCCAGCTGCTTTTGATCTCTCTGAATTTATTTGGCATTGGATGCCCAAAATCTCTGTCCTGCCTGCAATAGGTAAGTTTTTCCCAGTTTTCCTCCTCACATCCTCCAGTTGAAGATATCTTCCTTTTCTTTCCCCAAAAGACTTCTGCTTTCCTGCTTAGCTAGAGCTCCCAGCCTGGGCTGTGACACCCTACTTCCATAAGGTTTTATACTGGGAGTGCCCAGATCTTGCACTGACCTTCAGGCCAAGGTACTTTCTATCACTGTCCCTGGAGACTGTAAATACATCTACTCCGGAAAGCTGGTTGTTTTCCTGAAGGTATTTATAGCATTAAAATCACTCTTCTTTCTTCAGGTTTCTGTCTGCTTTTGTCTCTGTATAGAAATTAAAACCCTGGCTATAACCCAAGGAAAAACCACGTCCTGTTCACCAAAGCATACCAGACTGAGGGCGGATACTGCCAACGCTGCCTGGGATTCATCAGACAGTGATTCACTGTTTGGAGACAGAGATCTCCAATTTTTGGTGGTGCCTTCAGGAAAGGAAAAATGGGGTTTGATGCCCATTTGAGACCTCAGTTTCCCTCCAGCTCTCACTATATTTGGCTTTGCATCAGACAATTCAGAAAGCAGGAATGCAAAGTGAGACCATGGCAAACTCCATCACAAAGGTGCCCAAAGCATTTTGAGACCCCTTCTCAGGTGAAAGCTCAGTTGCATCCTTTCAGTCTAGGTAGGGCATACTGTTGAAATTTCCCTGGCACCAGATGCAGCATGGCATAGTTGAGCACCCAAAATGCTATGAAAACCTCATAGCAGTGCAAATATTCTAACATCTGCTTTTATGCTTCAGTAACACCTGCAAAGTCCAAGCCGGGGCAGATCTAACCTGAGATTGGATTGGATCTCAGCTAATCTGAATTTGACCCTCACTTTTAGAGTCTTTGGCTCCCTATCGGATGGGAACATCCCAAGGTGTCTCTCCCCAGGTCAGCTTCCCTGGGGAAAACCTGAATCTGTCTTGGCCAGTTTGTTATAAGAAGATGCTGCCTTGTAAACAGGTTTGCAAAGCCCTGCAGGCAGTGGGGGAATGCACACACCCCCACTTTCCAATGTTGCTCCTGTATTTCTCCCTCCAAGCATTCACCTATAGCCTGATTCCCAAAAAGCCAAATGCTCAAGCTCCCCTCCTCCACCATTCCCTTCTGCACCCTGACCACAGAGCATACCTCTGTCCAAGCATCTCTCTGGGAATCCAAAACCCAGCCCTTTCTCCCAAGCTCCTCCCTACAAGAATCCCTCTCTTGAGCATCCTTCCTGCATCTCAGCCTTTTCAGTAGTTGTCACCCCAACCATCTCTCCTGCACACCTCACTCCAAGCCCTCTGCTACACTGCAACCCCAAGCATCCCTCTGAGCATCCTTCCCAAACACCCCTACCCTTTGTCCTGAGTATCCCTCCCTCGGAGCATCCCAGTTCCTGAGAAGGCCAACTCCATTCTGACCCTCAAGCAGCCCTTACTTCCAGCTCCTTCCTGCATCCTGAGCTCTGAAAAACCTTCTGTATCCCGACTGCCAAGCATTCTTGCCTTTGAGCATCCCTCCTGCAACACTTTCCACCAGCACCCCTCCTGCACTGCTTGCCTGGAGCAGCCTACCTGCATCACTCACCCAGAGCATCCCTCATTCCATGCATCCCTCCAGCATCCCAATGCCCCAAGTATCCCTTTCCCTGACTACCCCTCCTGCATCTCTTCCCCTGAGCACCCTTCCTATACGCTTCTCACTGAGTATTCCTCCTGAATCCCTCACCGGAGCATTCATCACCCCAAACACTCCTCCTGCATCTCTTACCCCGAGCACTTCTGCATCCCTCACCCTGAGTATCCCTCCAGGACTCCTTTTCCCAACTACTCCTTCTGCATTCCTTCTCCTGAGCACCCCTCCTACACCCTTCACCCCGAGTATTCCTCCTGAATCCCTCACCCCAAGCACAACTCCCACACCTCTCACTGGAGTATCCCTCCTGCATCCCTCACCCCGAGCGTTCCTCCTGCATCTCTCACGCCGAGCATCCCTCCTGCACCTCTTTCCCCGACTACTCCTCCTGCATCCCTTCCCCTGAGCATCCCTCCTACATCCCAAGTCCAGCCCTCCGCTACTGCACCACTTCCCCAGCATTCGACCCCCCCTTCCCTGCGATCCCCCCAGCCTCTGACCGCCCCGCTCCTGCACCCCTTTCCCTTCCGCCCGCTCCGCGTTACCTCCGGCCGGGGCCGGGATGCGGCGTGGCCGGCTGCGAGCCGCAGTCCCGGGGCAGCACTGGGCAGGGC